>CM021318.1:3153925-3167888 GCA_010645155.1 Tigriopus japonicus
TATAAAATTACTGTTTGTATGAAATTTGATCTACCAATGAGTTACTGTTGGCAGATCTATACAACCCTTGAATGGTGGGTTGGTCAGGAATAGTATTTACAAATTTGTCCAATCCTGCCTTAAATGCTGTTAGAGGATCAGCTCCTACATATTCCCGACGAAGGCAAATAGGCAACAAATTGAACAATGAAGGAGCCCGATAAAGAAGAGAGGAGGACTTCATTGTTCGAACAAGCCTAGATTCCCTTGGATTTGGAGGTGCTCTCAGAACGCACGTAAAACCTCTACGATCATTACAACTGATCTCAAATCCTGGGTTAAGACAATAGGAGTTTGTTGACATTGGAAAGTCAACTTCACTGGAGATAATTTGTGGATACGAAGGAGAGGTAATCCAAATACAAATTTGACAAGGAGCTAATACACGCCTTGCTAAAATCATCTCTCAAAATTAACCTTTACACCACCCCGTTTAGGTTGCTTTTTTTATTGGGTAGGCTTTGCCGAAAGTAATATTGATCTCTGTTTTATATTTTTATTTATCCTGGCCAGTTTTTGTCACAAAACATTTGAGAAAGTCATGTTGGAAAATGTTACATAGACACGGTATTGAAAAATTCGTATCACGTTTGTATAGAAATTCCCAAACACTATCAGATATGTTTCGAACTCAGAAAAGTAAGCGGAACAACTTTGATTTACTGAGTTTTTCAAAGGTAGGTCTAGATTGAAATTTACATACCTGAAAACCTATCAAATAACTTAATTTTTGAAAAACCTATGCTATACACTTTTAGAGCACATGAAGATATTTACCTGTTGAATCGAAATTACATGAAAATATGTTGTTCAGCTTTTGAGTTATTCAAGTTTAATTAGTCCATTTTTGACCAAAAAAAGCGAAAAAAACGCTCCAGGTATATGAAAACTCAAATTCCCAAGCCAATAATACGCATTTTCAACTTTATTGAATAGATTAAAAATTCTACATTTTTCATGTTTTGTCTTACCATGTCAAAATATTTTTTTTTTACATAAAACACACAAAACATAAATATTTTTGAATTCTGGGGATAAAACCGTGAAAATGACAGATTGGTAAGTCCTCAATGCAAGTTTTTTTTGATCGATTTTGATCCAACTTGACCATGGTCCTGCGAGAAATATCGAATTCGCACAAAATATGGAGATACATCTGTACAGTAGATTTCCTCAAATTTGCATATTAAAACCTAAATTGCTGTAGTCAAATTTATTAAACCAAAGTGTTTCAAAAAATATGTTATCTTAAAAAGTTTTTAGGTATCAATATATATTATTTTGACATGTTATGAGAAAACAAAAAAATGAATAATGTTTAATTTTTTTCAATAAACTTCAAAATGTGTATTGTTTGCTTGGGAATTTACGTTTTCATACACCCGGAGCGTTTTTTCGCTTTTTTTGGTCAAAAATGGACTAATTAAACTTGAATAACTCAAAAGCTGAACAACATATTTTCATGTAATTTCGATTCAACAGGTGGATATCTTCATGTGCTATAAAAGAGTATTGAAAAGGTTTTCAAAAATTAAGTTATTTGAAAGGTTTTTAGGTATGTAACTTTAAATCTAGGCCTGACTTTGAAAACGCAGTAAATCAAAGTTGTTCCTCTTAGTTTTCTGAGTTCAAAACATATCCCATAGTGTTTGGGAATTTCTTTACAAACTTTATATGAATTTTTCAATACCGCGTGGAAATTCGAAAAATTGTCCGAACATCTCAAAAGATAAGAATAAGGAATATAAATTGTGCCTTTTTCAGAATTTTCTTTGAGAAAGAACGAATTTTAAACTTGAGCATGCGTGTACTTGTTTGCTAGCTTTTTTCTTTTCTTTTAAACCTTCACAATTTTCTTTTAAGCGCAAGTTTGTTTATTTAAACACGCTTTCTTAGCATTTTCATTCTTTAAAAAGAAAATGCACAAAAATTAGAGGGGAACCATCAATAACTAGCAATTCTTCATTTTAGTGTAACAAAGAGAAGCAACTTACACCTTTCATAAAACAAGGAATTTAAATCTTAAGTCTAAAACATGTCCATATGGAAAAAGGCCAAGGAAGTGTCATGCACTGATGTCAAAGGAGCCCTCAGAAATCAGTACAAAAATTTGCCTCCTTTGTCACAAGAAACGTTTATTTTGCCCGCCAGAGGGCAGAGAAAACTCTTCTTTACCTGCAGAAGATATGCTAGCGTAGAAGGTGATAAGTAGTCCAACCAAGGCTAAAATACGTCCCATCTTGGCAATCACAATGAATGAAACCCCAATATACAGACACTGCAATGACCTTACTAGAGAAGCCCAAGAGAAAAGGCATCCGAGTAGATTGGGCTAGAAACTTTGAGCGTGTCAAGGTACTAGCTTTGTGTCATGACTAGTCAAGGCAGCCCCAATAATACAAACCAGTCGGTTTACGGGAAAGCCTAGGGATCTCACTTTTTATTCATTTCTTTTATATATTTCTTGATTTTACCAGTTTAACAAATCCTGAGACCCCTGAATAAATCATCATCATCATCATCATCAATATTCAGTCTTTAATGGAGCGAGTTCAGCGGCAAAGTGAGTCTTTCTGATTGAATTAAGGGCTAATATTTATCTAACGCGTGGGATTGTTTTATCTGTCCAATAATTATACCTAATTTGACAACAGATATCTAAAACGATCAAATCATTAGTTTCAGTGACATGAGAAATTGAAATAAGAGATAAGACAAAATTGACTTGTCATCTTTTGAGCCAGAACCTCTGATGTAAGTCAAGTTATGATTGTAGCTAGTGATGGACCGACAGGGCTCTTAAACAAAACTGAAAGTTTCGGCCGAAAGAGAACCAAAAACGGGATTTTTTACCTTTACATATTATTCATGTACATTACACCATATATTGCCACTTTCTAGTAATTTTTTTTAACTTTTTTTTGGGTGGGAGTGGGATTTTTTAAAACCGCCACAATGAATGGGATTCCATGTAAAGAGAGTTAATGATTATTATATTTTACATAATTATCGTTTATACAAAATTTGATCTACCAATGAGTTACTGTTGGCAGATCTGTACAACACTTGAATAGTGGGTTGGTCAGGAATAGTATTCAAAAATTTGTCCAATCCTGCCTTAAAAGCTGTTAGAGGATCAGCTCCTACATATTCCCGACGAAGGCAAATAGGCAAAAAATTAAACAATGAAGGAGCCCAATAAAGAAGAGAGGAGGACTTCATTGTTCGAACTAGCCTTGATTCCTAAGGATTTGTAGGTGCTCTCAGAGCGCACGTAAACCCTCTACGATCGCTACAATTGATCTCAAATCTGGATTGGGACAGAGCCCATCAACGCTCTTGAAAACATACTGTATCAGATACCTTTCATACCTTCTCTGACTACTGTACAGCCCTAACTTCTTGAGCCTCTCCCAATACGAGAGCTCTCTCATTCCTGTGATGTTCCAAGTAAAACATCTTTGGACGTGCTCAACCTTTTGCAAACCTGCCGAACTCATTGGAGCCCAAATGGGGGAAGCATATTCAAGATGCGGTTGAACAAGAAGCACTGGAATCATGGAGTGGGAGGCGAGCAATGAGAATAATGATTTCCAGAAGAACAATTCAATTACGTTCTTCTGCAAATGAGACCTTGCATATGTTGACAAGAATACGTATTTCAATTTTCAGCTCAATCGAACGTTGGAGTCAAAAGTTATGCTCACTCAAAGTTCAGTGCAAATCCTACCGAGAATGAATGAACTAGCCCTTTTGTGGTAATCGTTTTACCACAAAAGGGCAAATTGATTCATTCTATGCTCTCTTCAGTACATAAGTTTGAGAAGGCATAACTTTTCACTCCGGCATTCGATTGGGCTGAAATTTGAAATACGTGTTCTTTTCAATGCAAGCCAGGTCTCATTTGCAGAAGTACGCAAATGGTTCGTTTCTGCTGGAAATCATAATTCTTAGTGCTAGCCTCCCACTCCATGATTTCCGTGCTTCTTGGGTTGAACAATCGACTTGTACAGAGTTTGCATCGTAATACTATCTCTGGACTTGAAAGTGCGATAGATCCAGCCACATGTTTGAAATGCCTTCCCCACTTTCAACAGGATATGCTCATCGAACTTTCCATCATCTTGGATGACAACTCTGAAATCCCGCATGGACGCAATATCACAACCTCCATTGCCTTTGAGTGGAACATCTAATTTTGACGCCCCATACGTCATTGTGCGGAATTTCATCCCGTTCAAAGCCATATTACTCTCGCCAACCCAAGAGTAGATTTTCTCCAAGTCCTCAACTAAATATTTTGAGTTCTGACCATTCCTTCCACAAACTAATTTTGTGTCATCAGCATATGAAGAAATACTGGCTTTTGTTCTAAACTTCTGGAGAGGAGCAATGAAGAGAATAAACAGGAGTGGACCTAAAACTGAACCTTGCGGAACACCTGACTTGACATCATACATGCCACTAAATGATCCTTCAACCTAACTATTTGCTTCCTTTCGCTCATGAAACTATTTTTTGAAATCCCTGGATCCCAAACTCTTTCAGTTGATGGAGCAAAAGACTCTGATCTACCTTATCAAAGGCCTTGGCAAAGTCAAGATAGACTACATCAACTGACTCGTGACTTTCAAGTCCCTCAATGATCTGCTCGATATGGTCAACCAATTGGGTGACTGTACTAAAATGGCCTCGAAACCCATGCTGCCCTGTAAGAATGATATCATGGGCTTCCAAATATTCAACAAGCTTGGACTTCATGATCTTCTCAAAGACCTTTGCAATACTGGAAGTCAGAGAAATGGGCCTATAATTTCTTGGGAGTGACTTATCTCCGCCCTTAAAAATTGGAACAACATGAGCTACTTTCAATGAGGAGGGAAACTTGCCCTGATCTAAGATGCGACGCATCAAGTAGGAGAAAACGGGGGCAAGAATCTGTGAACATTTCATCAGAAACTGAGATGTCACACCATCAGGTTCAGGAGAACTCGAGAGCTTTAAGCTCTTGATGGCCTCAAAAGCATCTTGATCTGTTAATGCCAGATCCTCCAGTCGATTATCCTGACTGTCAATGTCAGTCTCATCAACAACATTACTACAGTCATGGCCTGCTCTACCAACCCTTTTCGGAATTGAAAATACACTTGAGAACTGATCTCCAAGCATATTGGCCATGACCTCACTATCATTCACGGTTTTATCGTCGACCTCAAAAGGTCCTACAGGATGTTTCATTTTTCTCTTTGTATTTGCAAAAGAGAAAAACACCTTTGGATTCGTCTTAACCTCCTGGATCACTTCTCTAACTGATCGGAATCAATGGAGACCCTATGCTTTTTTCCTACTTTTCAAGCTTTTTTCCTACTTTTCAAGCTTTTTTCCTACTTTTCAAGCTTTTTTCCTACTTTTCAAGCTTTTTTCCTTCTTTTCAAACTTTTTTCCTACCTTAAAAGCAATTGTTCCTACTTTTCAAGCATTTTTACTACTTTTCAAGCTTTTTTCCTACCTTAAAAGCAATTTTTCCTACGTTTCAAGCATTTTTCCCTATTTCTATGATTATTCACAAATTTCCATAACACTTTATTTCCCACAAAATCTCACTTTTTTCAATTAAGCCCCACACAAAATTATTTCCATTGCTACAATGAAAACTCCGAGGTTTTTAGCTTTTATTTGTTTGTGTTACCGAGTCAAAACGCAGCTTTGCAGCTACAATCTGATAAAGGCTGTCTGGTCTGTAGGAATATTGTTGGGTTAGTTGGTAGACTATCTCATCCATAAAGCGTCCCGTTTTTGGGGATTAACGGGGTTTTCTTACAGGGAATAACGGGGATAAAGGGGATTTCCCTCCTTTATCAAACAAATTACCCTTATTTCTAGAAATTAGTTCATTTTTGTGTCTCTGTATTACATTCACTTAGCATGAAGTTTTTCTGACCTTGATAATCTTCAACTGTGGAAGATTTCTTCAATTTCATCACGTCTCAACAAGTACTGTCAATTGTAGGCTTTTTGTAAAATATTTTTTTAGTTTGATAATATATAACAATTATTTCTGTCAAATATTGTAAATGTATTTGATTAATATTTATATTAAACCTTTTGTTTGATCGGCCATTTTCAGGGATGCCAAAAACTATTCAAACATGTCAAAATCGGAACAAAATTGGCTTTATTTCATTTATCCACCGGTTCATCCCGTTTATCCTCCCATTTATCCCGTTTATTTCCCCATTTATCCCGTTTATCCCCCAATTTATCCCGTTTATCCCGTTTATCCCCCAATTTATCCCGTTTATCCCCCAATTTATCCCGTTTATCCCCGGGTAAAGGGGATAAATCAAAAAACTGATCCCCCGACCACCCTGGTCATGCAAACCCAAGAAAGTCTCTCAAATTTAGAGTCAAACTGAGAATAGAATATTTGCAGTTGAGATATTCCAAAAAATAGCAAAAAAAACTTCGTCAGTATGAAAGTGTGGAAGGCTCAATTTTTTAAAAAAAAGTTGCTTGTCCCTGTATACTGTAGGTGAGATAATTTACCAATCATGATGACAAAATTGTACTTTCTCCTTTCATTTTTCTGTCAAATTGAGATTGAAACAAGTTCTTAAGCTTTGTGATATTGGGTTGTAATAAAAGGAAGTTTACAAGGTTATGTAAAGGTGAGGTAAACTCCTCTGGTAGTTTCTTTGTATTTTTCTATCGTTTCTTGAGTCTCGATATTAGAAAAATCTCGATATAAGCAACATTTTGCCGCTGACAGAAAAGTTTCTTATATCGAGATTCGACTGTACGTCAAAGTCTATTTGAAATCTGACAGCTCCTTTTGAACAACTTCTTTCTAGCCTTTGGAATTCTAGACACGACCGCTCACGACAACAGACGGGAGAAGACTGATAAAGGATTTCTCCCGACAAATTCAATTCGACCCACCACACAGGATTCGAACCTACGACGTCTGGGGAAGCTCTTACATTCGGCACTTTTAAGAACATGCCAATGCACGTGGCCACTCTGGCTTCCTTGATTGTTCTTGCTCTTCTCAGTGCAAGAATTTTAATGCACCATTTTTATATGACAGTGGCTGCCATGACTTTTCTGGAAACCATAGTAGAAATCTGAACGACGAGTGATTCCTTTATTCCTCTGCTAACCCAAAGAAATTGGAAGACAGCATATGTAGACTCCATTTTCAAGCAAGAGTTGTCCGAGGTTTTGGCCCTATGATTGTCTGAGATTAGTGGTCACTAAAATTGAGTTTAAAAAAAGATTTTAAGGGAGAAACCCTTGATGATGTTGCACTTGAAGATGTTGTGAAATGACTTTTTTGATTACATTTTTGTTCAAGTTGGCCAGAATCTAATATCTCCTTTCTTCACTAGGCATTGCTTTTGTAGACGCCATTCTTGCGATTTTAGGTTCAAAAGTTTCAAGGTTGAGATTTGACTGTCCACACTATCTGTTCATGTACAAAGCGTACTGTACACTTTTAAAGTGAGGCATGACTTACGGTAATTATCCTTGTCATTTGATTGAGCCAATAGTCTGGCTAAATATTTACCCAATGATTGATGAATAATGCTAGGTTTCATGATAAATCAAATAAAACGTAAATGCGACCAATCAAGACCTGTAACACTGTTAATTCCTCCAAGGCAAAGCCATTTTTGTAATACATTAGACTAAGGAGCATTGGATTTGAAATTTTAGAACGACATATTCAGGGGTTGGGGAAGACTCTAGGCCATTTTTACCATAAATACTAGAGTAGGCCGGTTGTGAAATTTCATGATTTTCAAAAGCCCCTGTTTTTACGCCATGCTCTGCTAGGCGAGAGCAAAAACATGTTTTTTGCCAAAATTTCTCACGGATGTGCTTTCCTTCATCACCAAAACAGAAATGAAAAAATAAATTTTGCCTTTGAAAGGAACGGAACAAGCATAAAATAAAAGGAAACGTTGTAGATTGCCTGACTGACAGAGAAGAAAAGGTCACTTTTGTAATAAAAAAACCTCTCTCAGGCTAAGAGAACAATCAACGTCAAATGAGCTTTTGAGTTACTGAAACGTTACTAAAAAGAGGCATTTTTGAACTCTTGTTCTTTTAGATTTGTGCTAAAGACCACTTCTTGTCCATTACGTATTTTCTTTTAGGCAGTATCAAATACTTTTTTGAAATTGCAAAAATAGCAAGTATTTTTTGTTCTCTTCAACTTTTGTCTTGAGTAAAAAATAAGTGCATATTATTAAAACCAACTTGCACGAAAAACGGTTTTTCCGTTCTTTTATTTTCCCTAATACTCTATCACAGGGGTGTGCAAACCCTGGCCCGCGAGAGGATCTGTCATTTTCAATAGACTGTGGCCCGCTGCATGATTTTGGCATAGCCCGTGAAAGTTCACATTTGGCCCGCGTCAAACTTCTTCATATCCAAAAATCCTGGCCCCTTGTTACACGCAGCAAGCCTTGATAGGGTTGCCATCTCACAATAGGCTAGCTTGGCGCTTGTTCAGATGAACATTCATTGCCATTGTATGTGAAAATAATACCAAAAATATAAGTCTATTGAGTAAAATATGTAAGATTGATTTTGCATATGCAGGGTAGGTAGATTGTAGAATTTTATACAAGAAATTATTTACCGTTTTGGATGGAGCGCCAAAGGTCCGGCCAATTTGGCCCACTGCTAAATAAGTTTGCGCACCCCTGCTCTATCATACGCTTCATGTGTTCCGAGAGGGGACGAAGAAGAAACAACAATACACATAGAGACTATTATGTTCTATATCATGTCCTAAAATATCAATCGAATAGATATAAAAGCTCAAAGAATACATTTCAGACATTTTTCATCGTAGAACATCATTAAGTTTCAGACATTTGTTGCAGGTCGAATGATAGGAAGATCAGCTGCTTTTTTGTCATTCCATTCCAAGTCCAAATTATTACGTGGTCTTTTTTCTCTGGAGTCAAAGATTCTATCCCAAAAGGAATGTCCACCTTTTTTGAGATCACGATTGTCGATATGAATTTCAACATCAGATTGGGTCCTTTGGCTTTGAAGAACACCTCTAATTGGAGGGGCTTTTAAGTCTGGAGTCCGATTATTTAAAGAAAAATACTCGCCAATCGATCTGCAAAAAAAGCTAGTCTATATCAATTTTCCCTTTTAAACTTGTATTCATTCAAATTACCTCCTGATCCAATCCTCGAGTCCAAATCTGGGCTCATTGTGGTCAAACATATTGGTTGCGGGCCGAATTTCTGGCAAATCTTGCAAATCATCCGAACCAATTTTGATATTGACTTTGGCCACGTTTTCGGATGAGCGGCCAAAATAATCTGGAGCGTGATGAGAAGTCGTATCAACGAGTAATGGATTCCCCTTGGGACCTGGTCCATACGAGGAACTTCCAAAACGTAGGTTAAATGGCCAAGCCAAACAACACGATATTTCCAGTAGAATGAAGAGCGTGAGGAAAAGTCTATTCATGATGGGTGTTCGTGCTTCAAGATCCAAAGATAGACTGATGACAAGTTTGAGCAGGATGTTAGGTTGTAACCCGAAGCTTCAGACCAACTCTTGACCAGTTCAGATGCCAACAAGTGATGATGTTCCCTAAAGAATATCCAATTTCAGTACACAAGTTGGGCAAAAGCTGTTGGCAATATGAATCTGTTGAAGTCTATTTTTAGAACAAAGACATTGGGACAATATTAGGTAGAAGTTAGTGCGCCATATCAAAGGGCTCGAGTATACCAAAGTATATTATAGATAGCCCTGCTCGTGTACAGTATCTGTACATAAGTTGCATTTGAAAGCACCTTATGTACTCAGACTTTACTTTAGCATGGCTATTCAAAATATACTTTGAGCCATTTGAATTCCTGCACTTAACATTTGACCTACTATATGAAAAATTCCGTCTCCTTTGCGCTTCTTGGAGTAAGATGTCAAATCAAAGAAACGTTTAGAGCTTGTTAAGAAAGAAACAGGTTTTTTAGGATATTATTTGAGCAGGTAAGGGAAAAATTATTATTTATATGCCAATAAAGTCCCTATTTCGATTGACATTAGGGCAAGTTCAAATAAAGATTGTGACCTGAAGCGTACAAAGGTGGCATTTTAAGCGTAACAATTATTTTCGATATTTAACTTTGTCACGGTGTGTATTTGAGCTCAAGAAGTCATTTTCAAATTTCAAAAACTTTTGACACCACTTTTGAGATGTGAATGCAATGACGAACATTTATTTGAAGTCGGTTAAATAGGTCACGGGCAAAAATCTCTATTATGTTACTTAAAATACACTTAAAATTAAATACTTGAAATTTACTTCTTACTTTAGATGAACTAAGAGATATTCTTGATTGATTGAGTTGATCTAAAAGGGTCTATATGATAATAGCGCGGATCAAAAGAGAGTGGGTACAAAATAGAGCCAATCAAAATAGCGCCACTTCAAAATAGAGCCAAATCAAAATAGAGCCAAATCATAAGAGAGCATGACATTTTAGAGGCAATCATAATAGAGTGAATTTCGTAAGACTATTTTCAACTATGTATTTCATGAGGAAAGGGTGAATGATAAAGATTTCAAGTATTTGAGAGGTTCTTTTTGGGAAAATTGTTCTACAAGTCTACAAATTTTTTCTTCATGAAGAACATTCTTCTTCTTCTGAGGGAACACTTCTCCTCGACCCAATGCTCCAAGACGAACTTCTTGAAATTGGAATTCCTTTTGAATGAATTTCATGCTCTTCCAGAGAGAAGGATTTGTACAAGACAGAGTGGAATGAATTTGTTTATGCCAACTTTCGATAGAATTGTTCGATCTTGGTAATTTTTCTTTCACTCTGTTGAATTGATTCCACAAAGAAGGTTTGACTCTGGCTTCCCGCCCATTCCTCTTTTCAATAAACTGTGTCTCAAAGTAGTTAACCAAGTCATCAAGCTTGTCAACGTATGTGGGTATTTGGTTGACGAGAATTTGAAAATATGTTTTGACGTGGGATTCTTCCACAAATGCAAGTGCGGGGAGCATTTTCACAAACATGGTTACTTCTTCATTATTCATGTAATCTTGTTGTAATCCCAATGACTGTGCTTGACGATAAACAGCTTGACATAGATGAAACAAGCATATTTGCAGCTTTGCCTCTGGATAATGGATTCTTACAACATTGATATTTGCTTGTTCCATGTCCAATAGCATAGATGATGGGTTAAATTTTGAAACTTGTTTTTTGATTTGGGAATAAATTCTTGAATAAGTGTCTTGTGTCTTGTTTGACGTCAATGCGATGAGCAATGGAACAGTGCTTGATCCTATGAGACCGTGCAGAGCCCAAAGTTGGAAGAACAGTTATGGAGCACACTTGAAAGTGGCATCTGTAAAAGCATGTCTAACCGAGGCCAGAAATTGTACTGTGCAATTTGTTCCAAACACAATAATTCGTTGAGGATCATCAGATCCTGAATCCCAAAAAAATGAGTTCCTTGCCATCTAATGTCTTGGTGTACTGTTCTGGAATGGCGAAGTTGATACATCTAGGAAGAGGATTGCAATCGATTTTGGTTCTTCTAATTCGCTGAATTTTTTGAACTTGCGAGTTTAAAGTTGCAAGTTGCGACTGTTGATACTCGCTCAATTCTCCAAGGTCTGTGAGAATTTCCCTTGGCATGCGGTTTGGATGATTTGAGGCATCTTCCTTCACTTTTTGAACCTTGTCAAGGACTTGTTTTCGACCAGGAATGGGGCGATGAGTGTGAGTGCCTACTTGCTTCACAACCTGGCATTCCATTGTGTGAACTCTTGCATTACAGCTTTTGTAAAATTCACATCTCCAATAAATTTTCAATCCATTTTGTTGGCTTTTTCATACACAAAAAAGTGGCCTTGGTATAATAGCTGTTTTTCTTTGCCCTTTTGGGTCTTAGTGAACTCGGTTGACATTGTTAACTAAATGATTTGATTTGATTCCAACAAAAAATGACGAAATGAACGAACGCTATTTTTGCTCTAATTCAATACACTCTCTTTTGACCTGGCTCTAAGTTGATTCGCTCTCTTATGAAGCGGCTCTATTTTGAAGTGGCGCTATTTTGATACGCTCTATTGTGTACACACTCTCTTTTGATCCGTTCTAATTTCATAGGATCCCGATCTAAAATGTTTTGAAAATCTATTTCGCAGATCTGTTTTCAACGGCCTTTTTTGATCGGCATTCTCGAAGGACCACACAAGATGGTCATTACATCAATTGAGATAAACGGCTAAGTAGATTTTGACACTATTTTAGGTAGACACACCCATAAATATAAGACTACATGGGGATTGGCTTGAAGAAAATGTTTAAAAAGTTATCTCTAAGCATGTTTTAAGTGACCTTGTACAGTATTTTTGCCCGTAACTAAATTAACAGAATTCAACACGTGCCATATGCATTCATGCAGTATTGCATTTACACCTCAAAAGTGGTCTCAAAAGTTTTAGGAATTTGAAAATATCTCAAAATAATATCAAATCTCACTTAAAAAGCACTTCAAAATTCTTATTTAAAAAAATATTTTGCAATGTCAAAGACACTCAAAGGCAGGGTTGGTCGGGGGATCAACTTTTTCGATTTATCCCCTTTACCCGGGGATAAACGGGATAAATTGGGGGATAAACGGGATAAACGGGATAAATGGGGGGATAAACGGGATAAATGGGAGGATAAACGGGATGAACAGGTGGATAAGCGAAATAAAGCAAATTTTGTTCCGATTTTGACATGTTTGAATACTTTTTGGCATCCCTGAAAATGGCCGATCAAACACTAAAGGCTTAATATAAATATCAATAAAATATATTTACAATATTTAACAGATATATAACAGAAATAATTGTTATATATTATCAAACTCAAAAAACATGTTACAATTGACAATACTTGTCGAGTGGTGATGAAATTGAAGTCTTCCACAGTTGAAGATATTTAGGTAAAAAAACTTTATGCTCAGTGAATGTAATACAGAGACACAAAAATGAAGTAATTTCTAGAAATAAGGGGAATTTGTTTGATAAAGGAGGGAAATCCCCTTTATCCCCGTTATTCCCTGGAGGAAAATCCCGTTAATCCCAATAAACGGGACGCTTTATGGATGAGAAAATCCCCCAACTAACCCTGCAATATTCCTACAGAGCAGACACCCTATATCAGATTGCAGCTGCAAAGCTGCGTTTTGACTTCGGAAACACAAACAAATAAAAGCTAAAAACCTAGGAGTTTTCATTGTATTAATGGAAATCATTTTTTGTGTGGGACTTAATTGAAAAAAGTGAGATTTTGTGGGTAATATACTGTTACAGAAAATTGTGAATAATTATAGAAATGAGGAAGAAACGCTTGAAACGTAGGAAAATTGCTTTTCAGATAGGATAAAATGCTTGAAGACAGAAAAAATGCTTTTAAGGTAGGAAAAAATGCTGGAAGAGTAAGAGAAAATTGCTTTTAAGGTAAGAATGCTTGAAGAGCAAGAAAAAAATGCTTTTAAGGTCGGAAAAAATGCTTGAAGAGTAAGAAAAAATGCTTGAAAAGTAGGAAAAAAGCGTGAAAAGTAGGAAAAAAGCGTGAAAAGTAGGAAAATCCCGTTTATCCCGTTTATCCCTTTTACTGCTTGAAGGAAAATCCCGTTTATCCCAAGGGGGATAAACGGGACTCTTTTTGGAGGGGATAATCCCCCTGACCAACCCTGCTCAAAGGTGGGTAATATTTGGAAGTTTTGATAAATTTGGTTGATGTTTCGATTTTGGTCAGGGTTGGTCAGGGTATCAACTTTTTTGATTCATCCCCTTTACCCGGGGATAAAAAGGATAAATTTGGGGATAGACGGGATAAACGGGATAAATGGGGGGATAAATGGGGGGATAAAC
>CM021318.1:3168193-3323927 GCA_010645155.1 Tigriopus japonicus
ACGGGATGAACCGGTGGATAAACGAAATAAAGTCAATTTTGTTCCAATTTTGACATGTTTGAATAATTTTTGGCATCCCTGAAAGTAGTTGATCAAACTAAAGGCTTAATATATATATTAATGAAATATATTTATAACATTTAACGGAATACATAACAGAAATAATGATTATATATATTATCAAATAAATAAAAATATGTTACAAAAAGCCTACAATTGACGGTAGTTGATGAGACTTGATGAAATTGAAGAAATCTTCCAAAGTTGAAGATTATCTAAGTTACTTCATGCTCAGTAAATGTGAGGCAAAGACACAAAAATGAGCTTATTACAAAAACTTAGGGAAAATGTTTGAAAAAGGAGGGAAATCCCCTTTATCCCCGTTATTCCCTGGAGGAAAATCCCATCAATCCCAATAAACGGGGCACTTTATGGTTGAGATAGTCCACCAACTAACCCTGCAATATTCCTACTGAGAGGACAGCCTTTATCAGATTGCAGCTGCAAAGCTGCGTTTTAACTTCGGAAACACAAACAAGTAAAAACCTAGGAGTTTTCATTGTATTAATGGAAATTAATTTGTGTGTGTAATTTGTTTTCATTTTTGTGTGGGACTTACTTGAAAAAAGTGAGATTTTGTGGGAAAGATAGTGCTTGGGAAATTTGTGAATAATTATAGAATATTGAAGAAATGCTTGAAACGTAGGAAAAATTGCTTGTAAGGTAGGAAAAAAATGGTTGAAGTGTAAGAAAAAATGCTTGAAAATTAGGTAAAAGGCTTGAAAAGTGGGAAAATCCCGTTTATCCCTTTTACTGCTTGAAGGAAAATCCCGTTTATCCCAAGGGGGATAAACGGGACTCTTTTTGGAGGGGATAATCCCCCCGACCAACCCTGATTTTGGTTCATTTTGAACATGGTCCTTCAAGAAATTGTAAATTTAAATATGAATCCGGCAGACATATTTTTTTCATTATTTTGGCTGAACACATAACAAATTGCACTCGCAATAGTTATGCAAAATGTTATCCAAAAACTTTGTTTTAAGTGCATTTTAAGTAATGATGCATATCATATGAACTAATTTGACAAAATCTTCAAAACTCAATTTTTTCACCTTCTTTTGTGTCATTGAAAATCTCAATGAAAGATTTGGGAAATTGTTTTTTGATATAACTAGCGTTTTTTCAGCTTTTTGGAGAAAAAATGGACCATTGAAACCAAAATAACTCAGCCGGTGATGAATGTCATTTTATTCAATTTGAATTCAACAATTGGTCTCTGAATTTAGATTAAATAGTTGATCAAAAAATGTTATAATTATTTGCTTTTTAGGTATTGAGCTTTTTTCTTGCACCTAAACTTATGTAATACAATAAAAGTAAGGTTGTTCTCCATTACGGTACAATTTGGGTCCAAACACTGCCAAGATCTCATGGGGTATTTTCATCCAAACTTAAGAAGCCATTCGAAGCACCGTGTCTCAAAGAAAATCCTCAATACAATATTTCATCATTTCAAATGATGAATGAAATGACATCATTTCAAAAATGAAAATGATGGCAATGATTCAAGTTTTTTTTTGCATTTGTTTTTTATAATGTTTATTGCGAGAAATGTCTCATTGGATATGCATCTGTAAATATTTTATACAATAATTGTAATGGAGTCATGGGGGCCCATTCTGAGTTCTGGAGGATTTGATTGATAAATTAATGTTTGGACCTTAATACTACTGTAAGAATTACAGTTAAGAATTAAGAACTTGAAATGCCAAACTATTCTAATCTAATATAACCTAATTTAACCTAACCAAGGCATAGCCTAATATGAACCTATTCTTAACCTACCTTAATCTAATCCAATCTAATCTAATCTAAACCTTTCTTAAACCAAATAGGTAAATATCATTGTTACAACTCAGGCATGGGAGTTCTTAGTAATAACGCTTACACATATTAATGCGTAGCCACGTTCACGTGTTACTGGCTTTAAGAAAAAATTTGATACTGAATATGATGCAGCAAAACTTAAGTTTGCAAATAAATACACAACCCCTTAAAGATGTACACAATGCAACTATCGACTCCATAATTGTCCGGATTAGAACAAGGAACACGGACCCCACACGATCAAAAGCGAGTGAATGGAATGGAAGTGCTGGAAAAAGAACCAAAATTTGTGTGTCCCAAAGGACGTGTCCCCATTACAAATGTAATCAGCTCAACTCTTTCAATTTGAATCACATTTTCTCCCGCCCAGGCTGAATTTTAAGGAGCGCCAATGAGCTTCTCTCTACGTATTCTCTGTTCCAACAACGAACGCTGGATCCCGTTTTCAGTGTTCAGGAGAGAGTGGTCCCTGTTTCATGCTAAATAGGGTTGGGAACCTCTCTCTGGTTGTTGTTCCTCGGCATCCAATTATTCAAAGACCGCATCAACCATGAATGGAGGGAATCTGTTGGTAGTAGAGCCATCTACCCTTAAATTAAAACGTTGCCATGCCTGACTGACAAACTTGATCAAAACAAATATGTTCCACATCTGCTTTGGACTCGTTCCAAGAGCGATGGAACCTTTTTTCTCCAAAGGTGCGATCTGGATGTCAAAGTTGATCCGGGAATGGATGCCATGAGATTTGAGAGAAAACTTGTTTTCCCATTTAACTCACCAAATAGAACGGTGAATGGGGAGTAAAAGTTGAGGAATGGACTTGTGAGTATGTGACTATGAAGAAGATCCACATTGATTTGCATTTCAATTGACAGGGCCGCGCTTTAATTCGCCGCTTGTGTTTGAACAAGTAATTAGTTGGGGCTTGACTTTCCCTTGTTTGCGCTGATGACAAAACTTTTCCACTTTTCCTGATTTACGAACCATGAGTTCCTCTCTCTGAAGACCAAAGTGTGCTTATTGGAATTAGTTGGGAGATCAAGTGACCTTTCAAAAAAAATCGCCACACAAAATATGCATGTTTTGAAGTGCTTGTGTTCAATCTGAATTTTATTAGTTATTCACCTCATCCCCAATCCTATTTGCAAACACTTCTCCTTTTTTCTCCGGGATCTGTAGTCAAGGAAGCATGAAATTTAGTCATGAGTCTTTTTCCATTCCGATCTCGAGTCTTACTTGTCAGTCCGCCAAACCTGAGCGAGACTCTCTTGCTAGCGGTGGATGTACGCCCGATTTCGTAGGTTATTAAGAGCAGGTGCAGAACAAACCATGGCTAATCCTTAAATTTTAAATATCACCTTTTGTGAATTGATAGATTTTCCATGTAACGTTTATTGCTCTTTTCAGTTGGCGAATGGGTTTAATTAATTTGATTAAAGTGTTATAACACGGCACGTTTTGTATTGTAGTTCAAGAGACAAACTTCGACGTCACAGATGTAATACCTTGCAACCTCTTGGAGGTTGTCTCAACCTCCATGCAAGCTGTGTGACAACGAAGTTTGTCTCGAATTTTGAATTAAAACGTGTCGTGTAACTCCACCTTCACAGACTGGCTGATCGTTTTATTTATGTGTTTCTAGTGAAAAAAGCATGTTTTAGGTCAAAATTGACCACAATACATTCATGTACTGATCAACGTCAATTAAAGAAAACTGAAGAGAAAATCTAACCTGTATCGAATATTGTTGCGCTTCAATATAGAGGTAAAAGTTAAAAAGAATTAAAAATTCAAGTGATATATGTGATACAACAAAGTTTATGATAGAATTGTGGTAATTGAGGGATATGTTGAATCTCACAGACGTTCCTGTAGTTTAGGGGCAGTATAGTACTCCATGTTCTACATTTTGAGACAGTTTTTGAACAAATTTTTCTCAAAATCATTAACAGCAAAGGTGTCAACATCTGCTGGAAAGATTTTCTCTAATATTTCATTTCAATTGATGAACTCACCATTCATGCATCCACCTAAAATATCATGGTTTTTCAATTATCAATACAGAAAAAAATATCAGATGCATTCCTAAACCATGAAATATTTGCTTGGGATTGAACTAAAGGAGATTGCGTAAGTAAATATTGCTGTCTCCCAAGATCTGGTGTCTTGAGTATCTTTTTGCCATTTTGAGACAATATCAATCACAAAAAAGTAGTTGCTCCTCCTCTATGAAAGAATCTCTACGCAATCCAACAAACCAAAACATTACAAAAAAAAATCAAAAATACAAGTTCTGAAATATGCAAAAATGTTCGCACTTTAGTAATTGGTCTCTGATGTCGCAAATTCTCAAAAAGATAAACAATAATAAAATATTCATGTCCCGCCTAGAGTAACCTGTTTTGGCGTAGTGGAACCAGCATAGAAGGAAAGAAGGCAGATGATTACCCGAAGTCACGTAGTTGAGTACTGCTGAGGACTCAAGGACAGGAATAAAAGTGGTGGAATGACAAGAGACATCTGTTCAGCTCTTGGTCTCGAGGGAGATCCCCTGACATGAGTTTTACATGTGCTAGCTAGAACAGAGGGGAATTCGAGAATGGTTTCACGGCTTTATTCGTGATCTTTGATATCGATAACATGGATTGGGATTATTGCACTAATAGCTGAAACATTGAGATGGATATGGATCGCCTCAGTTGGACACTATCTTCACGATGGAAAAGTCCTGAAAAAGAGACAGAAAACCCGTTTGAAAATCACACCAAGATCCCTGTCAATGGTACCCATGCCATGGCATGATTTTTCATTTTTCTCCCAAATTGGCCGTTTTGTGTTGGATTTGTGTCTCATTTGTCTTCGTCACCCCGAGTTTTTATCCGCATCCCCCTCAATTTGCCCTGAGGCAAAAAACTCGGATCATAATAGCCATGTTAACTACTTTCCAACCACCAGGCATTGTCTACGTTATGTAGTAGAACGTGGTAAAAGTTGTGTCGCTCTGTCTAGTGTATATAAACTACCACATTTACGGCATGCTTTGGATTGACGCAGAGATTTGCACAGACATTGATCCATATTGGCTAAATCAGCCAACAAGGACGAATTTAATACATAAGTCAAGGTCTGGCAGAAAGTGAAAGATATCAAATGGTTAAAAGAAAATATTTTTAAAAAAGCTAATATGGCTAATAAGAGTCGACCGTCAAGTTGAAGTTTTGCAAAAATATACTAAACCTTCATCTTGCCTTCAAGGAATATTGCTGTCAAATAATAAGCACCAAAGATAACTAAGTTATGTACTAAATCTGTACTTCTCTACTCTTTTATCAAGCTTTGGCTGTAAATACTCTTCATACTCACCACCTGGGGATTTGAGTGGTCAACCAATAAACCAATAATTATGAATAAATTGAAGTAGAAAATTCTTGATAGGGCCATATGGATCTTTAAACATTCAGGGCGTCGTCTCGAAAATCTATGAGTGGTCCGGAAATCTTTGAGCCCTAATTCAACTCTTGCTCCAAATCTGTCTTTGATTGTG
This sequence comes from Tigriopus japonicus, assembly GCA_010645155.1. NCBI lineage: Eukaryota > Metazoa > Arthropoda > Copepoda > Harpacticoida > Harpacticidae > Tigriopus > Tigriopus japonicus. Next base: position 3,173,628 of record CM021318.1, read on the forward strand.
CTTCCTAAAAATCAGCAGGCTCGAGCATAAAACTTGGTGATTGATCTTCTTCCCTCAAGCTTCGAGCGAAAAAGCCACCGCCCTTGCTTGGTTCCACGATTCCTTTCTAGAGTTCTTCACTGAGAGTACCATCATCGTTCATCTCTCTTATTTTTCTTCAACATACTATCTAGCTGTTAAAGAATACGATTTATGGAACTTTAGTATATTAGTTTGTGAGAGAAGGGGAGATGATAATTCTTTTATTAGAGAGCCCTTCAATACTCTAGTGTGTTCGGTAATAGAGAAGCCGGTCCTCAAGGGAAGTTGTCGCTACGACAAATTACATACATCTGATTCTTGTGCTCAACAAAAGCAACCGTGTTTTTTACTCTTTCCACACTTTGATTGCATGATCACATTTCCAGCAAGTGTAGAAAGCACGGTCGAACGAAGGCATGAAGAAAACAGTGAAGAAGAATAAGATATTTTGTTCCCATTTCGCAGATTAAAATGGCGGCATTCAAATGTTTTGACACAGTTTGTGTGTGTATACATTTTCCACTTGAGCTAGCAAGAGGTTCTTGTTTACCCCGGGGAGTTAAAATAGCTTGAATGGAACAATGAATGTAAGCAAAGGATTAGGAAGCCTTTCAGCTCTCTCAAAATCCAGAGTGGCCATTGTAATCCCCAAAATGTCTGATTTTTACCTTACCCTTTAGTGCATATTCTTACTTCGAGCTTTCAATAACATATTGTAAAATCTCAACCTAGTCACCCTGAAGGGTGAGAACGGAAAAGGGAATCTGGGAGACGGTTAATCAACGTAATTGCTTGTGACAGTTCGGACAATGACACTTGGCTAAAATATGTGCGTATGTCGTCTAATGGATCAATGGGAAAGTCAGAATCACCACACACGTGGACACATTTGAACAGGCGGACCATTTCAACGGATAGTCTTATAAATTGGCGCTAGCCATTGATAACTAATGGAAATTTGGAGTAAAATCCACATTGCAACTCTTTATCTTCATATTAGTAAGCGGTGCCATTTGGAGTTGTTATGAAAAATATTCACTGGGCGGTTGGCAAAAGTCACGGACTGTGGAAATGATTACATTAATGACATTGTCGGAGTCAATAGGCACTTAAATCAATGACAAAAGTGCCAAAAAAAGGTGTCTGGTCAACGCCCCTTCACGCTTCTGTCGTTGTTATGCTCCAATGGAACGGAAATTTTATTCAACGGATCTGAATTAATTCCTCCAGAGTTGCAAACCACCAAATTTGCTGCCATGGGTAGTTTGTAGATGGTTATCGGGAACTTTCTAAGGAGTGCTAATCATTATTGCTTTTCCTATTGTTCGTCGACCCTGGAGATTATTTACTCAGGGAAAGGTCTTGGAACACCTTGTGTGGGCTTCTGGCATGCAAATGGAACACCCAGATTAATACCTTCTCTCTGTAACCACCTCATTTCAATCCCCCCGATCACCAAAACACCAAGGGCCGTTGAAAGGCAATCAAAATCTTCATCGCCGTGTTCCTCCCAAGGGAATGCATCTCTCTTTCTCTTTCTCTCATTTGAGGAACATATCAATTTCCTGTCTTTCCCTCTCATTCTCTCACACTGATTGCCCCGGAATTGTGGTTGTGGGACGGTAAAAGGACGGTTGTGGAGGCTTTTTTTTTTGGTTTACTTTCCTGACAGGTTCGAGGCACCACTCCCAATTCTCCCATATGCAAGTCAACCATGAGAAAGAACGAAAAGAGGGACCAAAAGGGGGAACGAAAAAGAGAGGAACGGGAAGTGGATTCAATATTTAGGCCAGACTGGATTGCTTTTGGTATTGGAATCTCACCTGAGGCTCCGATTTGGGTTTGGTGGTGAGCGATTTTATTGGGGGCTCATCATTGACTTCGATGATGTCGGGATCGCCTTGACATGAAGTCGTGTCCAAATCGTGATCGGTGGGAATTCCACACGAATTGGAAGAATCCGAAGCTGCTTTGTAATAGTTTAGAAAGGAACACATGAGGGAAATTGATTAAAAGTCCTAAAAAGCTTTTCAAATTCAAAAGCCTTGATGAATTTAGTAAATCTTTTTGTTTCAAATATGTTTATCGAAATCGAAGGCAGACAATCACTACAATGCATAGAGTTTGAAAGATAAACTCCAGTTTTTTCGTCCTCAAACTTCGAGAACATTTTTTCAGTTTTGAAAGAAATGGAATTGCCCTTCTTCTATCCCGTGTCCCGATATTTACATTTTTAAGATTATACTAAATATATTATTTTATTGTTGAAACATGTCTTGTAAAGGTATCAATTAGTTCTGATTTTGGATCAATTATCAAATGAAGCATCCAAAGGAAAGAACTGAATTCAAGTTGAGCTTCTTATGTTGGGTCAAGGATGGCTCAAGCCAGGATTACTTTCAAAATACACACTGGGTCCGATTAGTACAATGAAAATTAAACCGAACAATATATTTGTTGCAAAAACCTCACATTTTAGTACAATGATCGGACCCAGTGTGTATTTTTGAAATTCGTCCTGACGTACAGTGGTCCCTGGTTGGGTACATTTTCTTGAACTGATTTGAGACTAGTCTGAAACATCATTTTACCGTTTGGGAAGCTCCTGCGTTTGTGATTGTTATTCGTTTCCCCCTCAATCAGAATTGGATCATCTCGATCAACAGTCGTGGAAACTTCCGCACAACCAGTTTCCAACGCAGCAGGCGTCAATTTCGGATCAGCGTGAAACTGGGGCGAAAGAGCTTTATCGGAAGTTGGAGAAGATTTCAAAAATTTCGAGTGATTCCGCATTGAGAAGAATTCCGTCAAAGATGGATGAGGGAGACTTTCGTTGGGAGGTAACGAACTCACGGGACGAAATGCCGAGAAATGGGGGAAATCTTGGAACTTCATCTTTTGAGGATCTTTCTTTTGATTAGCGGCTGCAGCTGAAGCGGCTGCGGCTACGGCCACGGCTACTGACCGTGACATGCTAAATATTAAAAAAGAACTAAATAAATTACATTTTTCAGTTGAAACAACATTTGGAACTCACCCTAGTTCGTCAGACAGATGTCTTCTTTGTTCCAACCAGTGGTTCAAATCAAAGGAGGCTTCTTCCGCCTTGTGGTTGATTTTTTCTTCTAGACCAAAAAGAATGGATCACTCCCCAAAAAAGTCAAAAATGGCCATAATTTTCTTACCAAAATGTGTTGGTTGTCCGTGAGTTAAGAAAGGGTTTTTCGACCATAGAAAGGGATACGGAAAAGGGGACCAATTTCCTGGGTATGCAGGTCGAGAAGGACCTCCATGTGGTGGCCAACCCCCTTCAGATCCTGAAGTTTTGACCTCGTTGGTTTTGGCTTTGTTGTCATTATTGGGGAACCCTCCTACTCCATTCACGAGTCCAATGGAGTCCAAAGTGGGAAATGGTGGAAAATATGGGAACGGAGGTGGAACAGGGCTGCCAAAAAGACCCAAATCTGACGGCTGAAACGGATTTCCACCAGGGGTTTCTACGATTGGGTTCTTCTGTTTGAACTCCGATTCCAACTTCATTTCTTTGGCGAAGGAATGGTGTCGAGAGTGGTCCATCATGGACGTACTAGAACTTGTTGATCCATGTCCCATGTGAGACCCACTGGACAACATTCTCTTTCTCGTGCCTCCGTTGAACATTGCCTTGATGTCCTCCCAAGCATAAACGATTTCCTACACAATGGCCAAATTGAAATTAACTTACTTACTTTACGTACACTAATGGACAGTGTTGGAGCCAATAAAAGTTAGTGTTTTAAAGAGGCACAACAAAAAAGTTAGAAAAAAGGATGGAACTTAATGTGAAAGAACATAAGTACATCTATTTCTGATACGAAAAAATGTGGCTCGATTGTGGATTGCTAATTCCTTCATGACTTTGCTTTATCGAAATTACCACTTCATATTACACAATATTCCTGATGTGTTTCAAATATAAAGGTTTATGAGCTTTACACTGTGACAATAAAGTCGTGACCCCTTTCAAATTTACTAATCCATGAAGCCATGGTGGAATCTGTTTTAAACGGCTCGTTTTCTTGCATTGTTGATTGGCTAGAGTATTCCAACCCATTATTGAACAAAATTCTACCCTATTGCCGACATGTGTCTTATCATGGAACCATGGAAAGTGTTATGATTCATTTTCCTTACTACTCAAGTACATAGTCAGATTCCTGTCAGTAGTAATCTGGGTTATTCCACCCGTTTTTAAGTTATCATCCTCAAAAAACTCATAAAAAGCTCTGCAATAAGTGATGCCATGTTATCAAGGATACAAACTTGTGTTCAAGAACGGGCTTCATCACGTTACAATAAGAGGCATTACCGTATCGTATTACAGACCTGCTGCCGTTAGCAGTCTAGGCTTGCCACAAACATGTCTCAGTTTTCAAGGGTCAGATTTTAGAAAAATGTTGCATTTAAGAGCAATGGCATGGTTAATGTATGTTGAGAAGTATTGCAAAGTAATTTAAAAGCAAATGGAGAAATTGGAAGCCTTCAACGAAACAAATTATTTGTTTTTAGGTTTAGTTGCCACAGGAACCGATCTCCTCTGACCATCTTGATATTCTATGTTGGGCATTCCTGATTCAAAATTCGGAAGAACCCTTTCAATTTATGTTGCAAAATTTTAGATAAAAGCAACAGAACATATTGTTTTGCCGAAAAAAATGTCAAGAATTGCTATTCTAACTTCAAGTTAAACAAATGAGAAGGGAACTGTGGCCTAAATCTTTTTTTAAAAATAAACCAGGCCTAAATCTTTTTTTTAGCTACCATTCACACTCATCAGAAGCACACATCTCCCAAACTTTTTTTCCCGCCAAAAATGATGACATCACTAGTAATTCCTGCCATAGAAGGCAATCGATACCTTAACAAGGGTGTTGTTCACCACATTGACACTAAAACACCTTTCTATAGACTCTTGCAGTTCAAGACGTGGAGAACTTGCTAGTACAAAGTAACCCTCTGTATGTAGTAGACTCTTTTACCTTTTATGCATAGCTTCAAGCTCTGTTTCTTTTGATTATTTCATCATTTTGCTTAAAATTGACAATTATTAATGACTAATTGACTGATCTCGTCAAAGGTCATTTGCAAAAAACATCATTTGACTTGCACTTTTTTTGGTTGTGATACTCTACACTTTCAATTAAAGCGCAAGGAATAGATTGTGAATGAAAATACAAGCATGTTAAGGATTGCTATCCGCATCTTTCTGAACAAACATATTTCGTTAAGTCCGATTTTTTCACAAAAACAAATGCGGAAATTTTTGACCTTACCCCAAGAACATTGACCTCAGTCATCTTTGCCTATTGATCTTACCTCTGGTGGATCTCCGAGGAGTTTGGTGTGTCTCCGCCAAGAGTTGAAGTTGGCGGCATCGGGTTGCACGTATTTGTCGCTCTCGGCTAAACGATGCGAGTGGAACACGAACTTATTGGGCGAGAAGAACACACCACAGATGTGACATTTGATGCACTTGGCTCGAGAAGAGTTGTATCTGGCAGGGACGAACTGACCCCGACAACCCCATGCACATTCATGGAACACCTAAATTATGAAGAAACCATACTTTTAATGGCACGTTTTAGTACCTGTCATCTTTAGTTTGCATTGTCAAGGTGAACTGTTCATTAAGAAAGGTTCACAAGACGCTTGGTACCTTTTTCCGTCCTCGCACCCAAAAAATAATTGTTACAAATTTGTCCGAGACGGTTGATTAACGTAGAAAAAAAGATTCGCAATGACATATAAATTACCTCAAAGGCGAAGTTTTCCGGTAGTTTCGGAGGAGAATTGTCACCCAAGAAGCTCTTGCACAGCCTCTCAGCTTCTCTTTTGGTAATCATGCCACATCTTCGAGAAGAAATAGGCATCGCACCCGCTCGACGTAATATTTCTAGCTGCAAAATCGATTAGTATTACTTGGACAATAGTTTGACTTTATATACGGTTCATAATCCATGAACTTACTTGAACTGGAGTGCATTGCACACAAGTGATGCCCAATGCCACGCGGCGATTATGGATCTCATTGTATGAGTATTCCTTTAGTAAAGTGTTGGAAATTTGAGCCAAGCATAATCGCTCTTTTCCCTCCATGGAAAGTGATACGATGCGTATTCCATAAAGATAGACTGTTCCAACCTAGATTTGATCAATTTCAAAATGGAATGAGATCAAGAAGCAATTAAGGTATGTAAAAAGAATTTCGGCCTTCAACAACTCAAAACCACTAGTATTTGGTTGAAGGAAAAAGGAAGACGTTGGCGGCGTTGCTATTCCTTTCTGTAGAGCAAGGGTCGGCAACCGCTTTGGACCAAGGCCCACCAAAATTGACTTTTCGTTGTCTGGGGCTCACCAAGCAAATGCTGGAAGGTTCATGGGCCCACAGTTCAAAGATCAAAGACCTCTGGGCCCATGAGTATGTACTACGAATGGCTCTACGGCCCACTATTTCGGACTTTCTCCATAGATTCTGGGCCCATCCCAAACCACCCTTGGACCGATAGGTTGCCGACCCCTGTTGTTGAAGAACAGATTGGACAACCTTTGCGCGACTTACCAGAACTGTACATGAGCAGTAATTTGATTCACCAAAAAAAATAACATCTTAATTGTGCAAAAGACCGTTAAAAGTCTTGCTAGAAATAATCAATGCGTTTTTCATGTATTTTTAACCTTTTTTCCTGTGTACAAATAGGGGATTGGAAATTAACTAATCATTGCAACCACAACAGAGGATAGTCCACTTTTTTCTCTTCAATGGGATACAATAGCGTCGTTAATGAAGGCAGATATTCTTGTGTTTCCCCTTTTTACCTCAAAGCTCATATTTTGACTCTTAGACGGGTGAAATTTGAATGGAAAAAGTTTACAAAATACATGAATGTGGTCCGATCTTAAAAAGGAGGATGAGTTTTTATCTTACTAGTGATGGACCGAAAAAGCTTGGAAACCGTAAAACGACATTTTCGGCTGGGTTTTAACCGAAACCGAAGCTGTAACCAAGTCAATGAAGAAAAAACATGTTTTGCCTCTATAATTTATTTTTTACAAATAACAGGTATTAAATTAGACAGTATTTCTGCACTTCTGTTTTGACTACGGCGCACGGATAAGGGCAAGCGTGTTTTCAAAAATAACTGAACTCACTTATGCCAAATTATTTTGATAAAAATATGTAACTGTTATCAAAGTTATAGCTATATGCATAGTGCTTGTTTGATTTTGGTTTGGTCTCGTTTTTTTTTAATTTTTCCCAAAACCAAAGCCGTAACTGAATTACAGTTTCGACCCATCACTAACTCAGGCGCTAACAAAAGTTAAAACATCCAGTTTATGTTCAATTCGTTGTTTTTGGAGAAAAGAGAGGATAAATGTTCTTCAATGCTTACCTGGTTTGGCTTCATTTTGTTCCGATTGGAATCTTCACTTTTGACAAGCGGATATGGATAAGTGATAAAAGGCGAATCAGATCGACAATATTGGAAATTGTCGCTAATTTCAGACACACTTTGCATTGCTGCCACGACAAATAGAGTTGAGCAAGTCTGCCATAAAACAAATATTTTTTAACTTTGTTACCAGAAAATGTGTTCCACGAGGGTTTCCAAGCCACTGCCGAGTAATCCTTTCCATGGAACAATCTTCCCTTCATTTTGGAACACGAGCGCTGAAACTTAGGGAGGAGCCTGGCTCCTCTCGTCCAATCAGAACGGATCCGTGAGTGGCCAATTTGGGACGAGTTCCTGTTCCTTGAACGGAACGGCGTTTTGCGGCGCAATTCCCCGTTAGGAGAGAGAGACACGTTCCTGTGTGGACTCATGAGGGCTTTGGAACAAGCAATTTTCTGGTGAATAAAACTACCAATTACTCAGTGAGGACGAAAATGGAACAATCTTGCGTGCAGAGTGACGTGAATAGAATCGTAAATTTCTATTTAATCAGAACGCCTGGGACACATTCCAATGTAAATATGGCACACTCCTGAATATATTGTTTATGGAGTTGTTTCTCTTAACAAGGTTTGGGCACGGATGTTGTATGTGGTGATTCTGCAGAGAACATTACTGGCCGGATCAAGCGTCATTGATTTTAATGAGAAAATCACCTTCTGCCGAGAGATTGGGCAGGGAATAAAAGGACTAAAAAACTTTGTTTCCACCAAGTAATTTGTAGTAACTTTGGTCCGTTATAGCACCCAAGAGACACATAGGAAGTCTTGTTAGACCCACCAATGCCATAGATCTATCTTGTAAATTGGATGGCACTGTTTCAATTACGCTCATACTCTCAATAACGTTGATAACCAGATCAAATCAAAAACTTCAACCTTGTAATCCTTTGAAGTTTGAATCGAATTTGAACCGGCAAAAAAGTCAGTGCCATTCTGAAGTGGATTATCGGTCGATTAAAAGTGAATCAATTCGTAAAGATGTGGAAGTACTCGTGGCTATAGCCGCAGTTTTCCTTTTGGAACAGATTGATTACCAAACTTGGTCCCTTCAGCTTTTAGAAAATAATTTTGCCAGCTTGTCCTTAAGTGCAGAAGTATCGAAAGAATAGGGTTGCCAAAAGAACTTCTCATTTCTTTCAAGTGACAAAGACACTTTAAGATGCTTTAAAAAAAGGACACCAAGGGCTAGGACAAGTGGCAAATTACAACATATTCACAAAAATATGCGAAAAATGCAACTTTCAACGTTTTTGGTCAAAATTTGCACTTCTTATTTTTTTCGCAACAATTCGTTAAGATCTTCCTAAAAATTTCTTAAAATATCTAATGTGCAACACAAGAGGTATTTCCCAAGAAAATCGTTGAATAATTCAGGTCTATTAGAGTAAAGTAATTAAAAAGACTAATGTAAGAATAAAAAATAAACAAGGTTTTATTTGTTTTTAAGCTCTTTGAATTTAAGACAGAGAACAGTATTTGCAAAAATTTTGAATTCGCAAATATCCCTTGCAACTTAAAGCTAAAGAACGGTAAAAGTTCTAAAATTTATGACAAAATGGCCACACATCATAAGCAACTTTCCTGAATTTCTTATTGTATATTTTGAGCCTAGAAACCGCAACTTAAGTTTAAAATAGCGTCTCCATCCGATACATAAGATATAAAGCGCACGCGAAACCAAGAACCTGCATGGAGCAAACTGCTAGTTTTGGCCACAGTATATTTAAGTAAAAATTGAAAAAAGAACAAGAAATTTTCAAATTTTTTGAAGAACATCGCAACCCTGAGTTGAGTCTCTGGATGCTCTGTCAACACTTTTCTAACTTTTGTGGCACGGGATCAAAAGAAAAGGGCATTTTTTGTTAACGAGAAAAGGGATAATCCGACCCGGAGATCCCCCACTTCAAACTTGAAGTACTGTATGAGCTGAATGGTTTGACGCACGAGCTCGATGGACTTGTTGTTGTCCCTCATCACGACCGCACCGCTCTATTGTATCTAAGCCTCCTTGAACAACTCTATTACCGATGGCTGGACATCTGTTGACTGACTCAACTATCCTTCTCCGTGATTGATCCGATCTCAACCACAGCCTCAACTTCTCATTCAGAGAAGTGTCCTCAATGGAAAGAGTGAGTGCGAGCAAGTCATTAGAGAGCTCAATCTTCTGCTCACTAATCCCAAAAATCAGCAGCGTATTGGGTTCATGTAAGGCGTCTGGCAATCCGTATTGAAAGGGGCAACAGTGAGTTTGGGCTTTTGCAAAACCTTGAGTATTATCCAGTCAAATGAACCTTGAATAATTTGCAAACGAGGATTGGCATGTTATGTTTAAAGGAGTAATAAAAAGTCAAAACAAATGTAAGATTGTAGTTTCAAAGCACTCGGGGGTAAAAATTTAATGTTGTTTTTGATGATGGCAAACCGAGGCAGATGTGGGACATTAATTTTCTATATCCATGTCTTCCATCGGTTCAAAAGGACAGAAGATGTGGAGGAAGGCACACCAAATAAGTCAAATTGAACTAAACCTATTTGTACATATTTGGCAGAATTCAACTCTACAATCAATTGGTACTAGGGTTGGTCGGGGGATAATCCCATGCAAAAAGTGTCCCGAGCCAAATTAGAATGCACAGGTACCAACTTAAGGGATAAACGGGATTTTCCTCCAAGGGATAAAGGGAACAAACGGGATTTTTCTACTTTTTCAAGCCTGATATCGTTATTTTTATGAATAAGTTCGTTTTTTGTCAATTTCTTATATCCATTGTGCATGAACTTTTCTGGCCCAAATAGTCTTCAAGTACGAAAATTTCTTCAATTTTGTCATGTCTCAAGTGAAATCATGCCTTGCTTGCCTCATGTGATGTCCTTGTCATCACTTAAAGGTGTGACTGCTTTTCCTTTAGAGATCAAATTTTACTTCATGATTTCCTGTTGAATTAATCCAAACAACCAAATTCTATTATATGGAACATGCATTTTTGGGAAACTAAAAGTGAGTATTGGTGGATGAATTCTTGTTTTTACTGAAAATTAAATTTTGTTCCTGTTTAGCTTTTTTGAGAATTCTCTTAAAAACAGTTCTTGAGGGTTTTACATGAGTTTGAGGACAGTACAACGGATGCTGTTAAGAGTTACATATATAGTTTTTAGACCCAAAATTTTCAGGCTCTGCAAAAAGCCAAATTAGAATGCACAGGTACCAACTTAAGGCAAATTTCTGAAGCTCAACAAAAAGCTTTGTAAACAAAAAAAACATACTTTCCAATACCGTGTGCTTAAACTGGTGCCAGACATATTCACCTTTGTTGATACTTAAGACTGCATAAACCCTTAAGTTGTCATTTCCCAAGAACCATAGGAGGTTTATGAACTATTTTAGCCATATTGTCTAATTATGGTTTTAGTTTTGATCAGCTGTTTTTCAGGGAAATAAGAAATTATTAAAACACATCCAAATTTGCTTTTTCGTTTATCCCCTGATTTATCCCGTTTATCCCCCATTAATCCCGAATATCCCGTTTATGGAAAAAGGGGATAAATCAAAAAACTTGTCCCCCCGACCAATCCTGATTGGTGACCAATGAATGGACCTCTATTTTACATTTCAACGACCCTTTTGGGTCAAAGCGAGAAGATCAAGAAGTTAACGGCAAATAGTGATTGCTTTTCCTTTTATTTGATTTAGGATTAAAATTTCCCATTGAGCCTGACTATGGAGGAGACGGAAATAAATTGCCTTTTCCTAACTTTGCAATATGATACTGTATATTTGACGTCCTAGAGTTAAATTTTGAAGCTTCCTGAGGATTGTCTTACTCCCATTAGTTTTGGTGTATCAAAAATGAAAATGGGAGAAATAAAAGGGTGTGTTTCATAAACTTGAAGTTCGCCCACATTATGCTTGTAGTTTTAAACTTGCAAAAACTCAAATATTGAACAAGACTTTCAAGTCATGTCTGACAATAACGATAAGAAAGCGAACAAAATCTGGTCTCACAGAGCAAGATCTAGAGAACACTTGAATTCAAATTCTTCAAGTAGTTGTCACACCTCCAGTGTTAATGACTACAAATTTGTTTTGACATGACCATATAGTTACTTAAAAATCTCGCGAAAATCAAATAAGATTTCAAATTAAATCAATTAAGATTTCTCAATTTGAGTTGTCCCTTTTTGGATTACTTCCCTCATTCCATTTTAACAGCACGCCCATTCCATATGGCGAGGTTTAGAGATTCTGTTTTATGTTACGTCTCGTAAGTCCAGTGAAGTGATGGATGACTACGACCAAGAACCACTGTATTTCATTGGACTGGGAGGCTAAAGAAAAAAGTCATGATCTCTTGTAAGAGCATAGCAATCACGTCCTAATGCAAATGAGACCTTGTCCTGGTTGATATAAATTTGTATTTCAATTTTCAGCTTAATCGAAAGTCGAAGTCAAAAGTTATGCTCTCTAAAAGTTCAGTGCAAATCCTACTGAGAATGAATGAACTAGCCCTTTCTGGTACTTGTTATACCCCAAAAGGGGCGAGAGCTCATTCCTTCTATCCTCTCTGCAATACATAAGTTTGAGAAGGCATAAATTTTCACTCCATCATTCGATTGAGCTGAAAATTGAAATACGTCGTCTACTGAATACAAGGCAGGTCTGGTTTACAGCTCCCACTCCAACAATTCAGTGCTTCTTGCTCCAACACCAACAAGTTGACAGCGACACTGATTCCAAAATCAGTGTCCAAGTTGCATTTCAAAACCGCTGTGTTGACACCGTAAGACATAAACACTGATACAAAACTCGACATCTACATTCATAATTGATGTTTGCAATTGCCACACGGAAGAAAAATGAGTCCCCATTCCCAAACGGAAAGCAAAAAAAAAGAATGGCACCATCGTACAAGCCAATCGATCTACCAATTTATCAATGTGCACTTGCATGTTGTATCTCTGAATCTGAAAATTTAAGGACCATTGTACATGGACAATCTCGCCATTACAAAGAGTTGAAGGCTATGGGTTGATACATACCCAGAGTAACTAATCCAATGAGTGACTTTTTTTAAATAAAAAAACATCGATGTAGCAGAAATTTTACAATTTTGTATTTTAAGAGCGCATAACTGATTTTTCATATAAACGTGTATAAGAATGTAGAAATATATTTATATATGTTGTCATTTTTTCCAATCGCGATGAGAAGAAATGAGAAAAATTACCATTACCAAAGCACCCAAAATGTAATTGTGGTACAAAATGGAAAACCAAAACCTTTTGGAAAAATAAATAAATATAAAAGAGTAAGATTTAACGCCAGGCAAAAGACTTTGTCATCTCAAGAGCGATGTAAAAAAGTCACCCCGCGGTCAACAAGTCTTGAGCGAAGGTCATTTGAGTTTGGTCAGATGTTGGTTGGGTTGTTGGGTCAGTTCGTTTTCGTCACGCCAGCAATGAATGTTTTGATAGGTTGTCAAGTTTTCGTCGGGTGTTTGCGTTCGGTAAAAATGTCTTTGATTGGTCCGTCAAGCTTGTTATGTCTTTTGCCAACGTGGCAAAGCGGGTAATTCTTCTACAAAGAGTCAAGAGACAAAAAGGGGTCAAATTGTCATGGCGTGTCCCTCATACCAATCACCCAGATCAAAAAGGTTGGTTATTTACATCTGACGGAAGGTTTGTATGTATAACAGATCACAAAAATTAGGGTAATGTTTGTCTGCCATAGCTAACAAGTATCACAGCTAAGGAATTAGTATTTATAATGCAGAATTAGCCAATGCAAAGGGGAATTGAAGGGTGGAGAGAAATTTGCTTTCAAATAGGGGAGGGGAAGCTTTCCATTCCTAAACTGTTCGAATGTTGTTTGGGTCTCTTAGTAAGTCATGTCGAACCATGTGACTGGATTCAGTTGTTGGTTTGTCAGAGTCCATGGATCTAGGCGTGTCATTTGTGCCCGAATTGGGTATTGAGTATGGTCTTGAGTAGCTTCTAGATGTGTTTGTCGTCAAGGAGGTTTCTTGTCGGCTAGCTGAAAGCCAACTGGAATGCTTGAATGAATTTGGAGAGATGGCCGAGGAATGGCCTCTCAAGCTTGAACTTGGGGGTTGCTGTAAAGTGGCTATGGGGGGTAAAGTCCGATGGGTGGATATTGGTTCCTTGGCAGACAAATCAGTTGCATGAGAATGGTGCATAATATTATCAATTGGAGTATTTTCTGAGTGGTTTGTCGACGGTGGGTCAGAACAGGTACGTTGCTTCTTCCAGGCCGAAACGGATCGACCAGTGGAGGATGATTGGGATGAATAAGTGGCAGATGAGTTATCGGGCAGTGATATCTGCTGATTGAGCAAAGGGTTGCTTTCGGCTACCCTTAGAAGATAGACAGGTTGAGATGAAGAGGAAGGCGGGCCTAATTCAGGGCGACCAGAGGGGTCCAAGGAAGAAGAAGAAGGCTGACCATTATTGACAATAATACTTAGAGCTGGAGGCTTAGTTGGAGATAAGTCCAGAGGTTGGCTACTGTGCTCGGCCATTGGAGAGGCACATCCTGACGGTTTTTCTGGAGATGTTGACCGATTGGACCGTGCAGGATGCTCTGTGTGCTCTTGGCTTACTGTCGCACTCATTGATGAGGGTGTTGTTGCAGTGATGGTAACACTTGGTTGTGACAAGTTCTGCGGCGATGGTGGCTGAGCTGGTGGTGGAGTTGTGTTCATCTTTGGTATGGCCACCACGTTTTTCATGGCCAGAAAAATAGCTTCTGCCTCCCTCATGGTTTGATCAGGCTCCAACTTGCGACGATGGATGCGCCATTGGTGCTTTTGCAGATGAGCTTTCTGTCGAAATCCATATCCGCACTTGCAGCATCGAAATGGGCGTTCCTTCTCCTCGCACATTTGATGAGCCTTCAAAGCTGGTTTATGAGGGAACACCTGACAGCATCCAATACATTGGAGGGGATCAGCAATCATGTGGGTGGGTAGGGAAGTGTATTTGGCATTGCAATTTGAGCACCTGAAGTTGTAGGGATCGTGAACAGTGAAAACATTGCCGCAGGATTTGCATTGACACTCAACCATTTCTTTTTCTCCCCTTTGCGTAGCAGGCTCCTCAGGGCAATTTACAGCAGCTTGTCGTGGCTCAAGATGGATTGCATGACCTTCGCCACCCCGTTGATAAAGCTCATCATCGGCATGCCGTTGTTCTTCAACCTCCTTTTGGTATGCATGGGCCAAAATCTTTTTCAATTTCATTGGCGGTGGTTGTGATGCTGTTGAAGTACTCTGCTCTTTTAATTGTTCATCTGGCTCATGAATGTGCAAGAGCTTAGAATTTGGCGATGGATCAGCTTGAGCCACTGTTTTTGTCGGATTCATAGTGGGGTGATCAGCCGCAGAAGAATGATTATAATCAATTTCAGAGGAGGAAACGTGAGACTGGGAGCCGATGTCATTGTCGACCTTGTGCTCCACCAAAGAATTGGAAAGTGCGATATGTGCAGAGGGAGTAGAAGGCACTCTTGTAATGGTATCGAATTTGGCATTCTTGAATTCTTCGTTCTGAATATCTATGGGAGACATTAATTTTGGCACAAGAGCGGAAAACCTATTGCCGGGAATCATTGGTAACTTCAGATGGGTTCTTCGAGGAGGAGATTGCGCCCTTTGAAGACTAATAGCTCTCGACGCAGACAGATCTTCAGGTTGGGATGGTTCAGGACCCATTGGATTAGTATTCAGGGTGGTTCTGGGCTCTGATTGGCTGAAGTTCAAATATGAATTAGAACTGGGCAGTGGAGGTGGACCATTCAGAGAGCGTGAATCTTGGTTATACGAGTCCATGCCGTTGATCTTGATGCGGTCCACGATTGAGTTATAAAGGATTCCTTCTGGCATCACCATGGTTGGTTTGGGTGAAATGGAAGGAGTTGGTGGAACAACTGGAGGAGTCTCGCAAGGAGGAGCGCCCAGAGGTCGATTTTTGAAGTGAACCACTCCATGTTGTCGCCACTGATGCTTTTGCATGGGTTCTTTTCTGTAGAATTTCTGGTGGCAAATGTTGCACTCAAATGGTCGATCGTTTCTGTGAGTCCTTTCGTGAACCTAGAGAAATCGAAGATGATTGTTTTTAAGGAAGTGTACTTTTGAGAAAAGCAACGTTTTTAGCACTTACTCTCAGATTTCCTTTTTGAGTGTACTGTTTTCCGCAGATTTTACAAGCAAAAGGTTTTTCTCCAGTGTGAGTGACAAGATGTCGTTTCATAGTGGTAACACAAACAAATCGTTTCCCACAAACTCCGCAAACTGGTAGGATCTTTGAGGATCTTTTTCTCGTTCCTGAAGTTTCATAAATGACCAAATGATGATTAGTATCCCTAATTCGATAAAATGCACACCTTGGTTACATACCTGATTCATTGGCTTCAAACACATAGGGGAGCATTTTTCCATCCTTCACGAATCCATTGCTGACTTCATTGTCAGAGGCCACGATGGTTTTGCCGGCTACAGATTTGATGTTATTGTGGACCAGATAAGTTGGCTCTGGACCAGGATCGGGGTGATTCTGAGGATTTTCCGGGACGGTGTCTTGGTAGGAATAGGAATAATGCGATGGGTTGGCAATTTCTTCCTCTTCGTCCTCTTCTTCATCCTCATCTTCATCACGAATGGATTGGTTGTGATAATGGGATGGGGTGGGCGATGGATCTCGAGTTAAGGGGAGAGGAGTATCTTCTGAAGAACTGACCGAATTGAGAGCTGAAGTCATAAGCTGAAGGGCGTTAGACAACCTCCCTGGACCATCGATGAAAAATCTGGCCGGGGAAGGTTGCCTTCGCTCGAGACGGAGCATGGGATTGGAGTTGGTGGAATCTCTCTCTTGGTCCCCTGAAGTGGGACCAGGTCGGCCGTCCAGATGGCCCCATGGGATAGCTGTACTCATGTTGGGAAGCTAACAGCTGAAGCCACGGATGTGGAGGCGACCACGGCCAAGGAGGATTGTTGACTCCTCCTGGCGAAAGAGAGAGAAATGCGGGATTAGGTGTTTGATTCATAGGCCTCGGGTATCGTCCACCTCGGTACCCCATCCACCGCTTTGGATACCAATGGGATTGTTGCCTTCTTGGCACATTGTTTATATAGACTTGATAAAGATTAACGCGTAAGTTGGTTTGGATGAGAGTGTAAGAAGCTGGAGACAATCGGACTGGTTCTTTATAGACCACGAGTGTCAATGTCGTCAGAGCTACCACCAAACACTATAACATCTGAACAACCCATGGTGATGATTTCTAAGTATTCACAAGTGATGTTGAGAACTGAAGAATTATGTTGGATTATGTGTCGGGGATGTGCTTCTTTCCAATTATAGTGTAGGTAAGAATGCTCACTTTCGGGTAAAAATGCAAGTATGGATCAGAAATGCAATGTTGCGTGTGATCGTGTTGGAAGGTTTTAAGTGACTAACTTTGCTTTTGAAAAGTGTTGCCTACATGTACTAGTCGTCCAACGAAACATGTTGAGCTCTCTCAATGCCGCATGCCACGCAAAGCAAAGGCAAGAGCGAGAGAGCAACATTGTTGGAGAACTTCCAGTTTCCCGCGCTTCCTTCCCATAAAAGTCACTCCCCACTTGAACTAACTGCCTTCCCGGCATGTCAGTTCAAACGAACACTCCCCCCGAAGAGTAACCTAAGTCATGATTTTCCAAGACATTTGGGTCGAACACGCAGGCATGGAAATGGCGTGGCACCATTTGCCCGGGAATGAAAAACAAACCACATCAGACCTGACATCGGCCAAGTACCGGTACAATCGCGATCCTTCTAGAAACGGGAAGTGACAGGAGATCAATCCACTTTAGGCGGGGAAAGAAAGAGAGAGAAGAGCGGCAAGGTAGAGGCCAGAAGACCTGGGGAGACCTGTTGCCTCCAAGACATTGGAAGTGTGCAGATTTCTCTTCCACAGACCCGCCTTGGGCCTTTGGCTTACTCCTGCCAGTCCCCGACTCCCGAGTCTTCTTCCTTCCATGCCGGACAGACGCCTGGTTGATGGCCGTCGCCAGAGTCCATGTACGGTAAAACGCAAAACAAGAACGTTCTCCTACACTTTCTCAAGGCTCTGGGAAGGAGGGCAAAGGAGGGAAATCTCGGATTGGTGCCGTTGAGGGCATTGACATCGCCTCGAAGAGTCAACATGCCGGCAAATGCGCAACAGGGGAAGAGTATACTCCGATATACCTCTTTTCTTGCCGTACTCCCGTACTCGGGGGAGGGACAGCCCAACTTATGCAAAGTCGTTAGTTTTTTCGTGCGTTAACTTGTTCATAGTGGTTAAAGCCAGTTCCAAAAATGGTCCCTTGTAAGACACCCTCATAAAAGAAGAAGAAACAACTTTCAAATCTAACCTGTTTTTCTCGTGCCAGCAAAGAGCGTCTCTCCAAACGGTTCTTGGTTCCATGCCTCTTCTTCTCTCTTGACCTAAATAAGCCTTGGCGTTGAAAATGTGTCAACGTACTCATCCGCTCACCTCGTCTACCTGTATTTTTTTTCTTCTACCTGTGCGTGTTCAAAACACATGGAATCCTCTTTCACCACCACAACACCCCGATCTTTCTCCAAAGGCATGCATTCCCAACCTTGTGGAATGTGGTCCGGGCAACCCCTGCGCACACACATGTGTGTATGTAAGTACCCGCCAATCTAGCCAAAACAGACACCACACTCGGAATAGTGCATGTGTGTAAGTTTTCTCGGGATCCACATGTGCTGCCGGCCGGCTTGGGAAAAAAGATCCCAAGCCAAGATACTTGGAGCAAGTTCATTGAACTTGCTTCAGCACTTCTGGAGGAATTTTCGTGGAAAGAATGCTGGTGGCCGTCTCCCATCAAGGCAACAAGTAAGAGAGAAAGAGGAAAATAAGCACACGAGTTGCATGTTTGATGATTTGGTGATCCGGACAGCCCAGGGTACAATGTACGTACGTCCGTACAATGGGACGAGAGCAAAGTAAGAGGAGAAAGTGGGAAAATTGGGCATAAACATAACTCAAACTATAATTGCATCCACTTCGGCCGGCGTCGAGTTTATTTCAATCCTCATAATCAGGCCTTGGAGACAAAAGTGAAAATAGATGGGGTTCACTCGCATCCCACCCCAAAAGGTGTATGACCTAACGTCGAGGAAGCTTTATAGGAGAAACCCAAGCTCTTAATTTCTTGCCTCCAGAGTTATCAAAATGACTGGAAGTACACGCAATTGCCGACGTATCCAAGATCATGATGACCTCAAAAAAGCATTCAAGAACAGTTATCCCAGTCATGCTTCTTCTCTTCATTTGGAAAGTGCAGAATGAACTCTTCTTCAACCTCAACGTCATTGTTGTTGCTTTTGAAGCAACACCACACGAGAATGGAGATGATCGCCACCGTGATCTTCCACTTCGTTGGTAGGTCTGCGCACAAAAGGCCTCTTTCAGAAAAGTGAAGTCACCACTCCAACCAAGTGCTTGGAGAAATTATGTCAGCTTCCAAAACGGATCGATCCCCTACGACGCAGTTATTGTGGTTGAAGAGAAGTGAAAAAAATACCTGCTTGATCTGCCAACGAATGGAATGCATTGCGGTGGACTAACAACTACACTATGCAAACGAGGGGAAACTTTGGCCGAAGAAAGCCAAATGCATTGTCGCCAAGGTCAGGGCCGAGAATGTATGTTTTCCCGCCCTCATGTCAAGTCCAGATTAGCTCTCATTCAAGGTCAAAATTGGAGGACTTGAATATAAATCCCAAATTTGTCAGGTCGTCTGGACAGGTCTTCACTAAACTAGTTCTGGGTTTCAATGTCATGAAACTGCGACGGCACTTGAATATAGGTTCTATCAATCCTACACGTTGTCAAAATTTGAGTCAGAACCAAGAGCATCTTGATGATTGGTAGTAGCCGGTGCCAGGAAAAGGGTTGTCATAATAATTAACACGGAGAGAAAGTCCGACTAAAGTGGAATACAAAAGAGCAAACACGCCGAGATATCTCAATTGCAGATCTCAAGCTCCGCCAAGCAATGACTCTTTTCTAGGTCAGAGTGCTAAGCCTGCATTTCCTGGCTCTCCTTGCACAATCCAGTCATTTCGCCTTTAAAGATCAACTACTAAGAGGATCCGTGCGAAAAGAAAACCCAACCAACCAACCAACCATATTAGTACAGTGGCCTCCCCAATGCGTTGAAGATTGCCTTGAAGCCCTTGGCAACATTGGGCAAATGCAACTGAGCAGAAAATGCAAAGCAAGTAGATGGAGACTCATTGGCTTGGGAGAATGCATCCTGGATCAACCAAAATCATCCCATGTGACCACTCTTGCCACTCTATTACAACCATGATTGGGAGAGAAATGGCAACTTTGGGAGAGCTTCTACGTACTGTACTCTCCATTCAAGTGAGCAAGCAATTGCCTTTTTCGCCATTGGAAGAAGCAACAATCGTGGTGGTGATTACTTGAACAAGTGAAAAGAGAAATCTCGAGAAGCTCTCCGACTTTTAACAATTGAAACGGGATCGGGGCAATTGAACGCTTTCTCTCTTAACTCGTCATGGACTTGAATAGGAGGAGGGTTTTTAAATTTTCAAAGTGCCTAACAATGCATTATGTCAACTATGCGAGGGTTAGCACGTAGGGGGTGTAAGGGTTTCAGAAAGCACAAAACATATGTGTGAAAAAGTTACTTCAAGAGGAATTGTTTGGAAATGTAGTTTCAATTATGGAGTGGGAATTGAACGGATTTCAAACTTTTTCTCATGACACTAGGACAACGTTTTTTTGTCATATAAGGAGCTTATATGTTTTGTCTGCATTAGAGCATGCTCATGAGTGTGCCTCCATCAATAGGTGAATTGTTGAGGGCATCAAGAAATATAGTGTGAGTTACAGAAGCTCATGTGAAAGAAGCGTCGTCAGAACACCAATGACGGTGGCTTTATCATGAAGCTTTAAAATATCCAAACATACCGGGAAATGCAAGAGAAATAAATACAGCCAATAGGAGACTTATCCATGGAAAATATCCATGGAAGGGCTTGAATCCATCTTATTTCACGATCCAATGACTGGATCAATCTTTATTGTCATGATCTAGGTAAACTGATTGTAAAATCGACTTTCATTATAACTTGAACTTCCTGATTGATGGGAGCAACAACAACGGCAAACATTTGAAGCTTCAAAAAAGCCTTCAACGTGACTCCGTTGACGCTTCTTTCCCATGAGCTTCTTTAGTGTGAGTCACAAATATTCCAGCCTAAGTAAGTAACTTTGCCCTGGTTTAGTCTCAAAGCATAAGCAGCAACTTTGAGTTCAATAAATACAGCTTGTGTTCTGGAATGATAGTTGAGCATGATTAATTGGACTGTCTTCTGTTTTACCTAAATCTTACAATACTTTTTGGTGCCCTCAATAACTCACTTCAGCTGTATTTGAAAGCAGCTATGGCACGATTTACTAAAACAAGTAGGTCTGACAACTGTAATGTATTGGCTAACATTCAGTGTTTTGTCGGAAGTGTTAAAAGTCAATGAATGAAGTATACTTGGCTCGTGCATCTCCAGACACAAAACATATGACCTAAAATCCCAATTGCAAGGTTTGTCATATTATTGTGTAAGATATCACCAACAAATCGACGAAACAGTTCAGAGAGGAAGTGTTTCTGTAATATGTCATCGTCAAGTCACCAATCATCATCGACCACCATGTTCAAAGGATTTCACTACCTTTAGAAAGTTAAATGCTTAAAAAAGAGTTAACCGACATCATTGACAACCCAATGTCCCTTTGTTATCATTTGCTTTAGACCTTAATGTTTCTTCTACACTAAGAACTTTCAAGAAACTCTAATAAGCCCTAGAACTCTCATCCAAACCAGTTATCCTAATCGTTTAAGTGGCAAATTAGTGAATGGGCTTACCTTTGAGGTGAACTGGAACAGGTAAAGATGTTGTATTGGATGTATGGAAGCTGAATCCACTCGAAAATTGATGTATTCTTAGAACAAATCACTAATAAACCCTAAATATGTTCGTAGCAATAACCAGTGAAACCACAACTTGAGGAGACTCTTTCAAATAAAGTTGCTTGAGAGTGTAACTTCAGGAGGCAGCACGAATGGAAGCAGGCGAGCTTCGCCAGATGAAGGAAGAGTTTCCCCAACTTTACTACTTTCTCTCCGCCTTTCAGCCAAAAGGCCCGACAGCCACCTGTAATTCGATTGCCTTTTTGTCAGGCCGAGACCAGGTTGGTTCCTTCCTACTTTGGACTTGCTCACCTAAGTTGGCAGCCTGGTTGATCTCCAATCCTCCATCTCACTCACTCACTCACTCTCTGGGAGTAAAACACAGTACCAGGGCGATCTGGGACACAGATCTCTCTTAGGCCGCCATCCCTATGCCTCGAGTGTGTGTATGTGGGAATGAGAGGCTGGAAGGGATTCATACGTAGGATCGGCTGTCATTTTATGGCTGCCAAGCTGCCTTGCGGTTGGCCAAAAGTGCCCAGAGTCTGTGCTCCTGCAAGTTCCTGCCTGCTTGTGCTCTTGAAGTTTCTCTTTTTCACTCGCCTTGTTCACATGTCCTGGATTTAAACCCGGGTACCGTAGGCATCACATGAAACCACAGATTTAAACACTAACTTCGGTTGCTTGCAAGGTTTACTCTGAATGATGTGCTTGTTTGAACCAAGGGTATCATATGTTATCAGAGCACACTTTGACAGCTGTGAGTGCTTCTCTTTTGACATCTGTGGTTGCCAGCACATTCACAGACTGGAAACTTGTTGCGCCAAACGTGACAGTCTTGACGTTTCCTGACATTCTCGGCATGGATGAACACTTATTGACTAATTTAGGCATCGTGTGTCTGTACAATCCAAATTTAACTGGATCTCCGATATTCAGAAGCGAAAACCAATCATGGCGTGATTTGCTCCAGATGGCGTTATCACACTTTCCATCTTTGAATATTTTTTTCATATATATAAAAGTGTTGTGATATACGAATATATCCCACTGATAGGACCCTAAAACTTATTTGTTCAGATTTATGAGACTTTGGAATGAAGTTTTTCCACTTACGAAAATCCCTCTTATGAGTTCAAATACAAATACGGACTGTTTGTGTCGAGACCAAGTTTCTTTCTTAGAACTTGAACTTGAGTTCAGCGTCATTCTATCCGATCAAAGTCTTGCTTTTTGAAGATTTACGAACTCCTGGCTAAGATGACGTTCATTGAAGATTTTGGAAGAAGGCCCAAAATAGACCCAGAGCCGCGAGATAAGTCATGAGTTGTAAAATGGGATTAACCTTAAGTGAGATTTTGGGGGCGAAAAGAAACCCTTGGTAGTGTTAGCTAAACAAGTTGGATTTCAAAGAAAGACTTCGGATTTCTAAAAGTTGACAAGTCGACTTTTCTTTTGACAAGTTTTTTGACAATTGTGTTTCATTTTTCGCCCAATGCCATCTTCAAATTTCAACACAGCGGGAAAATACCAAAATCCTGCAACACTTACAATATTTAGAGTTTAATTTATCAGCGCAATAAACATTGAAATTAATTTGAAAAGTAATGTGTCCGCCCACCAAAAAAAAAAAAAATGTTTCAAATTAATATAAAAAAAGACCAATGCTTTTATCAGGCATTACTTTTCCCTACTCGGGTTTTATCTTCTTCTGACATTTACATGGAATGACATTCTGTGCATCGGTTAAAAATCCGTAATAAAAGTCAAATTTGCTCCGAAACTATTTTGAAACAAAAGTAGAAAGAACTCTCGAGCGAAATATGAGTTGTAAAAATGACAATTGGCTCTGTCAGGGTTTTAAAAGGCAAAACGAAAGCTTCTTTTCAGCAGAAGGTAGCCTAATATCAACGGATTTGAGTCCGAATACTTAGAGTCAGCTAAAAACCTGATTTTAAAAGTCACATGTGCACACTCTCGTAAATTTTCAGATGATTTATTTTTGTTATGTTCAATGAAATGAGCTCTTAAATGAAATTTTAGAAGTACAATACAAATATTATTTGCATTCCAGCCTTTTGTGAAACAAATCTAACAAAAAAAAATTCCAAGAATAATTTTGCTTGCCACGTTCCATTGATCAATTTCTTGCGTTGCAAGTCCTTATAAAGATAACTGTTGACTGCAATTTGAGAAACCGTTTTGTGCAACAATCCACCATTGATTGCAAAAAAAAAATTCTACTTTTTACCCATGACATGTCTCTTACTGCTCATTTTCTTACGGAGAATCAGTATCATCATACGAGTCCTTCCAAAAGCAAAAACACCATTCACTTGCTTTTGGCAAGGCCTTTCTTTATATTTCACATCAGTGCAAACCACAAACGTTCCTCTGTTTACGCAGACCAAACTTGGTATCACCTTGCATTGTGCAACAAAAAGAGAAATTTTAGTCTTTCTCAGAAAATAACCAGCAGTACGTACGTAATGTACGTAGAATGTTCCTGCATTCAGACGTTGTTATTCACGAGGCATGGAAGCTGAATACGAATATCAAGTTGAATTAAACTTGACCTCCAACCAGTCTCAACCAGAAAGAGAAATCTTGGCTGTTGGCGATGATCAGGCCTCTCTGAGATTCTTGGAGAGCGTATGCGATTCATTCCCAAGAAAGTCCTGATGATTCATCTCTGAAAAACGTTTGGGAGGATATTGGATCGTGGCCTATTTTTCGGTCAAGCAACATCAAGAATCGATCTCTCCTTGGAAGCATGACAGAGGCAACATGCCTTGGAATCTTCAAGAAGATTCCTTTGGAGGACTCAGCTCAAGTTTTGGATGGATACAAGCATACTCGTTGAATACTACGTAATCATCAGAATCCTTGCAAGGTGTGATTTTTGGATTAATAATATAGATAAATGAATATTGACCATGGCTAATTATTAGGAAACCACTGAATATACAGTAAAAACACATTTAAGATGGTCCACTCTTTTTTTTTCAAGCTCAAAATGTTTGAACTTATTTCTGGGTGATTTCATGCTTTTCCAGGCCCAAGCAAATATAAGAATATGATTTTGATGCTGTAAGAACCTAATCATAGTTTAAATAAAAGAGATTAGGACAACTGTTTGGGTAATATTTGAGAATGCACTTCATAATTTCTGCTGTAGTGGACTCGTGCTATTATATTTTTCAACAATGTTCAAATTATAACATCGTATTATAAGGACTATATAAGTGTTGGAATACTACATAAGTTTTTATGAAAAGACTTGTTTTGCTCCAATTTAAGTTTCATGAATTACCTTGAGATTTGAGGAGACGTAGCCTCCATTAAAATCTTTGGGTTTTCCAAAATCAAAATTTCCTAACGTTAGCAAGTTTCTTGTTGCAATTTACCAAAAGGATAGAACGTAGAGGATGAAATTTGAATCTTCAACAAAGTGAAAACAAGTTCTACAGTTCGTTTTTACTTTTCACCAATTGTCAAGCCCAAGTCAATCTTTAAAAAACGACAAAAAGCAACTTTACTTATCAAAGTAGGTTAGATTGGGCTTTGTACTTTGACTCTTTCAGGCATGCTCCAAATTAGAACGTCGTTTTTTCGATGCCAAGAAAGATATTGCGTAGATAGGAAAACCATTGGTTGCACCATGGTTGTTGTTCAAAGCGTCTGTTATGAATGTTGTGAAGCTTTCACTTCTGAACTTGGAAACTTGAAGCTTGAATAGTTGAAAGAAGTGCGTGATAGAGATTGAGAAACGATTCTGGTTAGGCAACATTTCTGGCTACAAGCCCAAAAATAAAGCCAAGCGTATTTTCTGAACTTGTCACTTGAGCCTGAGTTAAAGCTTGGACTGGTCATCAATTCTCCTTAAGAATGTTTGGTGAGTATTCTTCATGGCTCTTGTGAACAATAAATAAAGATTACCTAACCGTTCTTACCCAAAATTGTATCTTTCCATTCTAACGACAAATTTGCCCAGATCACAAAAAATGCGTCATGAATTTTCTCGTTGACAAAAGAAAGTCAGTAAAACGAGTGATTATGTCTCACCGTTCTTTACGATTTCCAAGTAATTCTGCTCGTTTCAAGGGTCGTTCGACTCTCATGAATGGAAGGAGACCCCATGTACACACATTTCGAAGAGTTCATTGAACTCACCAAAGGAAATTCCAACCCCCTTAGCACCAATTCACCGCTCTATTTCACATGACTCACTTGTCACGTAAGGAGCAAACCAGGGATGAACAAGGGTTGGTTGGTTGGGCAGTGGCATTCAAACCATTCGATTTACCCAACCGGTTCCTTAATCCGTTAAATATTTGTCAACCCCCTGGCCTGATTTGAGGGTCAGAGGCTTCCCCTTGAAAAGACTTGATCATCATGCAGTTTCGGTTCATTCTCAGAAAGAAAGAAAAAAACAAAGTGTTGAAGTTAGTCGGATAGTACGCTATGAGGCAACTTTCTAATTTCTGACAGGAGCATCGGGTGCGTGCCAAAGGTGCTGCAGCTTCGTTTACCATGGCCACACCATGTCTGAATCGTCCGTAAAACTCGAGTACGAACGATACACTCACGAACGGAGTGAGCGTCGTTGTCGGAGGGAGTCCTCCAAGGCACCATTATTGCACCAACTGTACGTACACTCGGTACATGTGGCAAATGTTCTTATAAACATAACGGTATCCATTTTCACAGTTTGTAGATGCTACAATGCTTTGATATACCTATAATAAAGATGCTAGTGGATGTGGTACCAAAACCAGCTCCAAAAAGTGGACTCATAATCATTATCTGAAGTCTCAAAGATGGTGCATTTTCTCCGGATAGATAAGGAAAACCAACCATTCTCTACATAAAAGCAAATTAAGCCTCCTCCTCTAGGCCGTGAAAAGAAGGATGAAGAAGGCTTGCTCAAATTTGGCTCCAGTCCATGAGTGCTTGCTTGCTTGCCTCTTTAATTTCATGACCACATGTAGTGGTGGTACATGTGTATTGGTGTTCGTCGTCTCTGGATTGGCTGAAACGAAACTTGACAAGGACGCAAATGGCGCAAGTTCGATGCCCGCAAACGGGATCTCCATCCATCCAGGAAAGCGAGCTAGCTTCTTCCAAGACCAGGAAGAGACTGAATGATGAAGAACAAGACGACGATGAAGACGAAGCAGAAGAAACTCTTGCTCAGTGAAATTAGGCCAAGCCTTCAGGCTTGCTTCGATTCTCTGATTGTTGAGTACATGCAATACAGTCTTGATGGAGTTACACACATGGAATTTGCCATTTGTAGGTACTATTTATATTTGGGAATGAACGAGTGAAATTGTTCTAAACGTAGCAATAAACTTCTACTTTGAGGCGAAGGTAACGCATTTCTTGATAGAGAGAGAATGAAAATAATTCATTTTTTCTGATTATGAAACGTTTTGAAGCAAGTCAAAAAAATTTTTTGTGTAAAGTACGGTGTCGACGGACCAACTCGGGGTCCCTTAGAATTGTCAAAAAAATCTTATTTATGAAAGAGTTTTTTGTCTCAAATTCATGCCTACAGAATCACAAGACAGAAATATAAAGCTGTTATGTTATGAATGTCATTGTTGGTGCCCTTTGCGTAAGGACCAAATTATGGCTTGAATTCATTTTGCTCTTCATTTATAAGATTTTATGAGTCTCAGTGAAGAAGGAATGTATAAAAATCCGATAAACCAATTAAATGCAAGATACTCAGATTTGAATCGGCTTTTACTAGATTGGTTCTTCCTCGACGATTTAAGTATCACAGAATTGGAGAGCAAAAATTTGACAAGTGCCGCTGATATTTAAGTTTTGGATAGGCAGATTTGCAGACTGTTATAACAATAAATTTAATGAACTAGATAAATCCCACTCTTAGTCAGGAATACGTATTATCTGATCCTCTCAAAGAATTTACGGCAGGTTTACACAATGTTTTCAATATTTCTTCTATTGCTGATCAACCTACAATTCAAGGGTTTTCCACATCTGCCAACTTATTCGTTGGTGGATCAAATAATATATCAATGTCAATTAAACATATTTGCCAGGGATAGGGAGTAATTGTAATCGTAATCTGAAATTGTAATCGGCAATTAAAATTACGTAATTGCAATTACAATTACGTGTAATTGTAGTTGTAATTAATTACATTTTGGGCTAAGTAATTGTAATTAATTACATTTTTGGCCATGTAATTGACGAATTTTCAATTACAAATAACCAATAACTGTTCAAAATCTTACTTCCTAAATTAACCATAAAACCATTTTATCAGTTTTTACTTGCAAAGCAAGTATTTCGTCATCAATTTGCGGTCAATGTGATGCCACGAAAAGGTAGCTTTTGTTACAATACACACCCAAGCTTTGATGTTTAAATACTTTAAAACTACAAGAGCTTTTGGCCATAATTTTTGCGTCAGGATTTCGGGCTTTTCACAACCAAGTGCAGACAAATTAGGTGCAAAAATAATGTTTTAAAACATCGTTATGCTTGATATATACGTACAAAGTTCGTGTTTTCTTAAAAAGAAAAATATGCCTTGTGATTGATGATATATTTTTTTGATATTTAAGCCCGTTCATAACCTTTGGTTTTTGTAAATCACTCTTTCATGTTAACCTTTCAGGCATTATAAGTTGTCAGTTGGTGCATCATCACTTAAAAATGGCAGATCTATTTATTTTTCATTGTTTTGAAAAGGCAAATCAGTGAAAGAGACGGAAGGATTGTAATTGACATGTAATTGACATGTAATTGAAGTCGATTACATTTTCGGATAATGGAATTGTAATTGTAATTAATTACGTTTTTGATGAAGTAATTGTAATTGTAATTAATTACATTTTTCAAGAAATTTACCCAACTCTGACATTCGTGAATTAATACTACTTTATTCATTTATAAAGAATCCCATTCCTTGAAAGAATAGTAAAAAATCCATGACTTAGAAAGGCCATAAAACAATTTAAACAGGAATCATTATTATCAAATAGAAGGGAAACGATTAGCAAACGCCATAGGTCCTGGGATTTTTTTGCCCAATTAGGGTTGTAAAATTTTTTCAACGCTTATTTTTGTTCAAGGCACCTACATATTATAGTATAAAATCACACTGGGGCCAAAAACACTTTGACTCCCTTAAATAGTAGGGGGTTCTTTTTGCCTCATCTAGGCCAATAAAAGTTTTTTCAGAAATAGAAAAACCCCTTTCATTTGAATATGTTTGATTCTATTGCGTTTCCCGACAAGCCTGCTGGATACTCTTTGAAAATATTTAAATTGCCTTATGAATGAAATTAAATTTTTGACCAGGAATTGAGAAGTCAAATATAATATGATATTGTTCTTTGGAGTACACGATTGGGGATTTTCGCTTTTTTAGTGCTAATTTCCGACTATTTCAAGGATAAGCCCACATTTTTATTTTTTTAGATTTTTTGGTCTTCAGGTTTCTGTGGTGCCAAAGAAATGATAAGATCTTGGACCGCTTTGTTGGAGGCACCTTGTTTTCGCTTCTTCGTAAAGATTTTATATTAAGGCTTTACTTCTTCGGAATTCTCACCTGATTCAGACTTAATTCACTACAAATGGAGATACTTCTCATAATTATTTATTTCATTTTCTCTTTCTCTATGTTACATGTAATAATGGTATGGGGAGTTGAAAATACCGACACAACTAAGAGACGGTTCCAAAATTTGACTTCTTCGTAACTGATGACTGGTTTTAAGGTGAATATCGTGAAGAGTTTTTTTAAATTAATGTATGAACTATTAACAGGAAAGCGGGTTTTCGAAAGCAATCGAAGCAATTTTGGATTGTTGAGGGTGCAAAATTGAGATGTAATGCCTACCACTGCGTATCTAGCCCGTCTCTCTAATCTATGCTTTTTCAAAGGCAGCATCAAGATTATGGCGGAAAAGAAACAAAAAGGACATTTTTACAGGGCTCCAAAAATACTCTGGATTTTGGCGTTTGGGTTTTTTATCATTTTCATTTGCACTGAATGATGCGAGGATTTTGATTAAAAGAATTAACAGGAATTTGGCTTTGTAAAAATGGAACAAAGAGAAATTGCGGCAGTTTTGAAAGAGGCTTCGGTTTTCCCTACAAGCTTCTCCAGTGTTGCTAAGCCCCCGACAGGTTTATATAAAGAGATGATTGGAAGTAGAAGTGGAAGGAGGAGGGTTGGGGTGGGCCAAGGAGCGGGACTGGTCACTAATGGCGAGGCAAAGGAACGTAGAATCACGAGATTTCAAATGGGAGTTTCAAGAGCAAGCTGGAACCGTGAAATTTTAATTTACGAAAAAACGGGGAGGGCCATAGGTGGTGGTCTATTTTGAAGCTTTTATTGTAGTGGGAGTAGTACATAGGTTCATAAGCCCTTTATGATTGAGTGAATGGTGATTGGATGAATGAATAAATGGGGGCTTTGAGAATGTTTCCTGCTAAATTTGTCAATGTTGGTCAAGAGGAGTGTGGATTGGAGTGCGTGCCAAAGTGTATTCAAGGGGCAAAGCTGGATTTTGAAAGGAAGATTGACTGAACAAGAGGGGCTATTTGAAGCCGATCGACTCCAAGGATAACATCCCCTCCTGTGCCTTAACTAAGGTAAGGTTTACTCAATGGCCTTGCTCATAAACTCCAAGAATCGGGACGAGTATTGGTCAGGCTCGGCTGTGGAGATGCCATCCACCCCAGCGCCATATTTAACCGTTTTGGCCACCTTGGCCGCCTGCTTCTTCACCCCATAATGGGTCAGGACGTCGACTAGCGCCAGGAAATAGATCTCTCGGCTTTGCGAGGTGGACCGCGACGGGATAGCATAGATATCTTTTTCCGGATCGATGCGGCTGGCTCCATTGACTGAATGGCTACGGGAAGGCGCTTGTGGCGAGTCTGGAGGGGTCAGGGCTACGCCAGACCCCCCTGAGTCGTACTCCTCGTCGCCGGCCTCTTCCTCGACGCCCTCCAGTTCAACGGTGCCCCGCTCGGCCAACTCTCGTTCGGCCTCCTCGCAATCATGCACACCCAGGAGAAGTGAGTAGTCCATGATGTGGAGCTTGGCCAGGAACTCGACGTCCGCGGCCAGGGTCTCCATGAGTTTCTGTTTGGCCTCGTCCCCAATATGGATTTTGACACCGTCGTTGATGAAGTCATTGTCCTTGAAGGTGGGATTGTCTTTCTCGCGCTCCTTTTGCGAGGCCTCTCGGTCAATGGTGGAGCCCTTGAGGTCGTATTTCTTGTGGATGTTGAGATGGCTGGAGAAGATGTTCCGCATGATCACCATGTAGCATTCATTGTTGTCTACCGTGATCCGATACATTCCCAGGTATTGTGGCAAGAGGGTTTTTCCTGAAAACCAACAACAAAGTGGTCACTGTGGTTAGGGAGTGTTTCATGATATCACGACAAAGACCCGTATTTACCGTGGCGCTCGACGATGAAAGGGTGGTATTGCTTGAGCAAGGAGTGCATTTGTTCCACCTCCTCGGATGTCAGGGTTTTGATCACATATAATTTGTCGTGAGAGGTATAGAATTTGGCCCCAGATCGTCCCGGTGAGTCCATGGGTTTAGGACTGTCTTTGGTCATCGAGCGCAAGTAATCTTGATCGTCAATCCCAAATCGTTCACGGAGATTTCGAAACACCAAAGGACAGTAATCTTTAACCTGGGAATCGAAATAACTCTAAGAATAACCTTACATCAGGCAATCCGTGCTCAAACCAAGATCAGCGTTTCTCCTCCAAGAGTGTCGAGGATTTCAGCTATGATGGTTTGTCCATTTGTCAACTCCGTGTCCGTGAATAAATGCTCTTACCTTGAAGTGTGAGGGCAGATTCTCTTTATTGAAGGCCTGGTTGTCCACTTTGACCTTGGAGAAAGCGCGGAAGTCGTCGGGCATAAGCATTACCGGAATGGAGACGTGTTCCAGTTCCTTAACCGTGTGATTGATGCCCCACATGAACACGGACAGCAAAGGCTCGGAAGAACGGTACAGTTTGCGTTTGGGATGCTTGACCTTAAACCGTTTGGTCTTTGTCTTCGTGCCCTCGGTCGAGATGATACCCGCCCCCGACATTGTGAAACCGATCAGACACTAAACAACCACCAAGATGAGTCTAACTTTATTAGTAACTTTACTAGACTTGGCTCAGATGCAAGACCAAGCAATCTTCAATCATGATCCACTCCCAGGATAATCGAGGATGGAGACACTGCTGCCAACCAATCTCTGGAGAAAAAGGAAGAACTACGGGGGATGACGGCCTTTTCAGCCTTAGGTCGCTCAATAATCCCGTGTGAGAGTGTGTCCCTGAATCCACCGTCAGAAGCTGTGAGGCCACAGCCAGAACAAGAGGCTGTGGAGGTCCAGACAAGCACAAGGGAACACCACCACCAAAGGCTGAAAGAGAAAGAGGAGCTCGCAGTAGTAATGGACCAATGGACCGAGAGGGGAACGGAACGGAAAGGGAGAAAGGACGTGATAGGGATCAAGTTCGACTTTAAAGAAGCTAGGAAGGAAGGAGGTATGCCCTTAATGAGCTGGAATCAGGTTGGACAGAGCGAAATGAGATCAAAGAGCCCGAGGAAGGGCAATTTTGAGTCAGATTAGGACGACGTTTGGAGAATGAACTCAACTTTGACACAGAGATAGAAACGTAAGGCGAAGGAGTATCTTCTCTCTTTTGCGTTGTTTTGTCGTCTTGAATC
Source organism: Tigriopus japonicus (assembly GCA_010645155.1). Classification (NCBI taxonomy): domain Eukaryota; kingdom Metazoa; phylum Arthropoda; class Copepoda; order Harpacticoida; family Harpacticidae; genus Tigriopus; species Tigriopus japonicus. Next base: position 3,205,898 of record CM021318.1, read on the forward strand.
GAAAAAATAGGGTGCAAAGTGAATGTTTCTTTTTTATGTAGTAGGCATGGGCTTTCTGGCCAAAAAAACAACAGAGAATAGCAGAAACATATTCTTACTCTCATCAATTTTCCTTGTTTTTCTCTGTATTTACGCCATAAAACCTGTGGACAGAGTAAACGTTGAGCTAATGTCCGAAAATAAATATTTTATGCCAGATCAGATACGTAAACTCAGATTTATCTTTTTTACACGAGCGTTTCGGTAACTTTCAAAAAATATTTTAAGAAGTCGCAAAATTCAATAAATGAGATGATGATTTTTTTAACGTTACTAATGACTTCCAGTAGCCTAAAATAAATGATGAACGCAGCTGTGGAAGCAAGTAATTGAAAATTGCAATCCAAAAAGATTGATCCCAAAATTTGGAAAAAAACGCCAGCAAAATTTATGATCAAGAATATACAAATGGTGTCAAAAATTTGAATGCTACCTTCATACATCACCATATGCTAACTTTTTGCACCGTCACAATCAATACTTCGAGAAATTCAGTCATTCGACACAAAAGATTTTTCCCAATTCCATGCAATTTTCCGTTTCGCCACCTCTTTGATACATTTCATTCCGCACGAACCTGAATTTAGTATACCTTGACAAAACTGGTTCTAATTTTCGAGAGGACGGCAACACTGGCTTTTTTCCTTCTCCCCTTTAAAGCGCAATGAACACGGCTGTTCAATCCAAAAACCTTGTGTGGGTAATGTGTACTATGTCGTAGTAACCGTGAGAGAGTTGTTTCTTACAATTGTAGTCGTAAATTTGGTTTATGACCTTGATAAAGGAAACTAATAGTGTCCCCAATTGCCGCTAATCATTAATGAGCTTCATTTTGAGTAGATTACTGGCGTACGTGTGCATGGCATACGTGTGCATATAATGAAACTTTATGCATAAAAGACACCCACATAAATTTCAACTGGGGTGGCCAAATGTGTTTGAAAAGGACAAAGTATTGTCATATGTTGGTCAAAATAATTTTAGACTCAGTTTGTTCTTGTTCTTGAACTGGTGATGCTAGACTGCAAAAGTTATCATTTTATTATTGACTAAAACTGTAAACATGCAAAACCTATTTTATGGAAAATCTGAAATTAAGGTGCTCATACCACTGAACCCAAGATGAAAGAACTAATGATGGAGAAAGGGGAAAAGCTTGATTGTAATATTAGGAACTTTTTTCTAGTTCTACAAGTGAGAAATACAATCCATCCTATTTTTTTAATTATTGTCTTTTTTGAATTATGGTCCTTCATAAATACAAGAGCTCGAGCTTCAAATCATCATTGTTTCGACAAATGTTTGTAGTTTTAATCTTGAGAACGAATGTGACAACGATGGTGACTTGTATTTAAATGCGTTCAAAAATGATTTCGGTAACCCTGAAACTTTCCTCTCCAGAGGAATCAAATAAACATTAGTCAGCTAGTCAAGTCAGTCACTCCCATTGAGCACTATTTGTACTTCAATTATAGTCAGCGTTACCAGATTAAACGTTTAATAATTGCGTTGCCTTAAATCAATTTTCCCACTTGTTTGACTTGTGCTTATCGGAAACGGACAATATTAAAAAATACCTTTTCAAAGGTCTAATTTAAGACAATTTAGTAATATTTTGTTGTGTATCCTAGCCATCTTGTCATGTGCAAAAAGCTCTTTCATTTATGGTGACGACCAAAACAACGTATTTTGATCGTCAAATTAACGTTATTTTATCTTTACCACAGACTGCCTGCTCTTTTCCAGGTTCACCAAAAGGTTTATATTGAGCCATTTTATGTTATAGAAGCAAACCTCACAAATTATTTCTTTTTTTCATATTTTTTTTGGCGGAACACAGGAAATGACCGCCTTGCAAAAGATGATTTTTCAAATTTTGCGGAAAAGACATAACGTCTTTGAACTTAGTGGACCAAGGTTTAAACTTGCCACCTGGCTGAAAAGTATCTGCCAGAGTCATGCAAATTTCATATCCATAATATAAGTTATGTGAAAGTATTCTCATATCAAGAGTTCTCTTGTGCTCGTAAGTTCGTTATTGGCTGCGTGATTCATCATTAAAAGTTCTCATGATTACTTAAATCAATTGTAAAATAGGATTCGGTTTCAACTTAAATTTCTTGGTTTGACGCTTACACCTACAGCCTCAAAAATGCCCAACAACTTGACAAAGCACTAGAGAAAATAATGCAGCCAAGAGGAGCTTATGACACAATTCTCATACTGCACCTTATTGACTGTATCTATCATTATTGGCCTAATGAATTCAACTGAATCGCAAAATCGAATTTCGTTTCAACCTCAACTTCCTAGATACTGCATTGTGGAAATACGTTAAGCTTTAAAAAAGGCCAATAATTTGACGTTTCATTGCTGTCAGCTAATTTCCCTCCTTTGACAAAAGAATGGGTTACATTGGCATCGAAAAAAGTATTTAAAAAAAATCACGATTCTTTGTAGGAGACGACAAATGAAAAGCCGGAGTCGATGCCGCCACCGAAATCGACATCGACACCGTTTTTTCGCCCATCCCTAACTTAACATCTGACTCTTTTGTCCGTGACTTTTCCGGCCTCCCTGCCAATCTCATCTGTCTCTATCTTCTTCACCATCCAAACTCTCCTCAAATCCGCGATTGTTCTCCCATCAAAAAAGGAAATCCGCCCCTTCTCCATCATGTCCCGCCCACTGAGCATCGCTCAACAGAAGCTAGCCGAAAAGCTGAGCATCCTACAGAATCGTTGTCTGGGCATGCTCACCCGTATCTACAACATCAAAAAAGCTTGCGCCGATCAGCAATCCAAACCGGCCTTTTTGTCGGACAAAAGTCTGCAAAGCGCCATCCGAAGCATCGAAAAAAACTTTCCCACCGTGGATTCAAAATCCCTTCAACCCGCGCTCAACCCTCTTCGCAATGAGATTCTCAAGAATCTGTCGCTTTATTACTATACCTTTGTGGATTTATTAGACTTTCGCGATCACGTTTCTGAGCTTTTGACCACCATTGATGTGTGTCATCTGGCTTTGGATCTGACCATCAATTACGATCTTACCAAGTTATATCTGAACGTGGTCACCTTGTATATTCGTCTTATGATCCTTTTATCCACGGTAGATGACCGAAAAGCCGTTTTAGGCCTGTTTAACGCGGCTCATGAGCTAATTCACAATCAAGCTGACCCTTCATTTCCGCGACTAGGCACGCTCATCAGGGAATATTCGGCGCCATTGCGGAAATTGTCGGAAGAATTCGTGCCGCACGCGCGCACGCTGACCGGCGCGCTCATTAGCTTGGGGTCAATTTATCCTCGGCGCAATTTGAGCGCGGAGCAATGGCGCTCGGCGCAAATGTTGTCTTTGGTGTCCAATCCGAAGCAGTTATTGAATCCGGCTCATACCGACACGATTCCGTGCGAATATTTGTCCCTAGAGACCATGGAGAGTTGGATCGTGTTTGGGCTAGCCGTGATTCATCCGGTTTTGGGTCAGCATGCCACGGCTCATCAATTGTGGAACTTAGCTTTGAGCAGTAGTTGGGTCACGGTCCTGTTTCGGGATGAGGTCATCCATGTGCATGAGTATATGCAACAGTTCTTTGAAGGCATCAAAGGCCTAAGCAAGCGCGTCAGTGAGGTCAAAGAGTGCTATAGCGGGGCTATGCAGAACGCGTCCGCGTTTCATCGTGACCGGCGCGCTTTTCTGCGCTCGGCGTTGCGCGAACTCAGTTTGTTGTGCTCGGATCAACCGGGTTTGTTGGGACCTAAAGCCTTGTTCATCTTCATGGGATTGTGCTTTTCTCGTGATGAGGTGAGTTGAATTTTTTAAATGGAAGTTTTAAGAATTGGCAAGAATACAAAATATTGCCAAAATATGAATTTCTAGCATCGTTACACGGCCAAAAATATTTTTTCAGCGTCATTTCATCACTTTGTGATTAAAGTAAAGCTGCGTGGTTGTTTTGTTCCAAATACTCGTATAAATGCACTGTACAAACCGCAGCAAAGAAAATTACCTAATCTACGCCCAAAGTAAGTTTTTAAATCATTTCCCCATTGGTTAGAAAATACTACCGATTATTAAATGAATTGATCTTAACGATAAAATGTCAGAAAGAGTATTAGATAAGAAAGAAAAAAAATTCTTTCAATATCATACCTTTCGAATGAGAATATTCACAACTGACTCGATTCTCACGATCGTTTTGAATAACTTTCCTTCCTTTTAAAATCTAGGTGATTTGGCTCATTCAACATCATGAGCATCCTCCACCCAAATTAAAGACGGTTCCCGAGGATCTAGTGGATCGTTGTTTACCCGAATTGCTCTTCTACATGGAAGAGATCCGGGCTTTGGTCCGTAAATACGGCCAAGTCATCCAACGATATTATGTTCAATACCTATCCGGATACGATGCCGTGGCCTTAAAACAATCCATGCATGTAAGATGCCAATATTGGCCTTTTTAAATATTGGAATGAATTAACTTTAAGAACGCTTTTGTAATAAGGGTTTGACGCATTTGACGGATGACGATAATGTGTTGTTGTCGTCGATTTGTCAAACCATTTCGGATTTGTCCTTGGATCAAGTGGAGGATCCTGAACACATTTTTGATTTCCGTGGACTTCGTTTGGACTGGATGCGATTGCAAAGTTACGTGGCTCACGGCAAAAACAGTGCCAACTTCTTAGAGGCCTTCAAAACGGTGTCTGCTCTGATCAACACGATTTCGTTTCACACCAAAATGGTTGACAGTCTGGAGGATCTGCTCACGGATACTTCAGATCTGTCCCTGTATTGTTTCTACTCGAAATTGTTTGAGCAGGACTTTCAAATGTGCTTGGAGTTTCCAGCTCAAAATCGGTTTATCATCGCGTTCCCGCTCATTTGTGGACATTTCTCCAATATCAGCAATGAGTTTTGCCCTGAAGAACGGATTCATATCCGAGAGCGAAGTTTGAGCGTAATCAACATCTTCTTGGACGAAATGGCCAAAGAGGCCAAGAACATCATCACCACCGTGTGCGATGAGCAATGCAAATTATCCGACCTTCTCTTGCCCAAACATTGTGCTGCCCACATCACCGAGGTATGTATTGCCCAGATCTCAAGTGTACAGTTCTAGGGAATAACTTGACTTTTCAAGGTAAAAAAGCGTGGATTTGCCTTTTGTTATTTTGACTGTGTATTAGTTTAACCCACTCGGTTTAGATAGTGGGCCATATGTTTTGTGTTTGGGGGTTCATGGTTCAAGCATTCTTCATCTTTTGACTTTAGACATTTTTGGATCTTTTTAATGGTCTCATAGTTCTAACAAGACGTCTGTCGAAAGTTAGCTTCTATGAGGTAGATGTCAAAGCAAATATTTAGATAAATAATGCCATTACAGACCTAAAAGTACTCTTGAAGTCAATATTTGAAGCATGCTTGAAGTGTGCCCTTATGCAGACAAAACACACGAGTTAGTAAGGGACTACAAGAGTAAGCACAATATACTTTTGATTCAACTAAGTGCAAAAAAGAAGTACTGAAATGTTATGAATACACATATTGTATTTGGATGAAAAAGAAACAAGTACAGGATTTTCAGAAAATATGCTCGACTTGTTCCAAGGAGTGATGTTAAAATTGCAGTGTTTCTTTCACCCTAGCAATGGATTACATGGAGGTTTATTTATTTAAAGAATTGCAAAAATACTTGCTGTACAGATATTCCTAAATTATCTTACATTAATCAAATGTCTAAGAACAAAAATATTTGAATTCCAACTTCACGTGTCCGTTCCATTTCCCACTTGAACCAACATCATTGTACACAGTATTCTACATATAACAAGGACCACCCCACCCAAATTATCAAACACGATGGGCAAATTAAATAGATACCAAATTTAAAAAATCAATCTCATTCAAGGTGGTGAATAAGAAGAAAAGCAATCTAAAGACTCGCAAGCACGTTCACTCCCTAGAACGTCGTCCAGGCAGAGAAAGCTACCGCAAAACCAGGGAGGACCTCACCACCATGGACAAGCTTCACATGGCCATGACTGAGCTCTGTTACTCCATCAACTACACCGCATCAATTAGTGTCTGGGAATACACTTTCGCCCCACGTGAATATCTCAATGCACATTTGGAATCCCGATTCACCAAGGCCCTGTCGGGAATGGTCATGTTCTCGCTGAACACCTCTGAAATCGCCAAACCTTCCGAATTGGTCAACTCGGTTCGAACCTACATGAATGTTCTTCAGTGTGTGGAGAACTGCGTTCATATCGATATCACTCGGATCTTCAACAACGTTTTGCTGCAACAAACCCAGCAAACGGACTCGAATGGAGAGCCCACTATTGCTTCGGCTTATACTCAATGGTATAGCGATATCCTTTTGAGACGTGTGAGTGCGGGACACATTTGTGCTTCCTCGTCTTTGAGGGCGTTTGTCTCTGTAACTGCTGAAGGAGCCATTCCATTTAATCCGGAAGAGTTTTCGGATCCCATTGAACTACGATCGCTCACTGAACTGATTGGTAAGACTGGCGTTCACATGTGAAGGAAATGGGCATGGTTTTCGAGGTTTCAGTGAGTGTAGTGAATTTATTCCGCCCAAAGGTAACACTGAGACATTTGTTTGGGTGTCCTACATAAGAAAATTTGGCAATCTAAGCATTTTTGGAAGAAAAAGGTCCAGTTAAAAACTGCTCAAAGAATATCAAGGTCTAGGTGAAGCAATTTTTATTGAAATTTGGATGCCAGGCCACAACCCATGCACATTTTAGTTTTATGGATAAAAAGACGGATGAACCCTCAGCCACTGGAATGAAATGAATTGATGAAGATACCCCTGAAAGGGGAAAAAAGTGAAAAACAGAATTTTCTTTCACACCTTAGCCTAACCAACTGATCTGTTTTTCTGCAAGACGGAACGATTTTAACACACTCACTGGAACTCCCATAACTGTACCACTGTTTTTGTTCCTTATTCTTTTCCTTTTGCATTCATATTTGCTCAGTTTATGTACGGTCCTTTAACAAACAGTTGACTGGGAGTTCATAGTACAAAAGAATGGGAGGTCACTGCACTAATACAACTCCCAAATTGCGCCCTGACATAAAAGGCTGGCCATCCCTTGAACTTCTCAATATACATTGGACTCGTAAGAACAGAATATCTGAGTTCCAAATCTTCAAGGTTGCACATCTTTTCTATTTCACTGGTTGCACTTAAAGGACTCATAAGCTAACGGAAACAACTGTTGCACGCTCACTGAAACCTCGAATATCATGCCCCATAAGATTTGAGCACTAACTTCGTTTTTTGTTTAGGTCCTTATGGAATTCGCTTATTGAATGAGAACCTCATGTGGCACATTGGATCACAAGTCGTGGAATTGAGGAAGCTTGTCCGGGCAAATGAAGAGGTTCTGGTTCATTTACGGACCAACTTTGATAAACCTGAAGCTATGAAAGAATTGGCCAAGAAATTGATCAACGTGGATAGTGTACTGCAAGTAAGAGAAGCCTATTCTGTGACATAAACGTAAGCATGAATGACTTATATTTTAACCTTTTCAGAGAATGACTATCATCGGGGTGATTTTGAGCTTTCGGGAGTTGTTGTATGATGCTCTGAATGCTCAGTTAGAAGAGAGAATCCCGTTCTTGTTCAGTACCATTGAGGATGTGCATAAGCACACGATTCCGGAGCAATCGTTGATCATCAATGAGATGGCTTCAGCTGCAGGTTTTGCTAGTCAGATTGATCCATTGCTTCTGCAAACGGTTCAAGCCTTGCCCAAGGTTGAGTTCGAAAACGATTACTTGGAATCATGCCTTCTCATGGTCTTCGTGGCCGTAACAATTCCAAAGTTGGCCAAATCCGAGTCAAGTTTGTATCGGGTGAGTAACATGAAAACCTACCTTAACTAAAATAGAAAATTTATTTGAAAGGAGAGAAATCGATTTAGAAGCAAGAATATGAAGATGCACAAATAAGATTTTTTTTACCGATTTGTCAGTACAACGAAAACATTTCCATGCAAAAGTAAGGTGTAAAAATAATGTTTATTAGATTATTAATCATTTAAAGATATGTGTTAGGCAACAAGAAAGTAATTTGCAAATGTTTTGTGAATTGCAGTAAACATTTTTTTGAAAACTTGTCAACTTAACAATCATATCCAAAATTGATTTTAGAATCTTGCAGCAGAATGCCAATTAGATCTAGACAGTATATTGGGTCAATTATGTTTGGTCATTTACCTTCTGCTAAGTCACGTTAGTTTGGAAAACCTCTCTGGATTTCCTTGTCTCTTTCCAAAGTAATGCGACCTAACCAACGTCTCTCCAGAGCTTTCACTCAACATACAAGAACTGTTAAATTTCCTTGAGCGAAAGGCTTCCTTTAAGAATTATCAAATTAATAAAAAGATCTCTACAGTACATAAGTTTGAGAAGGCATGTCTTTTCACTCCGGCATTCTATTGAGCCGAACAACTGAGTCCATCCAGCCCATTCCTTTAATTAGCAATAGCAGGAATTACTAGTGATGTCATCATTTTGGGCGGGAAAAAGTTCAGAAGACGTGTGTTTCCGATGAGCATGCAAGGTAGCTAAAACGAAGATTTAGGCCTGGCAATTGCAACAATTCCTTTCTCATCTGCACAACTTGAAGTTAGAATAGCAATTCTTTACATTTTTTTAGCAAAAAATATGTTTTGTTGCTTTTATCTTAAATTTCGCTACATAGATTGAGATGGATCTTCCGAACTTTAGAATCAGGAATGCCTGATTTTGAATAACAAGATGGCCAGAGGAGATCGGTTCCTGGGGCAACTAAACCTAAAAATAAATAATTTGTTTAATTGAAGGCTTCCAATTCCTCCATTTGTTTTTAAATTACTTTGCAATACTTCTCAACATGCATGAACAATATCATAGGTCTTAAAAGCAACACTTTTCGAAAATCTGACCCTTGAAAACTCAGGCAATTTTTTTGGCAAACCTAAACTGCTAACGGCAGCAGGTCTGTAACATGATGCGGGAATCGCTCCCATGAAACACAATTAGCCGTGAACGAAATGTCAGCATGTTCCCCCAAACAGCGCCTCTTGTGGTCAAATTGAGACATAGTTGATTAATAGCTAGTGAGTGGGTTTTAATGCCACTCTTTGGTAAAAACTAGTTACTCTAGATGCTGTAGTGGGTATTTCTGAAGTGGAATTATGTTATCAAAATTGCACATTGTGGAGAAATAATATTGTCAGAAAATGATTAATGCTTTGCCAAAAAGTGGAAGTAATAATCACCATCTGGCAGCTATGTCTCAATTTGACCACAAGAGGCGCTAATTTGAGGAACAAGCAGACATTTTGTTCACGGTTCATTGATTTGATGCAGTAAGCACTCATAATTCTCATCGCTTGCTTCCCACTCCAGAAAATTCAGTGCTTCTTGGCTTTATGAATTTCAGCTTTTACATACTTCCAGGGAGCATGCATTAGTAGTTCCTAAAGAATCTCCATTGCAAGTGCGATTAACTACATCAGTGCCCTCACAAGTATATTGCTTATATTCTAGCCTCGTTTGGACAGTCACGAAAACAACATCCATTGTTTGGCCTTGGCTGTCAACCAAATCTTTGGTGTGCTCTTCACCATTTGTGGCCATGAGGACATTGAGGACCGTCTCAAGGAGTTTTTGGCCTTGGCCTCATCCAGTCTTCTTCGTCTGGCTCAAGAGGGCAATAAAGAAGAGACCCGAAATCGCGAATCCGTCTACATCCTTTTGGATTTGATTGTCCAGAAATCTCCTTGGTTAAGCATGGACTTACTAGAAAGCTGTTTCCCTTACAATCTCTTGCGAAACTCCTACCACATTGTTCACAAAATGGAAAGACTGAGAATTTCCGATTCGAGCGCCATCCCAACTCACAGCTAAAAACAAAACAAAAAGGCAGCCAAATAATTTTCCAGTCACAAATGCTTCCGAAACCCACTTCTAATGGCAACTAAGCATGCAGCTTTGATACTCAATATCTCCCTTTTTTCAGCTAAACAATACATGGCATTATGCATTTACCCAACGAAACTATACGTACGAAATAGAACTGCAGTTAATATGTTTTATTGACTTATTATTCGGGTGGGTCTTCCACACTATCGTTCACAAAATTTGACAAAGGCCTGAATTGGATCCGATTCATGCCCAAAGCGATTTTTCCCACGGTGCGGATGACGAAAACAATGCCCACAAGGAGGAAAATCAGACAAACCACGGACAAAGCAATCATTTGGAACACGCCATGATCCTCATCCGGTGGACGATATCGGGATAAAAGAGCGGCCTGAAATGAAAGCGAGACCATTAGTAGTGATTAAAATTAAGTAACAGGGTGAATATGTGATTGATTTTGAATTTATTTTTCTACAACAAGGGTTTATTTGGCTCAGTCATCTGAAATAAGGACTGACTCATATTGCACCACGGCGTTTAATTGAGCTTGAGAAGTCATTTTTAAGTTCCTAAGACATTTGAGACTAGTTTTTGAGTGAGAAGACAGTTCCGGAAATGAAGTCGAGGTTGGCTAATTAGGTCACGGGCCAAAAATTGATATAATGTCACTTAAAACTGGCTTAGAAACAATTTTCTGAATTTTTCTCATCACTTATTCTTAAAATGGTCTCATTGTTGCCTGAACCCGAAATATTGACTAAATCTATTTGGCCCTTCTTCGAATTTGGGTGAACAAAAGTACGATTGTGTCCTTCGAGAATTGTGTTCGAGAAGAGCCATTGAAAATTGAACGGCTAAATAGATAACACCAATATTTTGAATCCTTACCAAACTAAGTGTGCCTAACAATTATCCAAAAGAAAGTTTTCATAAATTTGTTTTTAAGCAAGTTTTAAGTGACATTAAATCAATTTTTGGCCCGTGACCTAATTAACTGAATTCGGTAACATATGTGGCATTAGCTCTTCACCTCAAAACTGGTCTCAAATGTCTTTGAAACTTAAAAATGACTTACCCAGCTCAATTAAACGCCGTGGCACGTAACAAACTAGAGTTATTGATCAATTGTAGTTTTCTTTTTCATGAGTTAACATCTGACTCCATACAAATCCAACTGAGAATGAATTTGCACAATGTTTTACCACAACAGGTCAAGCTCATTTGTTCTATGCTCTCTTCAGTACATAAGTATGAACAGGCATAACTTTTTATTCCAGTATTCAATTGAGCAGACTATTGAAAAATAAGGTCTGCCCAAAAATCAAGGGCGTAAAATGCTTCATTTTTTTAGAAATTTCTTAGCACAATGAGGCTCTGACTAAGAAGCTAAAAGGAGTATTTCCAATTTTCTGCACTTTTCAGAGAAAGGTTTGGATAAAAAGTTATCCATCCAAACAGCAGTCAATAAAAGTCTAGAGTGCAATTGAAACTTTCAACATATCATTTTCACTAATAAAATATCCGGTAATGTGTTCTAAACAAAAATATTATTAGGGGGAGGACCTTATCCTAACAATGAAGTCTATGATGCATTTTCAAAAAAAGACATCCCAAGAAAAAAATCATCCCAATTTGCTTAGCCTTGCCATTTGCCTTATTTTCCCTAGAGGGCTAACAGAGAGATGGCACTCCAGTTCAGTGAGTGGAGATTTGTTTGGAACACACTTCATCAATCTGGCAGCAAATGTGCCAAGTGACTTGACCTGTCATATATTGCTCTTTTTGAAGCAAAGCAGTTGGTTGATTGAGCAATTTTGCCACTGACTTCGTGAAATTGCAAATTCCGATTTTGAATCACTGAAACTAAATGTGTCCAATGTCAAATCCCATTCCACATAGTGTGCTAGAGGAGTATAGAGAGGCCATTGTTGTCATTTTGTCTGTCTTGTTTGGTGCTGAAATTGGCCAAAGTTGCCTATTAGTTGAGTAAAAAAGATGAAATATTTCCAAAGACTATCATAAAAACTTGCCCATGCAAGTGGAAGTCCATAGTACAAACGTCAGTGCATTAGACTTGTTTGGGCAAGTTTCAACTAATTGCAGATGATAAATGGCCCTTGCTACCCACAATGAAATTTCACGACCAGCCTGCTCTACTAACTCCACTCTATAGACCTCTTTGTTACTGTGCAAGCTAGGTGACTTGCAAATAATTTTGGAGTGTCGTTTCTCTGTTAGCTCTCTAATCTTACCTCATTAGAGTGACATGTAAGCGTGTAATTTTAGCAACTTCAATCCTTCTCTTTTATAAACTGACGGGATTAAGTTACGTTATTTACTTATATAAGTGATATCATTTCAATAGGAAAACTATATCTACGTCTCATATTCCCTCACTAGTTCATAACAAGGTCTTTGGGTTTTAGAGCCATCAGAGGTGTTAATGAATGCATGAATTTTCATTCTTTTTGTGGGAACATCCATGCATTCCATTCATCCTGAAGTTCTTCTTTGTTTGTGGCATAGGAGCTCGGCAAAAAATGTCATTGAATGCAATCCTGGCACTTTCAATCATCATCCGAGCTCATAAAGTTCATTTCATCCTGTCCATTCAAAGTCAAAGTTAAAATTTGTGATCTTTCTGATTGCTCTTCCTCCACCCAGTCTTCCCACCAAGTTTTGTCATCTTTCCATGTTCTTCTTTGGCGGGCGTGAATCTCTCTCTATTCATCCATTGCTTCACGGACGTCAAGGATGTTTCTCTCTCCCTCTCTTTGAATACTTGATCTTCTTTTGTAACCGTAATAATAGGGTGAAACCTCACGGAACTTGGAATGAGCACAACCTATGAATTTCAATGCCCAACGCACACACAGACTTGGAAGATGGTAGATAGGGCCACCATTCCATTTGCGAACCCTCATCACTCATCGTCAATCAAGTTAAAACTGACTTCTCCAGTTTTGAGTTTGACTACCTAAGCACAGATTACGTGTGTTTCATATGCTTAGTATTTTAATTAAAAGTCAGCTGATGATCACGCTCGTCAGCCATCAGCTGACACTACGCTATGAAACGTCCGGGATTTCTGCTCCACAACAAAAAAATATTTTTCCAGGCCCTACTGATGACCAACAATATTCTTATATCAAGTTTCCATCATTTTTGATATTGACTCAACCCTTAATGCAGCATTATTTTTGTGGAAATATATTTTTTGAGACCCTGTGTCTGGCTGATATTCTTCAGAATGAATCTAAATCTTTTCCAAAGTATTCCTTCGTATCTGATGAAGTCTTAAGCCTTAAAATTTCTCATTTAAGTTTGGCTCAAGTAGATCCTTTTAACCCTAAAAAAAACACATGGTTTAGAATTTCAATGGATGATTTGAAGCCAGACGAGATGCCGATTGGCTTAAAATTTTGCCCAACTTGAGTAAACCATTGCAAGGGTTTTAAACTTGATCGTTGATCAATCCAGGATGTGTGATATTGTTTGCAGAGTGAATAAATCTTTGGACAGGCACAAATTTGGCAAAGCTTGGCACAAATTTGGCAAAGCTTGGCACAAATTTGGCAAAGCTTGGCACAAATTTGGCAAAGCTTGGCACAAATTTGGCAAAGCTTGGCACAAATTTGGCGAAGCTTGGCACAAATTTGGCAAAGCTTGGCACAAATTTGGCAAAGCTTGGCACAAATTTAGCAAAGCTTGGCACAAATTTAGCAAAGCTTGGCACAAATTTGGCAAAGCTTGGCACAAATTTGTCAAAGCTTGGCACAAATTTGGCAAAGCTTGGATCTATTGGGTGTAATGGATTGCACCTGTCTTTTGCAGTTCAAACCGGAAAGGGATACTAGACAAAACCATTAATTGCAACTAAATGAAGTCCTAGTGAGGGAAAGGTGTCCCATGAGTCCATAACTTTAGAGCAGATCAAATGAGTGGCAAACAAAATAGAGCGGGTTTTATTGATCGCATAATTTAATGAGGTCGGTTGTTGAGGTAGTTTGGAAGCATAGTAGAAGCATATCTACGTAGAAGCATAGAGGAAACGTATGAGTCTGAGTAGAAATAACCATGCTCGATCAAGTTTCGCTCCATAAGCCGCGTTTTTTTCAATCCCAGCTTATGTAACGAAAAACTTGATCGAGCATGGTTATTTCTACTTTGACTGATATGCTTCATTCATGCTTCTTTTATGCTTATCAATAAGCTTCTGTTATACTTTCAAACTACCACAACAATCGACCTATTAGCACGCAAATCAGAAGCGAGAAAAAATCAAAAGAAAGCCAGTAGGTTTGATTGAACATTGAATTAGCGCCAATTTTAATCAATACCATCAAATTTAGAAATGTTAATCTGAAATCAGTGGTATCATTTACTGACTAAAATTAACCAAAATTACTCTAATTTTATTATCGGTCAAATGTCCCGGCGCTCATTTGATCTACAGCAGCTCATGGGAAAGAAGCATCATCAGAACACTAGAGGGCTAACAGAGAACTGTCACTCCAGTACAGCCAGTGGAGATTTGTTTTGAACACACTTCATTGATTCAGCAACAAAGGTTTCAAGTGACTTGATTCATCATACATTGCTCTTGTTTGACCAAAGCAGTTGAATGAGCAATTTTGACAATGACTCCCTAAAAACGCAAGTTCGGGTTGTGAATCACGTAACTTAGCATGTTCAACATCAAATCCCATCACACACAGAGTATAGGCTTGGTGACTCACAAATATTTTCGGAGTGTCATTTCTCTGTCAGCCCTCAACAGAACACTAGTGCAAGGATGGCTCAAGCCAGGATTACTTTCAAAATACACACTGGGTCCGATTGGTACAATGAAAACTAAACGGAACAATATATTTGTTGCAAAAACCTCACATTTTAGTACAATGATCGGACCCAGTGTGTATTTTTGAAATTCGTCCAGACGTACAGTGGTCCCTGACTAGTGACAGTGGGTTTAACATGAAGCTTCAAAAAAGCTGAAAAAACAGGAAGTAAAAGAGAAAAAATGCAGCAAATAGAATCCTTTGACCGAAAAATATCCATGGAAGGAATTGAATACATCTTATTTTGTGATTCAATAACTGGACTAATCCTTATTTGCATGATCCAAATAGATTGATTGCAAAATCGAATTTCGTTTAACTTGAACTTCCTGATTGACAGTGGCGACAACAACGGCAAACAACTGAAGCTTCGAAAAAGCCAAACAACTTTATTGTGTTAACGCTTCTATCCCATAATATTCTTTAATTTGATGAGGTTTTTTTGCGCTCATTTGACTGCGCGATCAAAAAACCGTTGTACGAGTAATGACACATAGAATCTTTGAAGCGCTTTCTTGAAACAAAAGTACAGCGACTCTAGTTCTTCAACTTAAAACTAATCTTCTTTTCGAATAACTCCAAGGTATTGTTTTAAAGGCAGTCACTCCAAAGTAAATTCAGAATATTCCAGCTATCTGAATTGTGCCTACATTTGAAGAATAAGGCCCAAATTCATCTGTATCCTAGAGCCAAGGTTTGGTTAATTAAAAAGCCTGTTTTGCTCTTTAAAGTGCGACCCTGAAGGAAAAAGGAAAATATTCTTTTTTGGACTTAGATTTTACATGCAATTATATTGATGCCCAGAAATCCAAAAGCACAGTGAAAACAGGCAATGAAACATAGGAGGATTTGAGATACAGCCTAGTTCATTTTTTTAGATTTTCTCCTGCTCGATGTTTTGTAGCATCCTGGCCACATTTATTCAATCTCAAAGTTTACATGTACAATTGTTTTCCCTCCTTGCTCCAAAATATAAAAAGTGGTAAAAGTATGCATTAGAATAACTCCTTACATCATGCAAGTATGAAGCCGTTTCTCAAATCTTGGACTGGTTTCAAATTTCAAAACCTGAGAGGTTTGAGCACTCGTTTCCTTCCTCTCTTCTCTTCAACGTGACTTCCACAAGCGAACTAATGGCACTTGACTTGAAACTTGCCAATTATGTTTGAACGAGCAAAAACTGTCCTTTTGTTTGAGAAGCTCGGTGACAAAACCGAGCCGGAAGATGAAGCGAACAAAAAATACAACTGGGTGCCGCCAAAAGATCAGACTTGGCTCTGAATTACAACCAGGAAATTGGTTGGACATCTGCCAAACACCACCGTCCAATCATCTAGCACCATATTGCTTTGGCATTAAGCTCATCGAAGGCCAATGGCATTTAGTGTTTCAAAAGGGATACATCCATATACATGCAGATCCTGGCTTTTTTGTCAGTGGTTTTCAAGATCAAGATTGAATGGCACCGAAGTTTGGCAATGCACTTTTTGCGAGGTGTTAGATGGATTCTCAATTGATCGCACCACCGACATGGTTTTTAAAATTCTTCGTACATCGCCGAGTGAATCCATGGGGAATGAGGAAATGCAAAAACACCTTCTCCAAAGACTTCAAAGCATTAGTTTAATGTTTTTTTCAATTTATAATTTTAATTCTTTATTGTTTGGGACCAAATTGACCTAATTGACTCTCTTCTACAAAAAGATGGTTTTGAATTTAGTTTTTATTCACACTTGATTGTAAAGATATCATCCATTAGCACCTAGTTTTTTTGCTTTTTTAAAGAGTTTTGTTCTAATACAGAGTTTTCTTGAACCCAACAGTGCCGGTTTGCCCATTTCAATTCCGCAATGAGAGAGTTATGTTCAAAGAAATCGATAATATTGTTACCATATTGACTAAATAACATTCTTCCCGAAAAGCTTCTTTTAGGTAATAATTTATTGACATGAAGGAGTTCTGAGTCAAAGCCAGAGAAAGTGAGTTCGAAAGTTGCATGTCGAGCCCTCTGGCCGTGAAAATCTCGTTTGATTTATGCTTCCAAGAAAATGTAGATCCTCATTTCGTTTGGCGCTTTATCGCTGTTCTCACAGATCCGTGAATGTGCAATTTGCACGACTTTTATGGTGTGAATTTTAGCAAGTCAAGGCCATATCCTGCCTTTTCCGTCTGTTCATTCGCTCCATCTGCCCGAAAAAGAGAACCAATGATCCAAGATAAATCGCAAATAATAACTCCTTGAATTTGGCTTTGAATATATCCTGAACGTAAAAGGTATTGCAAATGTTGCCAGACAGAATCCGAACTAACTGAAGCCCGATTTGGTCGACCTTGGTTGAAATGATATCGCGAGAAGAATGCTATGCAATATGTTCCTATGGTTTGAAATCGTGAGCACAGGATGAGCTGCAAATTTTGATTCCCTAGTGTGTGGCATTGGAAAATATGAGAAAAACACAATCAGTTTGGAAGCAATCACATCACAATGCAGTATGATAAAAAAATAGTCTCCTTCAATTTTCAATTCTCAATTCTTTTCTCTTGACTGTCAGCTGAAGTTAGTGAGAGAAAATATTCATTCTCAGGGTTCCTTAAATGATATGCCCAAAGCCAAACAACGTGAGAAGAAAAATGCCAAATGGAAATGTCTTACTTAGCATTAAAGTTCAAGTGCTAAATATTTGCAAAGAAATGCTCAGATCTTCAAAATTAATTAAGATCATTTCAACTTTCCTTTTTTCAAAAAGCCTGTCTTCTTAGTGTGCGGAAAATGCACTGAGTTTTACTCAGCATTCCATGATTGCCAAAGCTTTTAAGGGTTCCTGATTATGCCTCAGATAAGACCATAAAGCGTTGCCTAAAATGCAGTAACATACTCTGCCTCTCTTTTAACCTCAATCAAACCTTTGATCAACATTGTGGTTTGCCTTCTGTAATATTTTGAGCCATTTCCTCATTCGGTTGTGATAATTTGCTATGCCATTTTGGCATTTATCCTTTCTCATCAAACTCCATTCTAATCTCATGGATCTCATGCAAGGGCAAACCTTTTTTATGTTCTGAGCTACACGTAAAGGTTGAAAATGACATACATGTCCCATCATGCTCATATGTATGATCTTGTGGGAATTGCTATTGCCAAATGGCTATCAGATTAAATAGATACCATCAAGCATGATTTTTGGCAAAAATAATCACCTGCATAGTTTGAACCACTTGAAAACACAGAATGTATTTGGCAGAGTAACTCTGTCAAATGGTTATCAAATGGAGTTCAGAAAGATAAGGACTTCCTTACATTCACATGATCGCTATAGCATTGGAAACAATCTACCCTCTCATTTCTGTACACCAGATCATTGTCAGCATTGTTCTGTTTGGTAAGGCAAACCAAGCTGGATTTTCATTGATCAAAAGGGATCTGTCATCATGTTTTATTGACTTCCACTTTAAATTGCTTCCTTTCCTGACCTTTGCAACCCTGAGTTTGATTGGATGAACTAGAGCACTGTAAGAACAGAGTACGGGTCATAAAGTGCGCCATCTAGCGGATTTCATTCGGCAACAGCTCGCAGTTCCCATGAAACACATATTTTGAAGATTGCAACAGTCATTCATCCGTTTTGAACAAACTAAAGTGCCTCAAATGTTGACTGAGTATTGGTAATGGACCTGTGGTGGTTTTTGGATGAAATTATTGGTAAAATCCCTTTCAAATTGGCATGGAAATCTAACTACTGAAAAGGTAATTCAGGCATGATCTAAGCCAAAATTCATCCAAAACACACTCAAAGTAGTATTTGGAGTTCCCCCATCAACATTTTAGGTGCTTTAGTTTGTCCAAAATTGATGAATGACCGTTGCAATCTACAAAAATATGTGTTTCATGGGAACTGCGAGCTGTTCCCGCATGAAATCCACTAGATGGCGCACTCTATGACCGTACTCTGTTATTATAATGGATAATGGATGAATCTAGGATGAATGTATGAGAGCAGACTTTGGTTTTGGAAACCCTTGCCTTTTTTTCAGGGGGCATGATTTAGGAGACATACATCGCCCGCTCATCATATGAAATACGTAGGCAGCTAACCTGGTATAAATCAGTATTAACGAGGAATAACAATGACACAACTTTTGTGCGGATTTATGCCTCACGAGCGAGAATTCGTGGTCGAAATAATGGACAGCTTCATGGAGATTGAACTGCAGACCAAAACCATAATGGCAGGTTTGATGGAAACGTGTGAGATATCGACAGATTTTGACAGATACGCATGTCACAGATTCCCACGATTCACCTTGTTGTTGTACGAAAATAATCACCCTGGGCTAGAAAAATACGCTATTTGGAAGATTTGAATAAACGCTAGTTTCAGAAACGGGGAAACAAAATTCAAACGCAAACCAATGATAAGTATATGGATTTAACTCATGTTTTAAACTACATTTTTTTCGCCAATAAAACACCATTCCCCATAAAGAGTATTAACTGATGCAGAGTAATAGATAAAATGGAGCTTTTATCTCGCGTTTGAGGGCTCGAAGCTAACATTAAGTCCATTTTTTTCGCTTCATTCTTGTTGACTATCTATCTTTTTTAGTTCAGCACTCTTTAACCAAAAAAGTATCCTTCAAGGATTGCATGTTAGATTCGATTTGTGACTTGGAATCTAGTACTCATGATAAACGTAATTAAAAAAAAACATCAGATAGGCTTTGAAATTGACGGCCCAAACGCAAACCAAACGCTAAATCTGTCAGGTTTATATTTTTGTGTAAGACAGGGATTTGGGAGAAGAAGAAATCAAAAGTTAGGACAATTAATTTTTGCGTTATGTTTTAGCAAAACTTTTACGTATCAACTAAAAGTGATTGCAAATTGGTCCGGCTAGAAACTAAAAACCTTTTCACTCTCTCTGATTAACTAGTTCATCTCTCTACATTCCTCTACCACTTTTGCACACATCCTAAACCCATTTCTAAATTAAAGGCATTTTGCAACGGTATTTGTGCAATGTCGAAGGGTTTGCTTGGTCCATGATCAATTCATTTCTCTGATATTTCACATTTAAACCCTTTCAAGCTTCCTACCACACACAATCAGACTGTTTTTGCCTTCTAAAACCTTCTTGTTCATCATTGCTGACTGAGCTAAAAGTGCTGGAGTGGTTAGTGAGTTTTTGCCCTTCAAACTCGGAAACGTGATTCTACAGTACGAACGAACATTAAATCTCAAATGAATGCCACCAAGCACATGCTTGACCTTTCAGCCAATGGGTCATGTTAAGCCGTTTGACTTGACCTAAAAATGAAAATTCATTTTCTGAGAAATCAAATATCCGGTTCAAATTCATTATTCAGTTTATTTTATGGTTATTGATAGCTTGAAACACAATTTCTTAACTTTTGAGCCAAGTGCCAATTTTTGTCACCCTGTTTTGATTTCACACAACATGAATATCTAAGTGCCGACCTCGTTTTAACGCGTCAAAAGGAAAAAAAAAAACGTGTTGCTTCCTCGACTTAAATTTATTCAGCAATCTACTACTCGTTTCAAAAACTGGATCTTTTATATCTTTATCCATCTAACGTCGTCTAGACACTTAAAACTTTCGAGGGCACTAAAGAAAGAGTTTCTGAAAATCCCACCGTTCAATCTCAAAGAATATCTCCCTGTTATAAATGAAACCTTTGGAGCCTCATTCTTGGCAATGAGTTTGGGGAATGACTTGAGATTGAATTGTCACTGCCTGATCCTAAATTCCGCATTTGGTGGCCACAAAAGCCGGTTTTATATGAGGTCAAGATAATTGGAGCGAAAACCGAGGGACGAAAAAAAGTGGACTGGTCTTTGACAACCAACTCTGATGTCCAGGTGGATGTTAAATTATCTTGATTGGGAGGTTCGGCATTGAAGAGGAATTGATTTATCGTTTGAGGCTTGACGTATTAGGATCAAATGCCCAAGGGGGAATCATTGTCATTCATTGAAAAGATCAGTTCTTTCCGATTCAAAGGAGATTTGTCAATGATATTAATCAAAGATTATAAATAGGTCTACTATTTGACTTACTATTAGGACGAGGACATCGAAAAAACAAGGATAACGAGACATTTCTAATGGACCCTCAATTACATCAACTAGTATATGGAGGCATTATTTCCAATAAATGTCATTGACAATCAACTTTCATTTCTATTCAAACTAATCTTCAAACTAAGCTACGTATCATAAGACGTTGTGAAAATAGTAGGAAACAATATTTCTCCTGGCAGCAGGGTTGGTTCAATCCCGTCCGTCGAAGAAACCCCTCATCCCTAGGATCCCGGGAACGAGATTTATTGGGATTTTTTTCTATTGACAAACGCAAAACGGCTTACAAAATTTTGAGGTTCATCAGCCGTAAGCTTTGAACATCTTTTTCTTGTTTTGCTTTCCATTGAACGAGCGCACATCATGTGTTGAAATGTGCCTCCTCTCTATCTTAGATCAAGACGAGCTTGATGAAACAAGTTTTTTTAAGAGCCGAAAACTCGAACCCTTAATCTTGGCAAGCTGCTTGAACAGTTCTTCTCTTTGTTTTGATACTGTCGCTTGATCAGCTGATGCAAAGTCAATCCACAAATAAAAGGGCATAAACATGATAAATTTAATTTGTGTCCTAAAAGGTCTAATGATTGGAAAAAATGCTTTAGGAAATTTACTAAATCCTTGACAGACATTAATTTCACGTTTGCCATTTTAAATTCTGGAAACCTTACAGTTGTATTTACGTTTAAAAAAATCCTGTTTTCTTTTAGAAAACCTCGCTCCGTGATCCTGTAAAAAAACTCAAATAAAAAATTGAAAATCCCGTTTATCCCGTTTTCAGAGGTGGAAAATCTAATCCAGGGATCATGTCAATTCCGGGATTGCTGGGATAATCACCTGACCAACCCTGCCTGGAGGCTCTTTAGAAGCTTCTAGCAATCACATCAATTGTATTATAATTAGTTTCAGTATTTGTTGCCAACATTTTTTTAACCATTGCTAAAACAAAGTCATGAGCTCTCTTTTAGCTCGGAAAAAATCAACAGATCCATGGAACATATTTTAGCTAACATGTTTTCTTAATCGAAGCCTGAGAAAGTGCTATAACAATTTTTAAGGTTATTTAAGAAGGCGATTGTTCTTCCACCTTGTTATTTTATCAAAGCAAAATTCCATCAACTGGTTAAACTCTGACCATCCACTCTCTTTTCCTGTTTCTACTCCAAAGCTTTCCAAGTCCCTAGCTAAAAATCAGCTAACTGATGTGTGTACTTCAGATATGATATGAGGTTCCTGCACCAAAACGAGACACAGGGGGTGAGGAAATGTATATCCCATTAACCTTGAGACCCCGCCCTTGACTTGCTGAATCGTTGGCAAACAGCTGCACAATTGGAGCCCCAATTCTAGCTTGGAAAATGAAATGGATTTTTGTCTCTCATTAATGCCTTCTTCTATCCACTTGGAGAAGGTAGAAAAGGCTCCCAAGATGTGCATTGATGATGTTTGCATTATAAAATGAAAGTTTTTTTGGGGGTCTTTGTACCCTGAATTCAAAGAAGGAAGAGGGAAGGAGGTGCGAGCAGAGTGGGGAGAATTTTTGCCTCGTCACGTAAATAAATGGGTGAGTGAGATGACGGAAACTTCGGCCAAAGTCGACGAACACGGTGAGGATGATTATGATGGTGATGAAGATCATCAAGAGGACGAACACTCAAGGACCACGCTTTCTCCTTCATTGAGCTAAGTTTTTTTTTTTTTTTTAATTTCGAAATACGCTAATTTTGACGATCACTCATTGAGGTTTCATCATCTTGCATCCATTCTTTGGCCAATGCCAAGCTCTTGGCAAATTGCAAGTGGAATGAGATTTAGACCCCCAATTTATCCACCCAATTACTTCCTAACAATCAGGATTGAGTGCAATGAAACCTTTGTCGGAGCCAGCTTAAAGAGCGCCAAATTTGAAACTCTTGCATTCAATTCTTGATGTCAAATTACAAATTCTTAGGAGGGATTGAAATTGGATACCTTCGTCCCTTGTTGAAAATATGAACTAGCAAAGTCAACAGTTTTTTCATGTTTGAATGTCGTCTGTGGATTTAGCTTTTCAAGCCTTTTAGTTCAAGTAAAAGGGTCAATGTTTAATTAAGATAAATAGGGCAATGACTGGAAGTCTCTTGATTTGAAAAAAGTGAAGAAAGAGCCTGGTGGGCAAATTATGCATCCGATATGATGACAGCGGGAAATTGGCTACTCCCATTGTTTCACTTATCTCTCATCTTGTCGACTCATCCCGCAGTCTTTCAGTCTGAATGGAGGCTAATTTAAATACAGATTCCATACACGTGCATCCGTAAAGAGAGTTAGTTGACATCCGCTCAGTAAATGAGTAATCCGGATGCATTTCTCAAGTCAAAACATGGTTAAAAAAGCCACCAAAACTCCCACTCAAAGGTCCGTGCAAATCCATTACTGTCGTTGGTTAGATCGCATGTAGAGAATGCCCACTATCGTTTTGACTTGTATTCCCATTAATCTTGCCAGGAGAAGGATACCAAATTGGATGCTCAATTTTGACCGGACCACTTTCGCTATGGGCAGATAGATCGTCAGAGACGTTGGATTAGACTAACTAGCCGCTTTCAAAGTGCGGAAATCAGGAATATGCTCAGAAAGATTAACGATCCTTGGGGCAGAGAGATATTGGTAGGATCTTCAGACCCGAAAAGGACGGATGAGTCAGACATTTTTGCTTTGGGACAATGTATTTTGGCTTTGAAGGGTGCTCATTGCTTACTCAGAGAGATTGATAGAAATCCATGACTGTGGCCTCTTTGCGCAAAAAAGAATGTGGCGCCATCTTGAAGAGTCATGTTTTAACTATAAATGTGCCTATAGGTTTCCCTGAACTATGAAATATTTATTTCTAATCCCCTCAAATAGTTATTTAATGAATTTGCAATATAAAAGCATACAAAAACACGTTTATAAGCAACAAAGCAATCAAAATCGAGAAGTGTTAAATCGCAAGTTATGTTATTCAAAATATCAATTATGGATTAGTACTCTTGATTGGGCATGATTTCAATGAAATCCTCCAAGTACGTCATTTTTTAAAAATAATCTTTATTGTGAGCTTGGATACATTTTATAAACAGTCGTCATGGTTGACATTAAACAAGTACATTTTTCAATACATGAGGGTCCATTTAGGGTTATCGGCAACGCTTAATTAAATTTCATACTTTGTAAATATTGAATTAACCACTCTATGCAATCTCTGTGAATTGAGCTTGAAGTCACGGAGCAAAAGAGAAGAAAACATGAGCTAGGCCTGCTGATCTTTGTCCTAGTGGTTTTATCCTTGCTCACGAATGGAAGAGGTAGTAAAAGATAATTAACAGGTACACCGTACGAGACCCCAACCAACCCACCATCCAACCATCCTGCAAGCCCAAAATCTCTCTCTCCTTGCACCACAAAATATCTTGACTAAGGAACCTCTGTCGCTGTTTTGGTTTCAGCGATCCAGCTCATAACCGTATCGAAACGAACCGAGCAAAGAGCTCAAGGCAACTTTTGATCCTCTGAGTAGACTTGTTTGATTCGAAAAAACTCACGTTATCCAGCTTAATTCCCTGTCGTCGTGTCTCGGGATTGATGTGGTGGGTACACTAATAGAACTAGGATATTGTCATTTCCTACTTACACGAGCTCCAATGTTCACACATGGAGGCCAAAGTTGAGCATTCTAGAATGCCATGATTAAACGCTCCAAATGGTTGCGAGACAACCACTCAAAAGAAACCATTAATTCTACTTGTAGTCAGTCATCACAACTCGATGGGATCCAATGATAAGACGAGAACTCACAATGGGTCCATCACAGGTTTTAACCCATTGAAAGTGCTGAATAATATCACAAGAAAACGTAGGACCAACCCGAGGTGTTCAACGGATTCAATCAGGGTTCAAGCACATAAGGAAATACAATTGCACCAATAAGACCTGCTTGGCATACTAATGGCATCCCTTATCTGATTGGCCCCCACCTCTCGTCATCAAAAAGCACAATTGATGACTTTGATGGAAGGGTTAAAATGTGATGACGTTGGGCAACCAATGTCATCAACTCATTGATGAACACTGGGTATCTGAATATTCGACCACAAAGTCCGTTTGGGCTTGTTTCCGGAATAATCATAATTATTTTGATCATATAGTTTTTCAAGCTCAAGATAGGTTCGGGGGGGGTAAGCTTAACATTGACAATCGAACCTCTTGAGAAGAGGGCGTGATTTGTAGACAGGTGCTAATCAGAAGATGCTTCCATTTTCGACCAAAGTCCGGAAGGACAATCCCTTCCTGACAGATAACCATAACTTCCCCTTGCTTGAATTTATGACTTGAACACACTAGCATGTACACATTTGCTTGTCTCATATCCTTCAACATTCTGGGCTCAAAGGTGGGCACTCTATGTTACTTCCCTATTCAGTGACGGATTTGTTACTTTTGATTTTATAAAGTTTTGCTTTAAGGCTCAGCCTTTTCACTCTGTTTGCCAAGATTTGCAGGAGCTCAATTAATGTTTACGTAATCTTTAAACAAGGAATCAAATATGGTGTTGAAGATCTATTTTCATGGGTTTTTACTTCCATGTTTTCCATACCGATAAATTATATTAATGGTCCAATTTGAGGCCAAACAGAAACATAACAGTAGAGTGATCCTTTACTTAATTTCCGTCTGAATTTGTAATTTATCAACGTGTGTAACAAAGTGTGTAACATGTGTAAAAATATACAATTTTATCAAACATTCCAGTGTTATAATTCCTTAACATTCTGTGTTACAGTTTCGTAACATTATACCCAACAAAAACGGAATCAAACCAGAACAAAACCTCTGCTCCCATCTCATTTTGACCACCCAATTGTTTGTTTACACTTTCACTCAGCTAAAAACTAGGGCAACATTATATTTCCTTCACTTTCACTTTTCAATAAACTAAGGAACAGATTATCTTTTTAGCCAACGATGCCCACTTGTGGTTGTGTTTTTTTCGTTCTCACATAAGGCTTGTGCGATCGCAACAGATGGGTGGAAAGTGAGCGTATGCAAATCTCTTGGAAAGTGAGCGAACAATTGAAGGTATGTTTCTTACCCATCCTCCCTGCTGAGCCATCCATGTGGCCACATCTCGCTCAATGACCAGACCCATGGTCTCCACCAAGCCAAAGAGATACTCAGGATGGCCATGGCGAACGCAATCCACAGCCAAGCCACCAACAATACAATACAGAGAGACAATTTTCCCCCAAGATATGTCCAACTTGAACAGCTCTCGGGCAATTGAGCTCAAGACATTGCCCACCGACTTCTCCGATGTGATTGTGACGGCCACCTGAAAGACGACGATAAATTAGGGATTATTCCACACGCTATTTCAAATGGCTTCTTAGGTTTGTTTGGATTGAAAGACCCAACTACATCGTGGCATTTTTTGGACCCACAATTCAATGAAGAACAACATTATATTTATTGTATTATACAAGTTTAGGACTAGGGAAAATTTTATACACATGCCTAAAAACCTTTAAAAATATTTTTTTTTGGTTTGGATTGAAAGACCCAACTACATCGTGGCATTTTTTGGACCCACAATTCAATGAAGAACAACATTATATTTATTGTATTATACAAGTTTAGGACTAGGGAAAATTTTATACGCATGCCTAAAAACCTTTAAAAATATTTTTTTTTGGTTTGGATTGAAAGACCCAACTACATCGTGGCATTTTTTGGACCCACAATTCAATGAAGAACAACATTATATTTATTGTATTATACAAGTTTAGGCCTAGGGAAAAAATATACGTATGCCTAAAAACCTTTTAAAATTAACATTTTTTTTGTCTTTGGGTGTTTCGATCCAAAACTAAAAAGCCATTTGAAACACCGTGACTACGTATAGTACATCCGACTTGACTGGTTGTAAGTGACACTTTATGAACCCATAAATCAGTCAGCCCTTTGGCTGATTTCAAGTCCAAGAGGCGACTGACTTTTACGTGAAGTTATCGGGATAAAGGCGTTATTTTTTAGTCTGACGCATCGACAATGGATTCATCTAAGTCAAAACGTAACAATAAAAATTCAAAAGAAATTCTGTATAAAGGTGGATGCTTAGAGGCAACAATAAGAATCCCGTGTTTTAATGATTTGATGATGCACTGCAGATGTCAAGATTTGATGATAAACACAAGTTTTAACTGATGGAAAAGTAGAAAAGTCGAACAACAATTTGGAACTTTGTTCGACAGTACTTTTTACATGTGATAGGCCAAAGTGTAAGATTATAATTCAGTATTGAACACTTCACAGACCACAATATTGAAGACTAATTACCAAAATATAACTCACATCCTATTATTGTTCTAAAATAGGTAATTCTTGCAACCAACTACTTTTTAAAAAAAATTTTGAAAATGGACATCAGTTGTAATCCCGTAAAAATATTTCAATGAGATAATATTGAAACTTTCATCTTTTTATTGAACTTTAATGATTTTCGTCACATCTCTAGTATCTTTTAGGTGTACAAAGACATATTGCACTTCATCTTAAATAATTTAGAAAATGGGATATTCTCTGCATTACGAGCTTAAATTTGGTTTGAAATAGTTATAGGTGTTTTCATAATCTGAAACAAATATTGAAACTTCTGCATTGGAAATTTCGATGTAGAATTAAGTCAAAATAAGGAGAAGTCAACACTTAAAAACATGCTATCTGCCTCCTCAACCATATTCTTTGACCTGAAAATTCAAATTCTGTCCTCGTCGTGATTAAAAAATCATTATTATTTTATTCAAGTCCAATACTGGACACTGAATTTTGCTTAGCCATATCTTTCTATGCATCTCGCTCGCTCATCCTTGATTCAATCCACGTAGAAACGAATGAATACATTCAAGCCCAAGGCTAGATTTGACACATAAATCCCTATCCATAAGGATCCTTCTGGTTTGGACTACTAAATTAATTCAAACCTTAGCCTTAATATGTTCTTCATTTTAGATACAGAAGTCCTTTGGTTTGGTTTCGAGGTCGAAGATATGGAATCTCCCGCAAACTTCCGCCGTTATCGGAAATTAATTCAGAATGCACTGTACCACAAGCCAAGAACTTTAGTAGAATTTGTCTACTTTAGAGCAACATTGCATGCTTTAGATTATTTGAAGAAGTGACCTTGGTTCATGTGTGCGATATGACTTTTTGAAACCAATTTGATTTACAGGTTTTTTATGTTCTGTATTAGTTGAGACGACGGGTGACTGAAGGTTGGAATCTGATGCGATCATCGCTTTAAAAGCTTCGGTAAAAGCCATTTGGTTTGTGACGAATGTGGTCAATGAGTCAACTGTTGAAATGTGGTGTTTGAGTACGAGGTTTTTGAGATGTTGGAGATTTTGGCTTTGATTCTTGCTGCTCTAGTTTTCAAGGAGGCAGGCTATCCATTATGATGAGAAATGACGATCCAGATGACCTTGGCAAGAAAATTGAAGCCCTTCATGGCAATTTGAAATGATTCTCTTTTGGAGGTTCAGCAAATTTTATCATCACAAATACATAGGGGGCTCTTTTATGAACAATTGTCCATTCTTCGAAACGTGTAAGTGTAAAGTTTATAGCATGCCCTACAAGTCTCGACTAGAGATGCAATAATGTGCTTATGACAGAATGACATTTTATGCTCATATTCCTGTTTCTTTGTGCTTGAGAAAACGCTGGTAAACTTGTTGCAAAATAAAATTGTTTGCGGAACAATCAAGTCTGCTTTTAGAATTATCTTGGTAATCTTTCATGCAAACAATTATCAATGAATACTTGGTAAAATGAAAGTAGAAAAAAGAATTGTTATGTCGCCATCCAAGATATACTTTCAGTATATTTTGTCTCTTAAAATGTGAAGAGCTCTCGACATTGGACTGATATAATTGCTAACGGATAAAATTTTCCTCCCATTAAACTTTGACTGTATTTTCATTAAGGTATAAAATTTAAAAGGAATTCACCAAATAGGTTGACATTTGACTAAAATTAATCAAAAACTGTTCACCACACCTTAAGCTGTCAATCAACACCAAACACCAATGTTTGAAGCGCAAATTTTCCCAAACAAATAAATCATCTGCCGATCAAAACTTCGGGGTCATACTGTAAGTTACCGTGTGATTCAAACACTTGTGGAGCACACGTGCTAAACATCTCTTTATCCATTAGTCGTACCTGACGACAAATCCCCGTGTAGAGTTTGGGATGGAGTCGTTCCAGTTCAAGTCCAATGGCTTGTAATTGAGCAAACACTTCACAAACCAGCAACCCGCCGGGCAGATTCACCACACTCCGGAGTCTTTGGAGACCGAGCTTCCGGTTGAATAACCCCGATCGTTTCAACCGTGAACGCATATACTGACCACACAGACTCTTGGCCTGATTGACAATATCCTGGACACTCACTGTCCGCCATCCAATGGTCGTGGAAAGCTTTCTCGACACGGCATCACTCACATTCGAGAAGCGTCGCATGCGCCGATTGGCCAATTCCGGCAACTCCAAGTTGCCATAATTCCCACCTAAAGTTCCCTGAGAGCCCATAAGGAGACCTGAACCTCCACTCGAGCTCATGGAAATAGGAAATGACATCTTCCTGTGTCGATAAAGGCGGGGTGAGGGCACGGGCGGAGGTCCATAACAATTCTTCCGACGAACCGCGACGTTATTCCGATTCTTGAGGGCGGCATTCGAACCAAAGGTTGGCAGGGGCTGGAAGGACTTGCTGCCAATCTGGTTATTATTCAATAGATCTGGATGTACTGTATCCTGACTCTCAGCTTGAGCCTCATCAGCCTCTTCAATGACTGGAGTACTCGAAGAGACAGCCTCGACACTTGACTGATCCATTTTGTCGAGGAAACTCGCTTCACGGCATCAAATCACCACATGTGCATATAAACACTTCACAATTCACAATTCTCTAAACTATATAAAAAGTTTAGAATTATTCTTATTAGAGGGTTTATTTCTTAATGAGTCAATGGCCTCAATCGGCTTTGACACCTTCACGGGAACTGCTCAAATTCATAAAATAGAACGGGCGCGAAGCCTCGGAAAAAGTCCGCGCGCGCGGAAAGTCTGGATTTCGCACTGAGGCTCGGAAATGATATTTTACCTCATGATCAGGAAGCGCCAAATGGGTTCTTTTCGTTCGAGCGCAGTACTTTGTGCTGAATATTTGACGTGGACATGGTTGAACGTTGAACGAACCGGCAAATGTTGAGAGTTTGACGGCCAAGATCTGGACCCTTCGAGACTTGGAATATTCATTGACAAGAGATTTTCTCAATAGGAATAGGGTTGGCTCAGAACGCATAATTTGCAGATTAGAAAATTGAAGCTGGATATAGGAATACTTCATGCAAGATTAAATCTTGACATGAGAAAGCTGTTGTTGACTGATTTTTTTTTTATCTAGCTTTGACTTTTTATGTTTTCGTGGTTAAGTATTATTTCTTCTAGGAGCGACCGAAAGTGTGCTACGTCGTAAATTAAGTTCAACGGTTTTGAAAAAAATGATTGAAAAATGTAGTTCAAAAAATTCGAGGCAAATTTTAAATCGGAAATAACCACGTGTTTCCAAATTATTTATCTATTTTTTGTTACCCACAAATCATCAATAAATGTCATTTAAAAATGAGTTCAACTTATTTTCAATTGAAATCAAGGCAGTTTGAATGTTTTCGAGACAGAAATGGAAAACTGGTTTTAAGGCAAGTCAATTTCAGCTTTAATTCCTCTTTGTTAGCATCTGTCTAACACAAGAAAATTGTTCATTATTTATGACATCTGATTTCATTACCACGAGAAATCGAACAATTTCGAAGCGTCTCTCTTTGGATTTTAAATCGATCAACTTTAAGTGTTTCAGCCTTTGTTAGCCTACCTACTAAAAAATCTCATTTGTAATTTCGTTTGTTCATCAAGTTATTTCATTCGAAAACACAAAGCTTGTACTGTTTATAATCAACACGCAATTCCATTTTTTTTGTTTGCAATTTTATACGAACTCGAAAAGCAGCCAGATGGCTCCTATGGAAGTCAAAATCGGTAAAAATAAAGAGGCAACATATGAAATATTCTATCGATTTACTTTTTCTCTTAAAGCCTTGAACGTAGTTCGTCACCATACGCTATTGTTATTCAAACCAAAAACAACCTAATCCACCTAACTCTTAAGGAAAAGGTATTGATAGTTGCAGTTTGAAAATAAATCACGGCCCAATCTCTCCCAATATTCAGAAAATCTATTCCGAGACAAATCGCTTAAGTGAGTAAAAAGTCTCATTTCTTGTTCTCATCAATTCTTCGCCTTTTTTCCTCCACAATACGAATGAAAATTTTACCAAACGGCCATTCCAAAAATATTAAATTGTTATACGAACATCCATGAACCCAAGAATGACTTTTCCAGATGAGTCAACAACAATAATAAGTAACGCTGAAAAGCTGTTATAATTTCAGCGGTTTACATAATTTCACACAAGCTGATAGTACTTAGAGCACCTCCAAATCATCCCAAGAAATCGAGACTAGTTCGCGAACAATAAAGCATCATGTGCGTATGATCCTGCTGTCTTGTCTTTTCGCAAGTTTGAGATGAAATCGTTTAACTAAAAAACCGCTTGGAAATTTGAACATTTCATGGATTATAAAATACATCAGAGAAATTTTGTATGCAACAGAGTAAGCTTTGCAAGGTATAAAAGTATAAACGTAACTATTGCAATGCATGTTGCTATAAGATGATGATTTTGAAAACCATTTGTTATCGCTCAATTTTTGGTACCTAATTCCTTTCTCAAGGTTTATGGGATCGAGCTAAAAAAATAGATCTAGATAGCAATCGCCCACAACAACATGATAATTTGACTGAAAAAGTTAGTAAAAACCTCAAAATTTTACTGTAGAGTTCTATAGTTGGCTAGTTTCTTAACATTACTCTTCGGCGATGTGTAAACAATGTAAACTTTCTCGAGAAAGGTAAAAGAGCCAAAGAGAGGTTTGTAATACTCCCGTCTTTTCTTCCGTGGTAATTTTTTTACTTCCTCTGATGATCTCGGACCTTGACATAATTTGTTTTTTAACCTTTTCAAACTATTCCTTTTCTGGATGCTGTCAGATTCAAGCAAAGGAAAAAGGATGACAGGTTTTGGATGCCTTAAAATGGTGGAATAATTTACAACGCCAAGTACGAGTACTTTCTCGAATTTTTAAGGTTGTTTTTGCCTACACTGAAACCTTCGAGCTTTTGCGATTTGTTACGTTATATTTTTCCTCTTCATCAATTTTATACTAAAAAAACTTTTTTACAACTGCATACAAAAAATATTATTAAAGTATAATCATAACAAAATTGTAAACTCGAACACATTTCTTCAACAAAAGAGAGCTTTTTTGTGCCTAAAAGGGCCGACAACGTGATTGGTTGTGTTAATTCTACTTTCCTATTTCGTCCTGTTTTTGCAATGACTCATGTTCACCTAATTGCCCTTGATTTTCACTTTGAAAATCTAAAAAAAATCAATCAATATTCGAAGAACGTAAAGTAAAGAAACAAATCAAAATGACTTGGACTCTTCAATCTTTAAAAGTCTATGGAAAAAGCATACAACTTCAAAGCGGTGGTGTGTGACAAATTATCTTTGAGATCAGTATTACTACTTCCTGGTTAATTGGGTAAAATTGTAAAAGCATGACACACGTTAAAAATCATGATACATTTATCGGATCAATGTACTAAAATGTGAAGTTTTTGCAACATATTCCGTTGGATTTTCTTTGTACTGAGTGGACCCAACGCCCATTTTGAGAATAATCCTGACTTGTGTGAAGCCTTGGTATATGATACGAGTAATATCTAGGCGACATAAAGGCAGGCTAGGCTTGTAACTCGTTTACAAGCACGATTTTTGGATTGGTCAAGGAAATCGTAAGACATGGAAGACTCTCTTCAGGCGTTCAGCTGTGGCTTTCTTATGAATCGAATTCCGGTAATAGTGACGCAATGAGGTCCGAAGGAATGGACAAAAAAGCAGCGCTGCCAAATATTTCCAAATCGATAGTTTCATAATGTCAAATACTACTTTACAGAAAATTACCTTCCTGTCATTTGAAGCCTGTTCTAACATGAAAACGGAAACAAAAAAATCTTTAAATATTGTCCAGAGGATAGTTCTTTGATTTCTAGATGATCTCATTACACAAACAGACACTCTTTAAAGAAAATCTTTTGACCTGTGACATCGGACATGCTTTAAATCAAAATCAAATTTAATGTTTTGGTTTCCTAATTTGTTAGCTGAAGTGCCAGAGTACCCTACTAACGCAATTGGTTTTTATCAAGCCAAATCTGACCCTTTCTTAAATATTTTTGGCACAATTTGTTCGAAATGTTTTGGCAACACTGTTTCGCTCCTTTCGTACGGACCTCACATCGTCACCATTACTCAAATTCCTTTCAAGTGAATGAGTTTTTTTGATAAAATTGATTAAACAAACATATAAGAATATTGTTTGCTGAATTTAAGCATCATACGTTCCTCAGTTCACGAGAAACAACGTTTCGAAATTTGCTACGGGCAATAAATACACGCGGAAACGAGACAAAAATGGGACAAAAATTTCGAATTCAGGGCTAGCCAGAAAGAAAGCTCACTTGCTTGATTTCAAAAAGGACGATTGTTGGATCAATGGGGAAAAAATCCGAGAGTGCGTGACCGCTTTTTTTCAAGTAGCGAAGGGCCTACTTCACCGTTTTAGGAGACTTCTATTGTAGTAATGCTTCAGTAGAAATGCAATTACATGATGTTTTCGACAGTCTATTCCCAAAGTTAGGTGGAGTTCTTTTAGGGGAGATATTTATCTACGTGATGAAAGAGTCTTTGAAGAGATTGGTTGACATATTGTTGAGGATGAGGCATATTAAAAATGATCCTGATTTGAGGTGGGACAAAATTTCCTGCTGCTATTGCAAGTTAGGTGTTGAGGGCAGATTAGGTAGAAGTTATCAAAGATCAGCAAGCCCTTTGACTGTGTTTGACCCTGGCCGCTCTTGCTTGCTCTTTGATTTTGAAGTTGCCAGTTCCTTGATCCCCTCACAAAGAGGGCTTGCCTCAACCAAGACTTCTCACTGATCTCGACTCTTGATTAGTGATGGACCGAAAGCGCTTTCAGCCGAAATTACGGCCGAAATTTGGGTTTGGTTTCGGTTATGCTTACCAAAACCAAAAGCAGACAATTACTATATAAAATGGAGTTTGACAACAAAATCGAAAAAAATTGGTCCAAAAACCTCTGAAATTTAAGTTTTCCGATTTTTCAAAATTTGCAACTACCAAACATCGAACACATGAGCATTATATTTTTTAAGGCGGATTTTTATTTGAACAATTTTGTAATTAGCTCCTTTCGGTTAAGCCCTCTTTTGGCCGAAACTTTTGGTTTCGGTTATGAGACCTTTTGGTCCATCACTACTCTTGATTTATGGTAATACATCTTTCTGTACTCGGCCTTGTTAGATAACTCTCTGGCAAACAGGGGCAAAAGCAACAGGCGGGAAAAGAAGAAGTGCTTCCATCAGAAAGATGACTTGTCTGCTGCCGTCTGTTTCTGTTCAGTAATCCAGCCAGAATGCACCAAGACACCCTAAATATAAGGGCAATCATTTTTTATATGCCTCATCCTCAACAATATGTCAACCAATCTCTTCAAAGACTCTTTCATCACGTAGATAAATATCTCTGCTAAAAGAACTCCACCTAACTTTGGGAATAGACTGTCGAAAACACCATGTAATTGCCTATCTACTGAAGCATTACTACAATAGAAGTCTCTTAAAACGGTAAAGTAGGCCCTTCGCTACTTGAAAAAAGCGGTCACGCACTCTCGGATTTTTTCCCCATTGATCCAACAATCGTCCTTTTTGAAATCAAGCAAGTGAGCTTTCTTTCTGGCTAGCCCTGAATTCGAAAAAAGGTTTTTGGCTATAGCCGAGGCATCCAGATCATCAGCGATCCTGGGATTGGTGTAAGAAATGCAAATGAAGATTGACCTGTTAGAAGCAGATGTTATTTCATTAGTTTTGTTATTAGATTAACTTGTTCGAAGTTATGATTTAATTAGACAAGGTTGGCCGACCCCTGTGCAAATAGATAATAAGCGTCAAGAGCGAGCAGCATGGCAAAAATCATGTACCTTTAAAAGCTTGTTTGCAGAGCGTTGGGTTTGCGGAATTCCGCAAGACCACCTGACTATGTTATATCCCTATGATATTTTTGAAACCACATTTTGTCCCTCTCCCTTAACCTTCTTAACTCATAGTGACACTTTCTCAAAAGTTGCTCTAATAGTGTTTACCTGAAGCCATCAGTGTTGAAGTTAAGGTACATTAGAGTCCATGGGCGCCACAACCAAACTAAGCCAAAACTTTGAGCCACTGGAGAACAATAACAAGACAAGGAAATACTCACTAATCGTGTCTCGACTTGAGCCCAAATAAGCGTATGTTAGAGCACACACATCAAGTGTAGGTACATTATAAAGTGCGCCATCTCGTGGATTTAATGTGGCAACAGTTCGCACTTCCCAGATATATTTGAAAATATTCATTTTTGTACAAACTTAAGTGCCTCAAATGTCAATTGGAGATTAGCAATGGACCTGTAATGGTTTTTAGTTGAGTTAGTACGTAAACTCCTTTTCAGATTGGCAAAAAAACTAGATCATTGAAAAACAATTTCAGGAAATTTAAATGCCAAAATGCATCTTAAAACACTTCAAGTTTCATGGGGAATCTCTCGATCAACATTTGAGGCGCATTAGTTTGTCCAAAACTTGCGTATGACCGTTACTATCTACAAAGTTATGTGTATCGTGGGAAGTGCAAGCTGTTGCCCCATAAAATTCACTAGATGGCGTACTTTGTAACCGAACTCTTTTATAGAAGTACTCTAGATGCAACAATTACTTTGCCCCATTTCGCTTTGTGGTTGATTGGGATGTCCAATTCAGAGTTTATCTGTATGTGCACCAATGTGTAAGAAGCGTCAAAAACTCGTCGACTTCGGGTGCATCTACAATTTACAGACAGAATAATTTCGGAAAGATGAGGAAAACTTGAACAAATTTTAATCTCAGAACTTGTTTTGTAAGTGAAAGTATAATTGAAATTTGTCAATTACAATGGTTGAAATGAATTCAATTATAATTACTAGGGACGGGCAGAAAGTGCAAATAATCTTACCCTTTTAGTTACCAAAAGTTGCAAAAAAATGAGCCCAAAAGTGCAAAACAAAGTGCAGAAAAATGTTGAAAGTGCAAATCAATGTCAAAAAAGAGCAAATAAATGTCGCAAAAAGAGCAAATTAATGTCAAAAAGAGCAAATAAATGTCGCAAAAAGAGCAAATAAGTGTCAGAAAAGAGCAAATAAATGTCAAAAAAGAGCAAATAACTTGCATTTGGACTTAAAAGGTCATTCATGGAGTACCCACAGCTCCTATTTGAGCAGAAGTCATTTACAAGTTACGAGTTCTATTAATTAGGTCACTAGCAAAAAGGATGTAAAGTCATGAAAAATACTTTAGTCAACACTCTTCTGAATTTTTCATTCCTAAGATGTTCCATGGATGTATGTACCTAAAATATTATCGAAATATATTTAGCAATTGTTTTATATGGCTTTACATCACTCCGTTTTCGTCCTTCAAGTTGTTCAAAAATAGACATTGAAAATTGAACAGAAAAATACCCACGTGTGCCTAACAATTGTATCAAAGAAAATAGTCCTAAATGTGTTTTATGCATGTTTAGTGACATTACTTCAATATTTGGCCCATGGCCTAATTACCAGAACTCAATTTTAAATGTGGCATTCATTGTCTCATCACATCTATATTGTTTGTAGATCCTTCCATTACCATAACATGAGTTGCTTTAGGTTTGCTATTTGTTGGTTGTATGGAATGAGATTCTTTTGTCTAATCTTTAGTTTAGTAAACGGGATGTAATAGTTAAAGCCAAGATGGTGAATAAAGTGTGAAGTTTGCGTCTGAAATGCACATATTTCTTCAAGGTGCTAAGAATGGTTGATTGCAAATGCAAGCTTTTTCGACTAGTTCAAAATTTGATCTTGAAACTAAAAATTCTTTCAAATGCCACTACAATTTCTTAACAATTTGTCAATTTTGGCCAAAAACGTAAATAAAAAGTGCAAATAAAGGTGAAAAGTGCAAAAGTGCAGAAAAATGGGTTTATGTTACCAAAAATCTTTTTACACTATTTGCCCGTCCCTAATAATTACAAATACATTAATTTCAACTGCAATTAATTGCAATTACAATTGAATCACAGGTCCTATTCTCTGGATTAATTTCAATTATCATCCTCAAGTAAACTTTCCAATTAAACTATCAAGAAACCAAAGAACCATATTTTCAGCGGGCTTGAACTATCAAAGTAGGGATGGAGAATTAGCGGTTTCAATTCCGGTAACGTTCCTTTCTTGTTATTTACATCAACACTTTCAATCCATATTGAGACCGAACAATCCCCACATAATTACCTAACCAAGATTTGCTCTGAATGTCACGCTTGTAAGCCAAGTAAGTCATGACAAGCTCTTGGCCCCTTTTGGCGTGTTTGGCGAGATTTTTCCAATCGAGGCAAGCAGGTCGTGGTAATGGCACAACCTGAAAACCCAATTAAGAGAATATGCTTGACGGGAAAGCAAAATAGCGTGCACTATTCCATGATGACATGACTTCCTTGCTAAGCCTTAACTTTGGCTTGCCTTTGAGAACCAGGAAATAACAGAATGCTGACATTTTATTCAAAGCACTTGACGCATCTTGCTTTTTAAAAGGATTTTCGAGAGCTCGACATTGTCCTAAACTCATGTTTGTTCATTGATCAATAGAGAGTCCGAGGTCTCCCTTGAGACGTTATTCCTATAATTCAAAGATTGGAAACCTTTGGAGAAT
This sequence comes from Tigriopus japonicus, assembly GCA_010645155.1. NCBI lineage: Eukaryota > Metazoa > Arthropoda > Copepoda > Harpacticoida > Harpacticidae > Tigriopus > Tigriopus japonicus. The sequence goes on from CM021318.1 coordinate 3,243,872, forward strand.
TCTACCCTACCAACAAGATTGACGGGAGGACAAAAAAGAAAACTTTTTCTTCGTCCTGATTGACAATACGCATTATGGACAAACTCTCTTGTTGAAGAGAGGAGGACGAAAACTTCGAGCTACAATCAGCCTATAATGATAATAAGAAAGATTCGGTGAGTCTTTGATTCATACTTTAGTAGGAACTGAGAATTTGGTCTTCTGCTAACTCGCCAAAGTGAAGAGGGAATCATTCATTGACTTGCCTTTGACTTCAATGGCACATGCACAAGGTTGCTTCAAGTGAGCATTTTAAATCTTACCGCTAGCGGTAAAAGGGGGCTGTTGGCTGTGCTGAGCTGCTCGGCCCATTTTGGCGAATCCAAGCTTTTCCCATTTAAGCGTCCATTTCACGATTCCAGGTCCATGGAAACGATCTATATTTTCTGTCATTGGGGCAAAAATATGCATCATTTATTTTTAGGGGGATTAAATTAAAATCAATTAAGCTAACCTTGTGCTATTGCAGAAAAGAGGATTAGTATTAATCCAAACAATAATACCAAGAAGCTAATTTGGTCGGTGGATTCTAAAGAATCATATCAATGTGTCAACAAAATTACCAAACTGAGAAATGAAATAGTATTCAGTGATTCTTCCTGTTAATATTTGGTTTTATCTGGCATTTATATGGCAAAAAAACTAGGCATATCATCAACAAGGTGTAAGCAGAAGTATCAAGACGTAAAATATAAATTGTTTCCAGGGACCTAGGCGTAGAGACACCAGTTGGCTAGAATAGGAAGGACAAAATGAGGAATTCGTTGACCAAAATGGTATGGATGAGCCAGGATATTAAGCAACTGCAAACCATGATTTTTTTTGAGTGTTGGTGCTAGGATCGGAGGGTTGAGCCTCGATTGAGCCAGCGAAGCCAGCCATCACATCGTCCAAATTGTTCCGATAGGCAATTTCATGTCCGGTATCAAAATGGTTCTCCGTCTGTGGGTGTGAATTAGCGCCTAAAAGTTTCCTTGAGAAAGGTCGGGGAGGAGAATTGAACCTGGGACCTCTCTCACGATAGGAAACTGCGCTAAACACGACGTCTTCTCCCTTTGTAATTGATTAAATGCTAAAAAATATTTTGTACGGTTTATTTCAAGGTAATGTAAATGCTTCATTAGAACTTTATAAGATAATGTGTATCTCTGCGAGTTATAAGATCAAACTACTCACCAATCATCTTTCTGCACATTCTTATTTTGGTGTAAACAAACAATAAAAAAGACAAAAATTAAAGAAGCTTCTTTACACAAAACGATAAGATGTTTAAAGGTGACAGAATTCGCATGGTCTTTGAATGAACGCATCATTTCACTGTTTGTCTCCATCTAACGGTTGCTTTTAGAATTTATTTTTTGGGTGGGTTGCGGATTTTTTATTACTATACTGCTACAAGGAATAGGATTCCATGTAAGGAAAGTTTATCATTTACGTTACTGCATAAGATAAAAATATAAAATTACCATTGATATGAAATTTGACCTACCAATGAGTTAATGTTGGCAGATCTATACAAACCTTGAATATTGGGTTGATCAGGAGTAGTATTTAGAAAAAGTCTAATCTTGCCTTAAATGTTGTTGGAGGATCAGCTCCTGCATATTCCTGACGAAGATGAATTGTTATCAATTCATTTGGACCAATGTAATTGACATTTTTTAATTACAAAATACACTTTCATTTTCATCTATGTAAGAATAGCAAGGATCAAATATTTTGCAGACTTACCCCATCTTTCCCATCTTTATCAGTATGTTAATTGATTCATCCAAAGCTTACAAGTTTTTATGCAATTTTCACATTTGGCCTTAAAAAGATAGAAATTCCAATCGGGTTAGAAAAATAATGTAATTAAATGTTATTCATGTTCTTTGTGAAAGTAATTGTAATTTACTAATTAAAAAAGAAAATTAAGTAATTTTATTTGCATTTAGTTACTTTGAGACAAGAATAATTGTAATTAATTACATTTTAAAAGTAATTGACAGAAGTCTGTCTTCAAAAGTTTCACTTCCATATTTCCTTTTTACACTATTTGAGATTCTTCGGGTTATTTGAGCCAAAGGAAAGGATTTTGAGGATTGAATCGGTTCAACAAAGATTTTCGAAGATGCTTTGTGGGATTTTAGGTTTTCAACATGGGGGATTGAATTGAGCCTTGTGAAAGATAACCTAGAATCTGGACCTTATCTTTACCAAGAAAAGTGGTCCACAATGGCGAAGACTGTAGAAAAAATTGTGGAAAGAGCAAGGGAAACTTGTCATTTAGTACTGGTACTCAGTCCATGAGGTCACCAAGCCAGTCCTCTTCATTGGTTTCTTACACAAGTATTAACGCTCTTTATTTGGTTTTCATATGAAACATTTGTCTCCTTTGATATATGTTTCTATAATTTTTATTTTTGTATCTAAGTCTTGTTACACTTCTTTCTTGATTTTTGAGCAAAGAAAGACGGGATAGCAGTGTTTTTTCCTTGAAATTTAAGGTTCATCGAAACGAAACTTACCCTTTTATAACTAAAGTGGCATGTGTTAGTTTATAATGAACAATAATGCAATGTGCCCAGAAAACTAATTTGCAAAAGACTCCAAAATCGAAACTCTGGAGGTTCTTGAAATTTAAAACGGCAACAAGTTCTATTTTGTCGTCCCGAGTTTGTCCCCTATCTCCTCAGAACCTGAAAAATGGCTTTGTCGAGGCTGCAGATAAGAAGGCCAGGGATAAGCAAAGGTCTCTTGAAGACCTTCCCATGATAACACCCAGGTTGGTCTTATCTTAAGGAAAAGTGGAACAACCTGGTCCCTCCTCCACCTCTCCCCATTTTTTGGGTTCCATTCTAACGTCATTTGGTTCTTTCTCTCGCTACAAGGAAGGCAGTTAACACGTTCCAAATGGAACTTGAACCTTGTTTCCACCCTAAGTTTCGGAAAATGGAGTTAGAAACTACATTTCAATAGCTCAGGAAGGACAACGAACATTGGAGTTCAAGATCACACCTGAGTTTAAATTGAAGCGAGGATGAGGATGTATTTGTTATGCAAGACCTTATGAAGAGCTCAAAATTGGACCAAGTGGAGTCAAAGAACGTAAAAAGAGCACTTAAAATCGACTTGGAATGCATTTTAAGTGCTGACAAAACCGGTTGGAACACAATCAATCATGTCCAAGACAAATTTCATCTTAGATATAGTACTATATGTGGGCATTGTTACCGTGTTCTAGTAAAGGGAGTTGTCCTCAAGAACGTTTTCTAAGCATTCATATACACATCTTCCAAGGATTCACACAAGCCTGTCCCAAACAAGGGCAATTTATTAGTACGTTGAACGAAAAGAATTGAAAATAGGGATGGATGCAAGTTTTGCTCAACACTGACTCCAAAAAGCTCGATTTTTCCCGTGGTGAAACCAGTCACACCATTTGATTGAAAGGAATAATTTTCGAGACATTTTCAAGAGAAACAAGTTAAGGTTTTCATATCCATTCTCCATTTCAGTGCTTTTTTGATGATGGGAAGAATTTGTTATTAATTTGAGAACCACTAATGATTTTGAAAAACAAGACACCGACTCGCGAACAATCCTGAAAAGTCGACTCATCACAAGTTGAGGTCTTTAACGCCTGCCCATAAAACATTTTTGTCGACAAGAGTTTTTCCACAAAAATCACTAATAAAACTGTGTGATGAAATATTTTTTTTTGCTTTTGTATTGAGCATACAACGTTTCAACTAGAGCGCTAGTTTCAACATGACTTTACGGTTATTCAAGACTTATTTGGGTTCCAGTTCAGAAAAACCGTCATTTTGGAAATTCGGTTTTCCACTATTCGATTTTGAGATCATAGAGGATAGGGCAAAATCATCATTGGGCTCTCTTGGGAATTTCTGTACAAAAACCGGAATACAAATTGACGTCCCGTTCAAGGTTTAAACTTGCGACGCAGTACAAAGAGTCAATTAGTTGATCGTTGTCGCTTCAGTAACATTGATCTCGTGATTCCTTGTCTAGGCACAGATTTGGATCTCCACAAGGATGTCAAACTCAGCCCCTTTCCGGAACACTTCTATGACTTTTGGGCTAATCTTGGGAGTCATTGGTCCCCTCATTTTTGGTGTCGGATTGGCCAATGGTGCCAAATCTAGGGACTTCCAATGTGATGCCACGAATCACACAAGCTTTGTTTGCCTTCCCGTTGATTACTCCAAATTCGAGCTTCCAATCAAGACCGACATTAACAAAATCTCAATCAGTGCTTATGTTGACGAAGTGATGCAAATCAATGAGGATGATAACAGCATTAAGTTTTCTTGTTACTTCAATGTCAAATGGTTCGATCCAAGGATCCATCTTGATCGAGATTTTGGGAAAGAACTAGCTGGAATTGGTGGAGAAGGTACCAAACCCAAACCTGTTTTGGTCCCTGTGAGTCTGGATTTGGTTGAGGAGTTGTGGCTTCCCAATGTGTTTATTTACAACATGAAGGAATTCAACGCCATCGATGTGCTCAATAAACAAGCTGGACTTTGGATTGGCACGGACAAGAGTATACTATATTCTCAAGCAGTTCATATCAACTTTTTGTGTCCCATGAACTTTGCCAGGTTCCCTTTGGACACTCAAGTCTGCAAGTTCCAAGTTGGAAGTTACTCTTATTCGGACTTGAAAATGATTTTTGAGACAACAATGGCTGGGTATTCCACTCCAAAGACTACCAATTCCATCCCATTGGACTATGAGATTACCATCAACGAATTGCAGTTAATCGATCAAACTTATTTTGGAGGTTCTTTGGGCAACTTTTCGTTGGCCGGGTTTGAAATGGTCCTGGATCGACACGTGTCTTCGTATCTTCTTGGTTACTATTTGCCTACTGGACTCTTTGTGATTTCCAGTTGGATCAGTTTCCTCATTCCCATGGATGTCATCCCAGGGAGGATGGCTTTGCTGATCACCTTATTCCTTGTGCTAATGAACATTTTTAACTCGATCAATATAAACACACCGAAAACTGATGGCTTGAACGCCCTTCAAGTATGGATGTTGGCTTGCATCGTATTCGTATTTGGCGCCTTAATCGAGTAAGTACTATTTTTTCTAGTTTTATCAACTTTTGAATATCAAGTAGGTAGAATTTTCACTTCAAACTTTGAAATAATTACTAGGGCTGTTCAAATCTGGTAAATAAGCTTTTTGTACCCTTTTTGCATGAAACGCATATATTCGTCTTTGCCGCATATTTTCTGCATCTTGGGGGAAAATCAAATGTTCCACTTAAATGTGTCAATTTTACGAACCCTCTTTTTTGAAAACATCGACATTTGGAAATTTTGAAGTGAATTCACAACAAAATACCCAAGTATGCCGACGCCTTTTGCCCTTGTCACGTTGTTTAGAAGGAAAACAGTCCAGAGCAGAGGTGGGTGAGAAGTCGGTGTTGGTGTCTAGGTGTCGACACCGACATTGGTTTTTCCAGCTTTTGGTGTCAGTGTCAACATCAGCTTTTGTTTAGGCACCTACTAGGTTTCGTGATTTTTTCACCAATACGAAAATTTACATCACACCTTCACTGACGGTGTCGTCAGTGTCAGACTCGACATTGACAATTCTGCCGGTTTTGGGGTCGCCATCAATGGCTTAATGCCGGGGTCATCCATCCCTAGTTGGAGCAAGGTAGGGGGCTAACAGAGAAATGACACTCCAAAAATATTCATGAGTCACCAAGCCTGCACTGTGTGTGCAATGGAATTTGATGTTGAACACACTAAGTTATGTGATTCACAACCCAAACTTGCGTTTTTAGGGAGTCAGTGGCAAAATTGCTCATTCAATTGCTTTAGTTGAACAAGAGCAATGTATGATAAATGAAGTCACTTGACACCCTTGCTGCCGGATCAATAAAGTGTGTTCAAAACAAATCTCCACTGACTGTACTGGAGTGACATTTCTCTGTTAGCCCTCTAGAGCAAGGTAGACAGGCGGTTTGCAGCCGACACTGCCAAGAGTTGTCCAAAATTTTGCCAATTACGGACGTTCAGGGTGGGCGTTTGGGCGCTCTTGATCCAATGGAACAAGGCTCTTCTATACCAAAAAATATAGTTATTTTGCGAATATTCGGCTTTTTTTTGGAGATTATTCTTAGACATATTTGACCTCTTTCTTTGCCTTGCATATATCTGGGCCTTTTTTGATGTGCTTATTTACTAGATTTCAACAGCCCTTATCATTAAGTATGATTCTTTTGTCATGCTAAGGGATTTCCTGCCTTAGAATTGAATTAAATTTGATTTGATTTCATCATAGAGGGCAGTTTTGGTGACGTCAGAATTGAAAAATCTATGTTTGAAGTACGTAATCTATGTTTGTTCGCAACATGATCAAGCGTCGTTAATTCTAAGCTAGAGTAGTTAGAGCACAACAGCTGAGACGTGCAAACCTCACTGGATAAATAAACGAAAGTATCAAGTGGTCTCTAAAGAAAATAATCGTTTCCCTAGTTCGTTATTAGAGATTTTCTTGGAAAATCATTGCCCCCATGCCAAGTTAAAAAAACTCTTATACCAATACATCAAACTTCATGTGGGAATATGACATGTGTTATGCTTAAATTTTCCCCTGATTTCTTTGCACTAAAGAGATTAAAAAGGTGTTATCTTCACGAAGGTTTTCTTTTCAGAAGGTTCTTTCCTTTTGAATTTTATTTTGAAAAAAAACACTTGAATTTAGTTCATCCCTTACTTTGGCCAGATGGTTCATTAGGATGTCTAATTGCTCTTAGAATGAATGCATAGAACAAAAATTCAAATGCAAATTATTTTTCCGATTGGTATCATGTGAGCAAATTTAATCATTTTCAGATTGTTCAAATAAGGAAAATTCAATTCTGAGGGTTTTGTGGACTTTCAATAGTTTGGCAGACCGAAGAAAGCAGTGTCTCTTCCTTGCTTTAGTGTCCTTGGTCTATTAAAAACTCGTAGTTTTGGGGGGATGCGATTTTTCAACGTCATTCAGCTGATCCGTTTTTGATTCAATGGAGAGAAAATGTGGCTCAAAGCCGAAAAGAATCGACATTTCATTCGATTTTGGCTTTACTTTGGCTGTCTCTGAAGCTCGCATTTTTTTAGCGTTAAGTAATGAGAATAGGGAGCCAAAAACCCAAATGAAACCTGTAGTTAATCACTTCTAGAGGCTTTTTTCAGCTTTCCTCTGGCTCAATCCAAAACGTCATCTTGACTTGGCTTGTGAGATCTTTATGGGATCCCTTATGAATTGGCTACCTAACAGCTTCCTGTCCAAGAGGGTTTTGGCAGGCTTCTCTAACTTCCTGCCACCGGATCCTGAAGATTAACGAATGGTCGTCTTTTTTGTTACTCATCTCTTTCTCATTTGTTCCTCGACTTTCGCGAAGACTTCCGGAAAAGGCATAACAAAAAGACCTACAAATTGAGAATTTCAAACTTCCCTCTTGACCTACTTTTCCGAAATGATCAAGTTGATGAGGGTATGAATACGAGATTGAGCTCAAGTTCACATTCAATAATGGCTTCTGAGGTAATACAAGGCACGGAAAAGACATTTTCGTCATAAAACCCTGCGCTTTTGACCAGTCCAGTTGAAATTTTTGGGAAGATTTTTTTCATTCATACACCTCTGAACAATCTCTGTGATCGGTCATCAACAAAGTGATATTTCCTGCCTCATTTAACAATCTTTCACTTAAATATTAACGCAATAGTTTTCTAGCACAGTCTTTCTGATTCTATTTTCGAATGGCTTCGGTCAAGGAATGTTTTGTTCTTTCCTTGTCAGCCTTGCATCTTTACTCGTGCCTGATGTTGTTTGGAATTGCGGCCATTTTACGAGTCCCCGATGATACTGGCGATTTCGCATGGACCACTTTAATGGCAATGGGTCCAATAATGGATGAATGAATAGATCCTTTGGCCTGCGTGCAACATGAACATACGTACCTACATATGTTTGGTAAGCCATTTAACGACCCTTTGGTCTTTGCTGGCCAACTGTTCCACGAGTAGTACGGTATATATCCGTCTCGTTCAAGTAAGGAGGGTCGTTATCTCTCTGGCCGACCAGTTTGCCCATTTTCCAATTCTCACTCGTGCTTCCACGCACTTGTGAGGAACAAGCGTAGGCCTCTTCCTGACTCCCAACATCCGAGAATGGGAGGTTTCCTTCAGAACCAATAATTGGTCCAAACCTGAAGGCCAGCATGTCATTCCATAGCTCGAGGAGTAAGAACATCCCTACAGGTGTGGATCACTTGTCGGAAGCGTTGGAATTGACAGAGTGGAAAAGGAGCCCCACATTCATCTTTCAAGGCGCCTTTTTGCGCTTCAAGTCAAACTGCAACAAATTCTGAAATTTCCATCCACCGCTTTGTTGGACCAACTCTGTCTGGGAACACTTGAAAAAATTTGGCCCATGCTTTCATGGCCTTTGAAACAAACAGTTGCAAATTGAACAATGGGAATGGAACCACTTCAAGAACTTCCATTGGTCAAACGGACTTCATCAAGACTGTTCCACAAGTGGTTCCTTGGTTGCATTTTTAGTCAGTGTGTGAGTGAGTGTGTTGCCCATGGCTGAAGGAGCTCCTTTGACTCGCCGTCAGCCTTTTCTGGCCTTTTTCTCTTTTTCTTTATTCCCTCTTCCTCTTTCCCTTTTCTCCAGGTTGAGTCGGTCTTCTTCTTTTCATTGTTTCTTTTTTTTCTCTCTCTCTCATGTCGCCGTTCTTGGCTTGCTTGGCCATGAGAACTGTCTGCTGCCGACCACTAAAACTCAGCACTGAATCAACACTATCAAAATAATGTGTATTTTCTGCAAGCATTATCTTACGGACTCCAATTCTGAAAAAGCTAGAGCTTCTAATTGTATCAATTGTCTGGAACTCTTGTTCAATTTCTGTTTTTATAGAATAATAGTTGAGTTGCTAACAAAAGCTTAGGACTGGTTTGATTTTCCAATATCAATAGCGCTGGCTCTTCTTTCAAGTGGCTGAAGTTCCTGAAAAAGTTCTTCCCTGCGTTCTACAAGCTCCTTCCGCCTTTGGAGAGGATCCCTAGTCTAATGAAAAGGAATGATTTCCTCCCACTCCTCGTGAGCCTGGGGATCTCTACCTTGGCTCAATTGGTTTGAACCTCCTACAATGGTGACCAAAATGTGGATCTTGGAACCTAGTTAGTGTTCCCTCCCATTTCCGGTGATACTTCCATCAATGTCCAAGCAAGTACTATATTTGCCACTGTAATGTTTGGAGATTGCATGTAAATATGATGTCTGTAGGTCTCCTAACTCCAACGCACGCAGTAGGAGCAGCATTGGTATTACACTTGCCCGCTTATAATGGCCTTGAGGCCGGCAAATTTTTCTCCTTCTCCGTCCTTCTTCATGGCCGTTGTATTGAGCAACTGGCTTCAAACTGAGATAGGGAGAGAGAAAGAGAGATTTCTCGAGTGTGAACGGGCGACCTCTAGCTCGACGTCGTGGGTGTCTTGTTTGAGAACAAGACAAGGCCAGAAAAAAGGAGAGTGAGTGAGTGGCTTGAGCCATGAGTTCATGGAAGAAGAGCCTTGCTTTGAAAGGACGGCACCCTGGTGGCATTGGTCCTCTTTTTCTTCCTTCTCCTCTGGCTCCGACTGTACCACCATTGGTAGAACGGCCTTTAGTAGGGGATGGTGAAAGCGCAACGGTGGAACTTGTAGCACAACCATGGAGTGAGTTGCGGTGTTGGAGAGGACTCCTCGAAGACTGTAAGAAAAGAAGAATAACAGAAGTGCTGAGGGACAGTCAGCAGCCTCCAAAGTTTCGAAAGCGAGTTTTGACAGCAGCAGACTTTGAAGGGAGAAAGACCAGGAGAAGATCCCTATAATGGTGGTGGTGGTAGTGGTAGTGGTGTTGGTGGTAGTAGTTCGTGGTGAGAGGAGGAAAGAGACCGAGAAGAAAAGGAGAAGGGTGAGAGCCGTCTCCTACTTGGAATACTCCTAGGACGGCACAATCCCCTCTTGGCAGACCACGAAGGCCTCCGTGACCTACTACCAACTTCAAGTGGTGGTGAAGAAGAAGACGAAGAATCCAAAAGGAAGTGGAAGACCATGAGGTGGTGGTGGTGGTGGTAGTAGGAGTAGCAACTAGCTTATCTCGCCCTCTTTTCCTTTTACCTCTCTTCTTGGAGGGGCCTTCTTGTTCATGGCTCTCGGTAGGAAAAATGTGTGAGCGCGCCACCTAAATTCTCTAACCTCTTCCATCCTCTGCTTCCCGTTCCTCCCCTTCCTTCCCCCGTTCCGCGATTCTCGTTCCTACCCCTCCTCCTTCCTCTCCTCTTCCTTCTTGTTCTCCTCTTCCTCCGGAGTTCTCCCACTCTTCTTCCACCTGCATCACTGCTCATGGCAGTTTGGTCTTTTCCAAGTCTACTGCCAAAACTCCTCTTCTTCTTCTCATTGTTCCTCGTCTTCCTCATGGTGGTGGTAGTAGTAGCAGCAGTGGTGCTGTTCTTCTAGGTCTATTTCCAAAGGAGCCTTAGTCCATGTCCTTCTTCGACTAACGTTGTTCTTCTTCTTCTTTTCCTTCCTCCTCCTCGTTGTTCGTCAACGGCAGTAACAGAAACCCAGAGAGCTCAGGAAAGACGAGGGAGGAACCCTGAAGGAACAAGAACCAGCTTCCAATGCTGCATTAGAGCTTGGTCCGTCTTGTACGACGAGTGAGTGAAGAAGTAAACTTGGAACAAGTGACCGACCACGGACAGCTCACTCAGTCTGCTGCTTTTTTGAGATTTCGAGTAGCATCCTCACCAGTAAAACAGCACTGCTCATGAACTCAGGAAGAGCCTGTGAGGAGGCAATCACTTCGGATTATTTCACTTGTGATCCAAGACCTCGCTCACACTACTCAAACCGGGTTTTGACTTGTCGATTGATGTCTAGTGGTATCAGTCATGAGTCAACCTGGGTTCATTGCCTCTTATGGTGATGCTCTCTCCGTTTTCCTTGGGTTCTCCTCAGAGTTTAACATGGGGCTCAGTCCTCAAATGAAATCAACCGCAGGAAAACCTTGCATGCTTGTTCTGGAGCAATGAGCCAATTCAAGAAGTGATCTCTCATCATTACAGACACATTGTGAGTGAACCAGCATGATTTCAAAACTCCCACTTCATTATGTGCAGAGTTGATCCAAAAGAAGGCACTCGGTCTGTCTCGGCCCAGGCGTAATCGAAGCAACTCCCTAAAACTGCTTTTTTACCTTACCAGTGCAGTATTTGGTAATGTAGTGAAATCCAAAAAGTTGGGGAAACGCTCTGGCATCTCATGATATGCTCAAGAGATGAAGATGTTTTAGTCTTCCTCGTGGATGTTGACTCAGCTCCATGTGGTCATTTTGTATTCGATCTCCTTGCCACCGCAACTATGACATAAGCCTCCTGCACGGTGGCTCTGGTGTTTTCAACCGCATTTGGCCATTGCCTTTTCGCTTTCAAGATCCTTTAGAGTTCGGGTGCTCGTTCCACCGCTCCTTAACCCTTGTGGGTGGCGTTGACCATGGTCAAGGCACACCCAAGACCACGGCATGGGCTCGATCCTCCCGATTCGAATGTCCTCTTGGATTCCCACGCTTCCAATGGGGCAGGCTGTCACGCCAAATCACCTCATTTCTACTGCCAATACCACCCATCATCATCATTATCCTCATTGATGGGTTCTTCAAGAGCCAAGGCATCAGGACCACTTTCATATCCTTCAATGTCAAGTGGGAAACATTGGCAGCGGAGGACCCATGGGTTACAAAGATCTTCCCGCTCTTCCTTTCCTTCGTGTTTTGCACTGGCTCTTCTTCATATTAGCAAAAATGAGGCTTGCCCTCACCAACACGGAGAACAATTGTTGCTGCGAAGATTTGCCAAAAGAAAGAGATTTTGGATGGTAGACCCATCGTTCAATGGTGGTGCTCATAATGACACCTCGTGGAACAACCGAATAGTAAAAGAGCAACTCATCGCATCTTGGAGAAGAGCCCCTACTGACATTATAAGCCTCAATGACGATGCTCATGACAATGACGACGGCGAAGGAAACGATAATGATGATGAACCTTACTGTCATGGAGATGTTGGTCAAGCCAAGCAAGTGGGGCTGTCATCTTCATCATTAAGAATGTTTAGGGTTCGGGCCTCTAATGTGGCTGGTTTTCTGCGCCCCTCATTTGCCTCTTCCCCATCATCATCATTCTCACCACAGTCGCCAGCCCCGCTATCGCTTGCCCCATCATACTCAACGGCATCTGCTCCTAGTCCGTGTTTTACTTCGCACTTGCGTTTGGTGCGTACGTCGGCTTTCGAAACAACAGCGCCCACCCCCTCGACGGCGTCGATAGACGGGGCTGCGCCCTCCTCTCCAAACCTTGGCATCAAGAAAAACACCCACTCGTCTGCAGCCTCAAATTCTTTTTCCTCCCTCTCCTCGTCATCTGTTCTAAACCCACGGGGCAACAACAACATCTTTAGGGAATCGCTTCCCGAGCCTGTGACACCGTCCTTTATTCGTCATCACGCCAAACCATTGAGGCGACCGCATTTTCAATTGCTGTCCTGCCGATGGATTGCCATAATCCTTGTTCAATGGCTTCGATGGCTCTTTCACGTTTTTTCTCCACTTCTTCACCTCACCATCTCCCAACAACCCCGACAAGAGTTGGCCTCTTCGATAATATGTGATGTAACCAATAATTGTTCAAGAATCAAGAAACCGTGTTGGCGGTGGTGGATGTGGTGGACATCCTCGCCTAGACACTGCACGTCTTTTTCGAAATCCTTTTCCATTTCCACCCTGGCAGAATGGATGTCTCCAATCAGGCCCTGGCCTTCCTTGTGTGGCAAAGGCATGAGAATAACCCACACTAAGAGAAAATCATCATCGTCCTCATGTCTAAGCCATAGGTCTTCCAAGATGGTACCAAGGCCACGGTACAGGACTCCATTTGCTCAGAGCTTTGGAGGGTGGACATCAACCATGTTCATCCTGGGTTTTCTGCTGTTAATACACCTCGTTGTGGTAGATAGTGCCAAAATAGGTAGTTTTCAGTGTGGATATGGCGTGTCGGCCAGTCTTGCTTGCCTACCAAAGGATTACTCCAAGTTTGAGCTTCCCATGAAGACTGGCGTCAATGAGATTTCGGTCAGCATACATATTGATGAGGTGTTACGCATCAATGATAAGGACTACAGTATCACCTTTGCATGCTATTTCAATGTGAAGTGGCCGGACAAGCGGATTCGCCTGGACCAAGATTTTGGACAAGAGCAGGCCGGGCCTGGTGTCAATGTAACAAACAATCCGAACATTTTAGTACCGATGAGCTTGGAGATGGTCAAGGATTTGTGGCTGCCCAACATTTTTATCTATAACATTAAGACCTACAAGGTCATTGATGTGCTCAATAAGTTGGCCGGGCTGTGGATTGGCACCGACAAGAGCGTCATGTACTCTCAGGCCACGCACATCACCTTCATTTGCCCAATGCGCTTTGACAAGTTCCCACTTGACACCCAGACCTGCAAGTTCCAAGTGGGCAGCTACTCCTATGACGACTCCAAGATGACATTTGAAACGGATGTAGCAGCTTATTCGGAACCCAAGACCTCGAATAGCATAGCTTTGGACTATGCCATCACCATCAATAAGCTCAAACGCTCTGATCAGGTCTTCCTTGGGGGCCCGTTGGGTAATTTCTCGTTGGCGGGCTTTGAGATGGTCCTCCATCGATATGTCTCCACCTACATCATCACCTACTACTTACCTAGTGGACTCTTTGTGATAGTGAGCTGGATCAGTTTCCTGATCCCGATGGATGTGATTCCGGGACGAATGGCCTTACTGGTGACCCTGTTCCTCGTCTTGGTGAACATTTTCAATACAGTCACCACCAACACACCCAAAGCTGAGGGATTGACTGCCATTGAAGCATGGATGTTGGCATGCATCCTCTTCGTGTTTGGAGCTCTAATTGAGTAAGTTGAACGATTCAATTTAATCCCAAGATCCTTTTACGGCTTAGAATGAAACCCAACTCGCTGGCGCCTCGTCAGCTTGGATCCGCCGATATCATTGTTGTGGCTAGATAGGCTCCTCGAGGCTTAGGAAATCGATGCTCTTACAACAAACAAGATTTGATTATCTTCAATCAGATAAAAGGCCACCCAACTAAAGCTGAAAAGTCAAGTCACAATTGTTGTTCCAATCTTAAATTCAGAGTTTAATCCATCTGTGGATTAGACAAAGCTCTTCAAACTTTTGGCACCCCATTGCAGTCCACTTTCTAGATCTCTCATGTCTGCCTCATGTTGGCCTTGCTGAGGAAGCCAGAACTCATTAAGACAACTCCTAAAGTATGCAGTTTACCAGAGAACCAACACCCCTTCATAGCAAGCCTGCCCACTTCTACAGTACGAAGGACACTTGACTAATGCCTTCGTTCAATTCCCTACTCATCCATGATGTCAAACTTATGTGAAGAAAGCTTGAGGCTCGCCGCTTTCAAATAAAATCAACCATGTTGAGCTCTTTTGATTAGATCTCGAAGGTTGTAGGAGAACGAACGTATGTCTTAAAACACACACTTCCCAAGAGGAACAACTGAGCAGAAGAATATGGACAAAAAAGGGAAAGCCAACCATGAGCTGGGGAATCTGGGCAAAAAGTTTGCTCGCTCTTGTTCCAACATTTGTTGAGTATTTTTCTCCGCTTTATGCGAGAGCTTGAGAGCGGTGATCTTTAGTCTAAAAAGAAACCACACTCTTCAAAACCAAAGGGATATCTCTCCTTTTTTTACAACATTGAAGTTCCAAAAACTCCCGCAAGAAAGCGTGTCTAGACCATCCTCACAACAGGGAGTTTCTCCGTCAATTTGAAAGGAAAGCCGGAAATGATGAACTATCTTAGTTAACATCTTGGTCCCTCTTTTCCCTTTTTGATACCAAAGATTGAATTGCCTAGGGCTGTCAATTGCAATTTTGATGTTTTTAGCTCAATTTCAGCCCCACCGTTTGATTGTAATCGTGCGTGTTTCGCATTGCAAATGCTTTGAACACGGGCTTTTGCGTTTGATGGCGAATGCATTTTGTCATACAATACTGATTGAGTCTTGGAATAGTTACTCATTGGCTTGACATTTATTCCTTACACCATTCAAGGACGTCAAACTTTCGGCGTAAAGAGTCAAGTTCAATTTGGCGTTGACAAACGCCATTCATATTTTCACAAATGGCTTTCAAAGGTTAAAGGGATTCAAGCCCTAAGTCGTGTTAAAAGTTTGTGGGTTCCATCTATCCACTCTTCTTCCTCTATCTCTTGTCCTTGAGTTTCTTTCCAATTTCATCCGAGAAGGTCCAAACTTGACAAACTTTAAGGGGCCAAAACACCTTTTGTCTAGAAAACAATGAGAGTTAGTTTCCCAAAGATAGATGACACCCTGGAAAGGCCATCATTGTTCGCTTCGAAAGCCAATTATGAGCGGATGTTTTCTTCGTCTTGAAGTTGTATTCCGCTGAGGCTTTTGTTCCTCGAAACGAAAACACGTTCAAACCCAAAAAACATTGATGAATCCTCCGGCCAAATTAGCTCGAATAACAATCAGAGCCACTCAATAAAAGCCACAAAATTAAAACTTCTGAAACCGTCCTCAACTTTGTTTAAGACCCCTTTCTCCAGACCGAAGATCATAGAAGAACTAAAAAGCACCGTTCAAGTGTCAAGCGTTCATTAGTGTTTAATATTTCAAATCATAATTAGCTCAGAGTGTGTGTGGCGCCCTCTTTGAGACAAATAACTTGTTCATGGGTGCTTACTCGGTAAAAACGGTTGAAAGCAAGTTCATCTATGGTTGAGATCTGAAGAGTCATCGATCTGGGGATAAGGTTAGATAAGATCGTCATCGCACCCTCGTGCTTTTGTACAAATGCAAATGTTGGTTTCGTTGGGGAAGTACAACATCCATATTTAATCCCCTATAAGGCACCTGCCATGGTGCCTCATGAATTCTTCAGGCACATTGAAATTCATGAATCATGACTTGTTTACTGGGCCTTAGAACCAGAAAGCTGTCCATATTAGGCCTCATTCTAAAAGCACAGGGGGTCATCGTTGGGGGATCCCCAGCTGTTTCGTCTTGAGCAGTCTCTTGGGGGATCCTTTGGTCTCTAGTTATTTGGCCAAGGCCCATCACCTCCTTTCTAAGTGGAAACAACTGCAAGCACCAAGGCAAGGTCGTTTATTTTTTTTAGACCATTCTGTGGTAACTTCTGTTCCTGGCTTGGAAATGTTTGTTCCGAAACAGCTCCGTCTTCATCCTAAAATATGTCTTTCTGTGTCTCATCCTTTGCCATTCCCTCCAATATGCCACGCTTCAGTGGTACATAATGATTGTTTGATATTTCTCAGAACCGAGCGAAGGAAACAAGGGAGGGATCTTCTTTTGTAGATTGTTAGGCTCACGTGGAGATGTCTCCATCTCAGTCAAATGTGTTCCCATTTCTTGATCAATGATTGGAGAAGTGTCGTTGGTTTTTCTTTGAATCTCCAGGACAATTATTCTGGAACTCTGCCATGTTTTGTCGATGTCCTTGAAACAGAGGGACAAAGAAGGGCTCAATTTATGTTGATTGAGAGGAGCACTCCAATCGAATAACAAGTGCAAAAAGCATGGAACCCTTCACTCACAAAGGGCCCTTCTTTTGCCCCTTTCACCTTACATCTAGAACACTTCCGCTGAGCAAATGCCAATAATTTGATGTACCATTAATGACCTCCAATTAGAAGCTCATTTCCATATAAACAAGACAAATGAGGAACAAGTCGGAGTCAGCCTCAAAAACTAAGATACAACCTCTGGAAAAAGGGACGACCATAAATCTTAACACTTAACGCTCCGTTTCCCCAACGACAATTTGGAACACTTTCATGGTGACTTTTTGACTTGAACGTGAGTCATTCGACATCCCATTATGTTGAGTTTGCACGCGAATCCAATTAACAAATTGAACGTAACATGAATTCCTGGTCTTTTGAGGTAAAAATTCTCCGTGGTCCAATTGTGTTCCTGGAGGTCGTTTGTGTTCATTCACGTGGATCGGAAACCAGAAAATTCATTAGGAATGGACCAACACAAGTCGTAGAAGCCTTATGAAACTACAGGAGGGGCAGTATCGAGATTAAGTAAGAAAATCACTACCCGAATAAGGGTCACGTCAAGTTCGGTCTTCGAACGCCATGCCATGATTTTAAATTCCATTCCTTCACAGTAAAAGTACGTAACTTTCTAGTTTGAAAATAGCGATTTGAATCAACCACGGGACATTTAGATGTTTTCATTTAGTTCTATGAACTAGAAATTGACGTTTCTAGTAATTTCAAAGCAAATTTAGAGGTTCTTGATTAGGTTTCGTGAATCAAACCAAAAAATCCGACAACTTTGCTCAAGATTCGTGCAAACTACAGTTCTAGAAACAAAAATGTCACTCCGGTTAAGTCAAAAGAGATTTACTTTGAGCACATTTTTCAGTCCATCGCAAATTCTCGTTTTGAATCACGAAACTTATTGTGGCCAACGTCAAATCCCATCGCACATATGGTGCAAGTTTGGTGACTCCCAAATTATTTCGGAGTGTTTGTCATTTCCCCTAAACCTGTCATGGAGACTATCTTGCGAAACCTCTTAAAAGGTCGATTTTGACCTTTCATGTAGGTGTCGGAGAGTAGGAAATTCCTAGAACTTGTCCTATTTAAGAAACACTTGTCACCAATGCGGTTCCTTCAAGAGACATTTCGTCGTGACATTTCCATCTCGAAAAGCGAGGAATCTTGTGTACGGACGAAGTAGATCCCAATCAACGAAAACACGAAACTTGTCAAGGCCAGTCGTGGGATTTGACCTTTTCCATCTCAATCCGTTGATATGAAGCAGAAAATTGGGAACACACCCAGTCATCAGTCTTGTGGTAATTGCATGGATCCCAACCATGCTTAAAATGCAGGTTCTTTCGACGTAATTTACTTGTAACAAGAAGCCGGCTATTGGTTATCCATAGTCGCCAGAATATCCCCGTGGATGATTTGAATATCACTTTGAAGTGGCAAGTGACGGACGGCCTGTCTGCTATAATGGGGCCAGAAAT
This sequence comes from Tigriopus japonicus, assembly GCA_010645155.1. Taxonomy (NCBI): domain Eukaryota; kingdom Metazoa; phylum Arthropoda; class Copepoda; order Harpacticoida; family Harpacticidae; genus Tigriopus; species Tigriopus japonicus. The sequence goes on from CM021318.1 coordinate 3,262,092, forward strand.
GTTGGCACACAAGACGACAGCCATGAATCTTTAACATTGTGTGCCTCCTCTGCGTAGATCCGTTTCATCCATTGTAGGTACAAGTTAATGTTGTCGTTGTACTTGTCGACGACAAAGCTTGACAAGCTAGCATGCTCTCATTTGTTTAAAATCCAAGTCAAGTGCCAGCGGATCGTGTTTGGGTGATGAGTCTCCATTGACTTGGCACTGAATTGGGAGCCAAAAAGGTGCATCACATCCACTTCTAATGCACATATTTGAACACTTGGATCCTAACTGCAAGCCGAGAACTTGCCCGAGCCTTCACAAACGCTTTAGCATTGACGACATGAAAAGGAAAAAAATGAGGCCGTCAGGTTCTGAACCACATTTGAACACGCCTTGTTATCCAGTTTAAAATACGCGTGAAAAGAACCTTTAGGAAAGGTTGAACACTGGTTGACGCGAGCTTCCGCTTTTTCTTAGTAATGTTAATGTTACTTGCCTAGATTTACTCTTTTAAATGGGTCAACTGCAGGTTATGAAATATGCAATGGTATTGAGTGTTTATGAAATATTGCTCTGAAAGCCTCATAACCTTTGAAAAAGACAAAAAAAGCATCCAATAGTCAGCAAAGAAAACGTCTCTTTTTTGACAGGTTGCTTGGATACCTCCTCAAAGACTCTCTGAGATCAGAACCAAACACAAAACCCCACCTTGCTTGTTCTGAACAAGAATAGATTCATGGATGGGTAGTGTCAATGGCTCATTGAAGTGGCTCTTTAGAATGTTTTCACTTGAGTTATAATCCCACATTGCTCTGAAAAGACTCATTGATCACCTTTAGACCGTGACTGACCTCTTTGACAGGCCTTCCCAAAGTAGGCAGTTCCCTTCATTCTTTCTCTCGCCTTCGCTCTCACTATCTTTCCTGTTTGTGTTGGCCCCAATTTGAGAAATGGTGTGCCTTGTTTGGGCAATGCCAAACCATTATTCTGAAGAGGCCATTGTCCTCACAGATGGCAAAAGATGCATATCCAGGAGGCACAACAAGGTTTGGAGAAGTGTGAAGTGAGACGAAGTACAAGCTGTTGTTCCATGTTAACTCCAGAAACAACCATGGTATGGCTAGAAACGTGATCCACTCTGTTCCACTTGTGGTCACTGGTCACCTGATGGACTGACCACCACTTTCTGGGCATGAGCAGAACAAAAACGAACTTTGTCACAAATGGAGATAAAAGAAAAAGTTCATTGTGTGTTGATCAAACCAATTGGGCGCATTAGATGAAGGGGAGTAGACATTAGAGGATCGCCTTCAGATTCTTTGTATACCTCCTGGACAAAGTTTAACTTCTTTGATTGTCTCCAATTTGTTTACTCTTGAGGGCTATGTTGCAGGTGATTCATTATAAAGTTCCGTCACAGTATCCATCTGTGCTTAAGTGTCTCTGACTAGATTGCGCAAAGGTAAAATATTGAACTTGATCACGGTGCCCTGAATCCAGCAAACAGGCCATCCATCAAAGTAAAAATAAATAAGAGCATAATGCAAGTTTCAAAAGTGACTTCAAGAACATGAATTTCCAGTTTGGTTGACTACTTTTTGTAAAGGAATCTACTTACTCAGTTTCCTTCCAATCGTCGCTTTATCTTGCAAGTTTTCGCCAGATGAGAGTGTTTTTCCTCTGAAAAGTTCGCCAAAAGTTTGGCCCTCAGTTTACAACCTTGAGTGGTCAACCTTTAACGCACCACCTTGGAAAGGTTCCAAACCCCACACAGAGATCCCCTATCGAATAGTTTAAGGAATTAAATACACCTCCCTTCCTTTCCAAGATTAAATGTAGAATAGTGCACCATTTATTTTGGGGTCCATCTGAATAACTTTCACGGAACAAAACGGCGTCATCCGACTCTTGTAGTCCACCTCGTGGAGCATCGTCATTTAAGACGCATACTCGAAACACGGGAATGAGAAAAAATGTCGGGAGACAGTTTTATGGGCACCACGACACAAATCCTCCCAAGGAACTAAACAAACCGAGTGGAACACGGAAACACAAACGCAGAAGTAATCTTCAGATAGCCTTCTTTATGTTTGTAAAGAAGACCAACCAAATTTTCCATTTCCTTAAGTTTGGCATCAAGGTAACTGAAAACATTGTTCGAATATCAAACTTGTTTTGGTAAGTTATTTGTAATCCTTGTTAAATGTTCTTGAAAAGACAAAATCGAAGAAACGTTTGTAGAATTTACACCTTTAAAAGTCTTCCATGTTGAAATGTATGTTTACCTTGATCCAAACAACATATTGCCAGAATTTGATCGTGAACTTAAAGGATATTGGCAATTTTACGAAACAAAATCATGGACATATCCCACTCAAATTTAAAGATTTGGGATGAATTAATCCCAAAATCAAATTGTAGGCCATAGAGGAACCCCCTTTTCAGTCAAAGTTAGCCTTGGTAGTATTCGAACCACCGCAAGTGGGTGATAAAATACATCAAAAGTTCAAATGTTTCAGTACTAGGAACACTTTCATAACAGATTTTCCCTTAATGAACCCTCTGTGATTTTTCTTTTCGGCGTTAAATGAGGTAAATAAGCATTCTTACAAAATGTTTAGCCTTGATAATCTGCCTCGGGTTGCTTGAACGTACCGCCTGGTCAACTATCAGGGCCAGATATTTACTATGTATGTTAGTACATTGAGCTATTTTCGCTTGAACAAAAGGGCTATAACTTCTTTTCTTTCCAATCATAGAAAAGATTGAGGTGATTTGTTGATTCTACTTTAGCGAAGTTGTAAAAAACTGAGATGTATCCTCACGATTGGTATCAATCGCATTTACTTCTAATGCACCCAGTTATTGGCAACACTGATCTCAAAGAAGGGAGCCGAACCAATCAATGGCCAATCATGTGGAGTACAATAAGGGAATGAGAACTTGCTGAGACAACATAAAAGGTTTGCAAGATACTTCTCAAGAAAATGGCCCCTTCACTCTAGCCTTCTAGTTGGAAGACTTTCTGAAGTTCGTGCTTCTCTTTCTTGTATTGCTCCGTTTTTTTGTGCTGCTCTGGATTGTCGTGTTCATGACCATTTTAGAGCTGAAAATTCAATGTAACTTCTCAACACAACAATTCCGATTCTGATTTTCATTCCTTTAGTAGAGGATAAAGCTGAAATAGTTTTCTTCATTCGCATAATTCACTTCTTATTGTCAGATCACTTTAAAGGACTTGCAAAATTTGGTCACTCTGTTCCGTCTGAACCATAGAGATCTATAGAGAGGCGATTGTCGTCATTTTGTCTGCCTTGTTTCTAGCTGATACTGGCCAAAGTTGCCCATAAGTTGCGTGAAAAGGCAAAGATTTCCGAAGAATATCGTGACATACTTGCCCAAACAAGGGGAAGATCATAGTACAAATGAAAGCGCGCAAAACGTATTTTCAATGCCAAATCCTATAATTGCGTGAACTAATGCCTGTGAATCAAATTATCATCTTCATTGAGCACATTAGTATAATTTGGGAGAAGCAAACCTTAAGCAGGAGGCCACATGCCGGAAACTATAAGTTTTTCAATAATTTCCCTCTATGAATACTTTTGTTTGGGCAAGTTTCAACTAGTCACTGATGATAAACGGCCCTTGCTGCCCACAATGCCATTTCATGACCGGCCTGCTCTAGTATCTCCACTCTATAGACCTCTATGGTCAGAACAAGTAACGATTTAACAAAAATAATGAGACCCCCAATAGAGTGTTTTTGTTGATTTGTGTTTATCAACCATCAAAAGAAGACAGGCATTTACTAGCGTACAATAAAATGATCAAAAAGGTGTGGATTTTGTACCAAGTGTGACATTATGAGGAAATTGTAAATTTATTCTAACAAATTCACTGAAAGGTGAATATATCAGAATTTATGAACACAAAAAGCGCTGAAAAATTATGCATTTCAAAATCCTTCTGAATGTTTCGGCATTGTTAACGCCATTATGCAGTTATCGGAAGTCAAGAAAAGTTAGGGCCAAATTTGTGATCCTTTAAACAGAGCTCTTATCGATGGACAGGATTTATTTTCCGACTACAGTCAATTTCCCTTGGGAAATTACAACGCCTCTCCCACCGACAATCCAAGGGTCTTCAAAACAGTGATGTTGTCAATTGTCGCTTCTAATGCAGTTGATTCATATAATACTTTCCAATCTCTCACATTCATACAACAACGCTTGTTTACAAGCAAATGTGTTTTTCTCCAAGCGAACATGTCATCTAAAGTTTGTAGATTCTCGTTTGGCAGGAAAAGTGTATAAAGGCCTTGACTGTTTTTGGACTAAGGTGACAAAATTTGGTTCATTTGAGAGGAGAGAAAAATCCTTCTTTGATGGAGTTCAGGGACATTAATATCTTTCTGCCCCTGGAATCAGGGATTTGGTAAGGCAAATTAGAACAATTTCTGGATGAAAGTTGTGCTAACCTTTCATGATGCTTGTCCACGCATTTTTTCTCAACACACCGGTATTGAAAAGTTAACTGATGTTTGATATGTTCACAAGTGCGACTGTTTTTAAGTTAAAGAGCAGGCGGATACCAAAAGGTTAAAAAATCAAGTTAAAAATACTGAATGAAACAAAGATGTTTCATGATGTCAGATATCATCAATTGACATTGATGAGCGATTTGTTTGTTCTGCATAAATGAAGTTTTAAAAAACTTATTTACCCAATAAAGACGTTTCCTCCCCATAAATGTACTTTTTAATACTTGATATTCAAATTGAACCGAGTTAAGTGAACTGAACACAATTTTAAAGTGATATTTTGTGAACTGCAGCCAGTCCTTTTCACCCATTGCACAGAGATCCTAGAGAGGACAAACTCATTACAAGCAGATAACTTTCAGTTGTTGATGTTGTACCCAAACATCTACAGCGTGACTAAGTGGCTCTGTGCTAAGGGTGTCAGATTTCAAAAGAGGGCTTGTTTCTCAGAGCCAACTTAAATCAAAACCTAACACACTTAAATTTTTCAGGACATTTGTATATATTCATGTGGGAACCTTCACTCTTATTAGTTTGATGGAAAGGGTCCCCCAAAAAGCATGTGAAGATAACAAGCAAAAGAAAAATGCCATGTTTTTTTCACTTTGCTTTCATTTGATGATTATGTATAATCAATATTTCTACATACTTAGTCATGCAGCTTATGCACAACATCAAATGAAAATTGGTCAGCCCAAGACATAAATGATCCTATCTAATCATTTCTATGCAAGTGTCAAGTGAGGGTGATGGCAACGTTTGAAAGAGGTGTAAATAAGAAATGGTGGGCGAATTTCCTGTTTCCTGTGAGCACAGGCGTACCTTATTTCCTGATTCTGCCTTAATCTTAATAGAAATCGTGGTCGTCGCCATCTTGTCAACCCAATTTTCAGGAAATCCCAACCAATCTCAGCTCATTTCCTCGTTCTTCAGTAGATCCATGGAACAGTTCCACCTGAGTGCTTACTTATTTATTTTGATTTGAGGAACTGCACCCTGGATAGAGAGAGGCCTTTTCGGTTGTTTGGTACTGTACGTTGGTTAGTTGGCCTCATTCTGCCTTTCTTTCCCTACAATCTGAGGCCTACCAAACAGACCAAAGCAAAGACCATATTATTTTTTCCCACCAAATGATACTTCTTGTCCTTGGTCTTGGCTTTGGCTTTGACTTGAGACGCTTCGTGTGCATTAATGGGACAAGAAATTGTCCTGACAGAATGCACTGACAAAGAAACCTCTTCCTTCGTTGTCGAATCCCATAAATATTGATGATTTATGAAACGAACCACCTTCGTTTCCACTTCCAATCTATTGCGACGATCCTTGCTTGATCCGTTCCCATAACTGACATAGGCTCCACATTTCTTGGTAATCCACATTTTTTGGCAGTGTCCTAGTCTTCCATGGAAATGTGAGTCCCTCTTCGATTGGACGACAAACAGTGTGAGGGTCCCTTTTAGGAGTACCCGATATGATTCAATTAATATAATGATGTTTAGAGGAGCATCCATGATGAACGAGCCGGATAACCGAGAAATGGGATCGTTTTGGAGATGACCATATTGTTGATCTTGGAAACGGGCACACACATTCTCTCTCCCACTCACGTAGCCAGGCGTTATTGATGAAGATGAATGAGGGTCAATGGGTTCAGAGAGAGCTAACCTGTGATAGAGCCATTGCAATGTACGTATGTTGGGGTTCTTGATCGAGATCCAAGATCCAGCAGGAATTTGCCTTCCCACCAATCCAAGACAGATTGGTTCCAATTAGGAGCAAACTTGGAAAACAGTTCCCAAAGGAAATTGCTCACTGCTTCGGCGAGCTGATCATGTCTAGATCTGTTTCAAACATGACTTTGGACCCGTCTCCAGGATCCCTTAGATACCTGGGGTTGTGGGACCCTAGAGAATTCGGGGTGCAGTGACGATAAAATGTGATCGCAGGAGACAAATGGTGGATCTGGAAGTGAGAAACAAAGAACCAGAGATCTGTTCCCTACAATATTTGGAACCGATTTCAGTGTCTTCAATCACGGAGGAAGAGACCAGATTTATGATCCAACGTGGTGTAACAAATGATCCAACAAAAAGAATTCGAACACAGTTATTGAATTCAGATAAAAAGTAGAAACATTTCGTAACTGAATTGACAGGCGGGAAGAAATATGTTCCAAAGCAAAAACTCTTCTCCATATCCATACTCTGTTTGCTTCAACGAACGCTTCAATAGAATGGAAACAGAAAGAGAGACCACCTTTTAAAGGCTCTGATTGAACACAAATCAAGTGGGCCTTTTAGCAATCACATCCAAAGGACAAGCAGCCTTCTTTTCTCATGGGAAAGGGGGATTCCTCATGATTGATGGTCACTAGTGACCAAGAAAGAATGGACCGTGTTCCCATTGTTTTTTGTTCCTGGACACCACCCCACATATTCTCTCAGACAAATTATCCGATGGGATCAATTTGAACCGATGTGTCTCTGTTTCCAACTGGAGCAAATGTACATTAGAAACTCTACCTTATGAAGATTGTTCCAATTTCCATTCCATTCTTTGGAACTACATCCATGAACGGAAACTGAAAAGATGGACTGATGGGCATTAGATATTTAAAGATATACACTTTTTTTGATCGGAGAAGCAATAAATTTCCAGTCTAAGGACTGTCAAGAACCAACCGTGGTCCAATATGGTATATACCATACACACTTCCAAGGCCTTGGAACAATGTATTTGCACGATTTATATGGTTTCGAATACTTTTCTTCGATTCCGTTCTCCACACCCATTCAAGTATGTGCTCTCGCAAAAAATCGATCACTCGCTTTTAATTCGATCTTCGACCTTGAGAAGGTTGAAGGCTCTTTGGATGGACATTTTTGCGATGAGTATGGAGAAGGTCCAATTCCCAATTCGATTTTCTGAGACATGAGGCATCCTGCGGTCATGAAGAAATGGCAGCCTTAGTGGGGACTCTTCTGAGTCAAAGCACATCATCAACCTTCACGAAAGCAGTATTGTTGATGTGGTGTCCTTGAAGGTCCTTCAGGAAGAGTCGCCAAAGGCTCAAAGGCCAATGTAAGGAAAGCGAACAAGAAATGTGGTGGGAAAGTTGGAGCGATCGGTAAATTGGTAATGAATAAGAAGTGTTGGAATGGACAAGCCAATTTATTACTTAAAATAAAGCAGGAATATGGGTCAAAATGGGCCTAGGCAATGGCAATCTTCCTTATAAGGCAAAAGTGAAAATATTAGAACCTGGAGAACATATGCTATAATTACAGTAATTCATGAGAGAGTCCTCCCGATAAAACTCTTGTTCGACTTTATTGGGAATTGTTTGTTAGGTTGATTGATTGATTGAAGGCCACAAAAACTTTCCTTGTTAATTTTGCCTTTGATTATTTCCTCCGTTGGATTATAAGACTTGGTAATTATAGTACGAACTATGAATGGACCAATCACTTCTTTTTGCTTCAATTGTGGCCTACAAGAATCAAAGCTATCAAGTCCTAAAAAGTATATATATTTCCATTGAACGAAAACGGTATTTGCCCTTTCAAAAATAATAGACTCGATTTGACTTTTACCAAATCAATTGACTCGATTGTTATATAACGTCAGAAATTTTGTATCGAATTCATATCTTAACAGGAAAACCAGGGTTTCCTGAAAATTGGAATCTATTGGAAGTTGATTAATTGGTTGATTCCGTTATGTCAGACGGATTAATCGAACAAAATAAAAAAATGGTTTTTTAATCGTGTTCTTTCTTATCAATTTACAAAATTCTCCCCAAAAAGCTTGATATTGAAGGTTACAAAGGTACCAAATCTAAATGGTCCAAATGTACCAATTTTAATATGCATTCTTGTGCAAGCAACTTAGTGGTATCTTAAATTCAATGACTCATGATGGGAAATCTTTCTTGAACCTTTTAACATGAAATATTAGAGAATGGAAATCATTTATGCTTTTGATCCTACAATTTTGTCAATCTTCTCTAGCACTTCGTTCAAAGACAGTTTCAATGACCTCTTAGTAATGATGGACCGAAAGGGCTCATAACCGAAACCGAAAGTTTCGGCCGAAAGAGGGCTTAACCAAAACCGAAACCGAAAGCAGCTGATTACAAAATTGTTCAAATGCAAAATCTGCCTTAAAAATTAGAATGCTCATGTGTGCGCTGTTGGGTAGTCGCAAATTTTGAAAAATCGGAAAACTTAAATTTCAGAGGTTTTTGGACCATTTTTTTTTTTTTTGATTTTGTTGCCAAACTCCATTTTACATAGTGCTTGCCTGCTTTCGGTTTTGTTTTGGAGAAATTTTTACTTTGAAGAAGATGCGTAACGTTTTTCCCAAAGAGTGGCATTACGAATAACAATCTGGCAACTTTGTTTTAATTTGACCAAATTAGGCACTGATCAGGGCGTTTTAGCCGACCTTTTTTTGCAGGGTTCACTGAATCAATCCTAATGAAAAACATAATTCTTTTTGTTAGCTCCAGAAATTTAGAGCTTCTTGTATGATCCCATTTTAAAACAAATATCAACGAACACGAATAACAATCTGGTAACTATGTGCCAATCTAAACACAGGCAATAGTGACATTTTCCAGGGTTCATAATAATTTTTCGGTCTGACTTATCCCTTAATTATTGATATTTGTTGTTACATAATAGCTCTTTACTTGAAACCAATTGGTACTATTGTTGCCTCTTATTACCCAATTCATTTGTGGACCAAGTAAATCAAGGGGAAACTTTTTATTAGCTCTCAGGTGCGAAAGTTTGACAGAAGTGCTTTTTACCCGTGTTTGATCAAATCAAACTTGTGCGTGCATGAAACCCTAATTGAGTACCGAGATCTCAAAGCTTCGTATTGGAAATGGGATTTTTGTTCCCCGAACACTTTTGGTCTCTTAAAAGTACACGAGTTGTTGTGGCCCTCAGCTTCAATATGCATATTGGCACCTGAATGGATGAGAGGATCGCGTGTTCTCGACAAATCCATTGAAGGAAGCTCTTCGTCCCATCTACGTACGTACGTAGGTGCTGTGGAATCCATTTTGTTCCTCCTATCATGTCTACCTCATGATCGAAGAGACCATCATCAAGACATCATCTGGCATCAAAGGGAGGAGCTCCCTTTGGCTTTTAACGAATTGGTCACAAAAAGACATAAATCATCCATTTTCCTTTATCTTGAACTTGAATGCATACATACTGTAGAATGAATCAAAAAAGGTTGGAGAGGCTTAGATCGGCAAAAGATGGATCTAATGTTCTACTTATGGTTCGTTTACACTAGTGATGGACCGAAAAGGCTCACAACCGAAACCGAAAGTTTCGGCCGAAAGAGGGCTTAACCGAAACCGAAACCGAAAGCTGCTGACTTCAAAATTGTATAAATTCGAAATTCACCTTAAAAGATTAAATTACTCATGTGTTCGATATTGGGTGCTTGCAAATTTTAAAAAATCGGAATACTTCGATTTTTCCAGAATATTCCAGAAAACTCCGAAATTCCAAAGGTTTCCGGACCAAAACAATTTCGATTTTGTTGTCAAAATCCATCTTTTTATAGTGCATCTCTGCTTCGGTTTCGGTAGGCGTAACCGAAACCGAACCGAAATTTTGGCCGAAAGTGCTTTCGGTCTATCACTAGTTAACACTCACAAATTTTTGAACAAAGCTTGTGACAAACTTTGACAATATGGATTTCAAAAACTAGGAAGCATTGGAACACCTATTTGTAACACAAATAACAAGTAATTACTAGCGGGACAAAAAGAAATCCAAAAAACCTGGCGTTCTTAACATTGTAGGTTTAGAAATTTTACTTTTTTTTGGTAAAGTGAGCTCTAGTACTCCCAGAGGTGCATAGTGGGCATTTCATCATATGTTGAATATAAATTTAGGAATAAAGATGTAAATTATTGCATAAACAAAAATTCCAAAACATGAAAAAATTTGAATAAAATGTGAAAATACACATAAAAAAATCTTAAGAAATAAGATGCATAAAATAAGATCGTACAGAAATGTTAGATGATATTTAGAAGATGGCCAACCTAGAATTTTCCTTTACATTTCTTGATAGATCATGAAGAGCTTTGTAAAGCTAGCCTTGGTTAGGTTCAAAATATGCTCAAGTTAATGTTACAAGTATGTTCGAATATTTTTAAAGATTATAAATTTAGTTGTCGGATTTTCATTTTTTTTCTCGCAGATTAGAAATTGTAGACGGTCGACGCAGCTAACTCTCCTCTACTTCTAGTGTTCAGCTGACCCCAGCTGACCTACATCGCAAAACGTCTACTTTCTGCGCTGCAGGAAAAAAACCTTTTTATCCTTGCTATACTTTAAATGATCCAGGCAAAACGTTCGTCAAAAGTTGGTCAAAACGTTGGTCTGAAAGTTGCTTGTGCGCCATTAGCCAAGGAGGTCCGCAAACTTCTAGTCTCCGGATTTTACGTCATCGGCCACATTCAAATAACTGGTTGAGAGGCCAAATCAGGCGGATCAAGTCTTGAATAGAAAAGTCAGGGTTGGACAGGATCCTCAGACTCTGCTTGAATTCCAATTAGCTTTGCCGCAAATAGTACTTTCCTGCCGTAGACGAAAACCATTTGATCAGAGGGCGTCATACGCAAAGTACAATCATTAGTCGAAAGGAGGCACGCAATATGATGAACCAAAAAAACTTCATCCTCGAAAATAAATTGCGTTGAATTATTTAGTGAATTTAAGGACTCTGTCTATGTTTTTTTCTTCTTTTTTGCCTCTGTGCATCAAATACCCAAAATCTTTTTGAATACAGGAACTTTGATTAAGACTCTTGTTGTCACCAGCGAATCATTTTCCTTCTTTGCTTTGTAGTAAAAGAAAAAAAGTGTCTCCTGGTCTTACTTTTACACCAGAATTTTGCCTTGTTCGTTTGTTTTAGGGATTCGTTTTAGGGTTTCTAAACCCTGACTGAAACCCAATTATTGCTGACACCCCATGTCTCTTATGTAAATAGAACCAAGGCTATTCGAAAATTTCCATCCCCTTCACAAGTGATTTCGTTTTGGGTGCTTAAATGCGCCAAGGACCGATATCTATTATCTCCTTCAAGACTATGACAGCCTACCAAGGCCAAAAAGAAGGTCTAATGTTTACTTTCACTTAAGGGAAATTTTCCGAATTGCAAAATATAATTGGACCCCATGGGAGGGCAACACGCTTGTATCAATAACTGCAAATATTAGGAGAAAGGCTCTCCAAACATTGGTGGACTTATCGGATTTCCCCTGTCCTGTTTCCCATGGGATATGCTATCATTCGGCAGAATCTCGAACCAATCCCGGATAATCAGCCATCAGTAATCCAGACCTAGGTCTGTCTCAAACACTAGAATCTTGCTGAAAGAGCCCATATCTTCCTATCTTTGAGGGCTATTCTCGTTGAAGGACTGCCTGCCATTTAAAATGCTAATTTCCATACCATGGGTTGGCCTAGGAGAGAAGAGGAGACCACTGGCCCGAATCCGGATGTTTTATAGCTTTAAAAGCCATTTACGAATAGCTTGATATCGTGATACACGGACACACACAGATTGCTTTAGCACTCTCCCAAATGTGCACGTGTGCCAGGAATCTACAGTTTAACTAAGATTAATTATGGCAAACGACACGAAAGAAACACGCAAATTTTGAATCACGGTTTTTTACTTTCCTGGGATTTCTTTCCCGATGGATTGTATCGATTCATTAGGGCGCGCTTGTTAGGGTGACGCTCTTGGCGATGCATAAAAATGTCTCTTTTTCTGACCTCATTATACAGTGACCTTGTTCTGGCCTCGAATTCCAATTACTGCCCATTCTGTGGCCTTGATCCTATTTTGTCTAGACGATGGCTCCTCTTGAAGCTACTAAAGGTGCAACCAAACGTTGTGAGGACCATGAATTCTCCACCTTTTTGGGCACTTAGTATGTTTTACAATTACTTGCACTTCTAAGATTTCAATGACTGTGACTGTTTTATTCTCTGGAAAAGAGAGTAAAGAACATTTTGGTTAAAGGTGACCTTTGGATAATGTTAACAATACAAGTTGATCTTATCTAAAAGGAACAATCCCCAAATATCAAATTACTGAATAACAAAAAGGCTTTCCAATAGTTACTGTAAAATGACTTGTTTTGTTGGTCTTATTGAGATCTAACCTTTTCCTGGAGTAACACCTGTCGAGCTTTGATGTACTATAAATGCCAGAAGCCATTTTTCAAAGACTCTATTGCTTCTAAGAATGCATTTCAAATTGACTTTTCTTTGTCATCCACAATGTTGATACATGCTCTCACTGGTGAATCACGCCATCCGTTGACTGAGGTTCCATGTGATTTATAGCTTTGGTTGCGTCAGCGCGTTACACGACGAGTTTTCTTGTTCACTTGCAGGTATGCCGCCATCTTGTTCAAGAAGCAACGTTACGTGTCAAGCCAGCACCGCTTGAACATCAAGATCGTTTGCAAAGACAACTTCAAGTACGAGGTCCAGGAACGTGCCGCCACAAGTGCTGTGAGTCTGCAGCAACTGGCCGAGGAATACTGGAGGATCGACAAGTTCTTCCTTATCTCATTCCCGATCTTGTTCTTCATCTTTAACATCATCTATTGGTTGGCCTTCATTCTCTAAAGTGGACGCATTAAGCCCCTAGACGTCTAACTAAGAGGAAGGCCAAGCAGGGATTCACGATTTGCTCAAAATTAGAATGCTTGATGGATTTTCCAATGTTCAATGTCCTACTACTATATCATATACTTCTATCATTACTACTTATGATAACAATCCTAGGAAAGCTCCAATGAATCCGGTGTTGTAGCCGAACTTCTCTCACAACAACTTCAGCGTGGGAATGTTTTGCAGCAATGCTACAACAATAGTGTTGCTTTTGGACAATGTTTACAGAAATTAACCGTGATAGTTAAAAAACAAACAGACATTATGCAAGAAAAAAAATCCAAGCATCAATGTTCAAAGATGTCTTACCGCTGATAATTGATAATGGTCATGCAATACTAATTGGTAAACTTTTTAAGGCGGTGGTTATCAACTTGAATCATTTGCCCATCTCAATTCCCAACTTCCAAGAAAGACTTTTCGAAACTGCAGCCAAATCTTCGCAAATTAATCCAATGATTTCGAACTCAAAGCCAGATTATTCTAAATTTTACCCTTCACTCCTTGCAAATTACTTTGTCAGACGGAAAAGAATCATCATTGTGTTTTAGAGAATGTTTTTGTAAACTAATAATGTATCATTGTTTAAATGGTTTGTATCTATCCACAGAACACACTAACAGACAAAACCAAACCCACACTCACATACAGCTAACTCCAAACTGGCTTTCTTTAACCAGTCCGAGGTGAGTGGTTCAAAACTGTATCACTACCTTCTTGAATTGATCATCAGACCCGATATTCCTGACTTGGCATTCAGCACGTGAATCCCCGCCGGGAGACCACCAAAATGAGACGCAAAAAATGTTATGTTCAATTTTCAAAACACAGCTCTCTGTCGTATACACTCTAATAATTTAGGGCAGAGAGTGATTTGCATGTAGTTGTGTAGTTGGTGTCAAAACTCCATTGGACAATGGTGATAAATGCGCCAACTTGTTCAGCCGGAAAAGGAAGAAGACTGTTTGGATTTACTGTATTGAGACAAAGAACTCAACATAGGGTGACCATTATTTTGAGGGAAAGAAAAAACAAACAAACATTGAACTGTGCATGTTATTAACATACGTACTTGCCTAAATAAAAACAAACATCGTGAGCCATTTCTTATAAGTTATTGAACTTGTGAAGGCTTGATTAGTTGAGTTTCGACGGAATCACCAAATGTCAGGTGAATAAGATTGGAAATCGATCGGATTGTTAAACATCCTACGATCGTTGCTAAAAGCGCGATGAAAATGCTCACTAATATGGATTTGACCTTTTCTGATTTAGTCCCATTAGTAAGGATCGGACGAAGTTGTTCCTGAAATTGCAATTTTTGATGATTTTTGGTCAAACTTTCCAAGCTTTCAATTTTATCGCAATAAGTTGAATACTAACGCATTTCTGATCAACCCACTTTTTCTGGGTTGTCCATACCTGGCAAAATTAACCCATATATCGTATCAATATTAAATGTAGACATTACGCTCGAGATTTATATATTTTCAGGGTATTTAAATTGGGGACTATCAGTGTTCTGGATGTCAGTTCTTCAGCAGCAAAATGCTTACTTCTATTTTTGGAATGTCTAATGCCATATTTTTGAACAAATGCCAAATACTCGTCTAAATTGGAGCGCTAAAGAGTTCAACTTTAGGCCAGCAAAAATGACAACCTTATCCGTGCCCTATTCATCAATAAATCCTAATACCAATATAGAAAGACGCAATCTGTCACAAGAAGAAACTACAGGGAAATCTCGATTTAACGATCTCCGATTTAACAATAAATCTTGATTTGACAATAATTTTCGATTTAGACATATATTTTAGGGTAATTGATAATATCTTTAAATCGTGTTTTCATTGTAGATCTACAAAGAGAGCTTGACATGAAAGTGCGTCTATTCTTTTACATGCAAAAGAAGTTTGCATTTAAACAATTAAGTAATAGAATCAAGGGATTGATACAAAAAAACGAGGAACTGGCTAAAAACGAGATGTAGGAAAACAATAACCAGAAAAAGGTTAGTTCATTCATTCTCGGTAGGATTTGCTGAACTTTGAGAGCGCATAATTTTTGACTCCGAGGTTCGATTGAGTTGAAAATTGTAATACGTATTCTAATTAACATATGCAAGGCTTTATTTGCAAAAGAACATGATTCCTCTTGTTAGCCTCCCAGTCCAGGGAAATTCAGTGGTTCTTGACTCACAAATTGAGACACAAAAGCTATTTGGATTTTTTTGAGCTTACTTAAGTTTTTTTTGAGCTTCTGCGCTGACAAAAGAATTTACTAGAAAAAACATTGAAAAGTTTTTCTCTGACCCTTTTTTGGCTCTTTTGGCCGAAATAAACAACCATCTTTCAAATTCTTGGGTACTTGCCTTTTCTAAATAATAAATTTTGAAAAAAAAATCAGCAGCTTAAAATGTCAAGTTAAACTTTGCCAACTGAACTCAATATTTTTTCAGTACAATGAAAGGAGACCTTTGACAAAAAGATCAATTAGTGCTAAATAAGGATTGAAGCCGTGAGGCTGAAATAGTGCGTCGTTGCACTATTTTAGTTTTAATATTTTAATTAGTTTAATATTTCTGGTCTCAATGGGTAAGAGTACTTGTAAGAGAGTTTGCGATATTTTGTCATTGGAATGGGCCACCAAACCGACTTTCAGAAAATAAGGACTTCATTCTTTATTTGGTTGCATCACAGCCCTAGTCTTAAATTCAATCTTACGTAATGGTAAAAACGAGTCACCAAACCTCTTTTCTCAAACTGCTAAGGCAAGGTTGCTTCTGCCTTAAAGCAGAAGTTTTAGGCAAAACGCTTTTTCTTTCTTTTTTTGCCCTAAATCAAGGAAATCGTAAGACATGGAAGCCTCCGCTCAGGCGTTCAGCTGTGTTTTTTTTATAAATCGAATTCCATTCAGGTAAATGAATTTGTATTTCTAAGATTGATACGACACACGGTGTGAGTGACATTTTTTCTTATTATGAGCTATTTTGATATAAGTTTCAAAACTCAAAAAAAAATCATTTATTTTTGCAATATTGAAAAGTTATATGAAATCTTTGGGAATTGGTTTTTTCATATAAATGTAGCGTTTTTCGGCTTTTTTGGGGTCAAAAATGGACCATTCCAAGTCAAATAACTCAGCTGTTGCTGAATGATTTTTTATTCAATTTGAATTCATAAGGTAACTAAATGGTCTCTAAATATGGGTTAAATAGTTTGTTAAAAAATGTTATAATTAATAAGTTTTTAGGTAAATAACTTTTTCCCTGGACCTGAACTTAAATAATACAATAAAAGTAAAGTTGTTTCCCATTGAATTGTGGGTCCAAAAAGTGCCATGATGTATTTGGGTATTTTGATTCAAACCTAAAAAGCCATTGGGAACACCGTAGACAGGCATATATGGATGTCGTTTGCTAAATTTCAGCATGATACGTAACATACTCCATCCACGAGAAACACCGTTTCGAAAGTTGTAACAATTGCAGTACATTCGCGTTGAAACGGACAGGCTATAATTGACCCTACAATCGTCATTTTCGACGATTTTAGGTGCAAATGTTCGGAAGAGCGAGCATTGCTCTTTGCTTCAAATTATTCTATCTGCCACAAAATTCTGTCGATCAAGTTGAAATTTAGCATGTGAGCTTTGAATTACAGCCGGACAAGTGGTTTAATTAGATTTTTCTCTGCCTTGCACATAATTAGAAAAATGGCTTTTGCCAGTAGCCGATGCATCCAGGTATTTTAGTGATGCTTGCCTAAATGCTTCTAATACGTGTTTTCTAGAACTCTTGCAGAAGATATGAAAGATGGAGATTTGTTATTGATGCTGTTTTTTGGCAAAAAGTCGCAGTTTTGCAAGCCCTAAAGATGTTCAATTCTTTGATGAAAGTTGCCAAAACGTTTCTTTTTCTGGCCTTAGAATGTAACTTATTAACATGTAAATTTGTCTTTTTTCCACCTTTGCCTCCCTTAACAACATAGTTTGATTCATAAATAAATCTAGAATTGGAAAAATATGATTTTTAACGGCCCTGTGATGGTGCATGTAAACTGTATAACTCAAATATTTTCAGGTAAATTCATGTAATCGAGGAAAAAATTCAGTTGAAAAATGTTGATGTGGTCCAATATGAAAGAGATAATGTTAAGAGATCGATTTTATTCAGTTCTCCTGGTACATTTTACTTTTTGAACCACATAATCAATGTCAAATTTCAAAAATTCGGTCTTCCATAAAAACCTTGCTTTTACCAGAAAAGCTTGATCAACCAAAACTACAAGAAATACTAATGAGTATATTTCGTTATTTGCTACAATTTCATTTTAA
This sequence comes from Tigriopus japonicus, assembly GCA_010645155.1. Classification (NCBI taxonomy): domain Eukaryota; kingdom Metazoa; phylum Arthropoda; class Copepoda; order Harpacticoida; family Harpacticidae; genus Tigriopus; species Tigriopus japonicus. The sequence goes on from CM021318.1 coordinate 3,279,684, forward strand.
TTTTTGGACCACAAATTAAGAAAAATTGGAAAACAAGAAAAACACATGATTTGATTTTACAAATTTTTGATCTCCCATCAAAAACTCGCCATTACCCGAGAGGCTTGATCAACCAATACTATTATTGAGGTTTTTTTTGTTATTTTGCGCATCTTTTTTTGTTCCCCCGTTCCATTTTAATTTTTGGACCACATTTTCAATGTCTGTTTGTCGTCTGAGAGTGTTTTCATGCGTCAGAAAATCAACAAAAACACATGATATGACTTTTCAAAAATTCGAACACCCACAATAAACTCGCTATTACCCGAGAAACTTGATTTACTAATTCTGTGATTGAGGTTTGTTGGTTATTTTACCCATCTTTTCTGTTTCCATGTTCCATTTTAATTTTTGGACCACATTTTCAATGTCTGTTTGTCGTCTGAGAGTGTTTTCATGCGTCAGAAATAAAAAAACACATGATAGGATTTTTCAAAAATTCAAACACCCACAATAAACTCGGTATTACCCGACAAGCTTGATCAACCATTACAATTATTGAGTTTTGTTGGTTATTTTGCCCATCTTTTCTGTTTCCATGTTCCATTTTAATTTTTGGACCACATTTTCAATGTCTGTTTGTAGTCTGAGAGTGTTTTCATGCGTCAGAAATCAAGAAAAATACATAATATGATTTTTCAAAAATTCGAACACCCACAATAAACTCGCTATTACCCGAGAAACTTGATTTACTAATTCTGTGATATAGGTTTGTGGGTTATTTTGCCCGTCTTTTCTGTTTCCATGTTCCATTCTAATTTTTGGACCACATTTTCAATGTCTGTTTGTAGTCTGAGAGTGTTTTCATGCGTCAGAAATCAAGAAAAATACATAATATGATTTTTCAAAAATTCGAACACCCACAATAAACTCGCTATTACCCGAGAAACTTGATTTACTAATTCTGTGATATAGGTTTGTGGGTTATTTTGCCCGTCTTTTCTGTTTCCATGTTCCATTCTAATTTTTGGACCACATTTTCAATGTCTGTTTGTAGTCTGAGAGTGTTTTCATGCGTCAGAAATCAAGAAAAACAAAACAAGCTCCGGGAAAACTGTTTGGAAGGGTTGGCTGACATTGCTTTCCAGTTGAGGCTTTCATGATTAATCACAACTATTCACTCTACTGATGTGTTAGAGCTGGATTTTTGGCAGAGTTTTGCCATTTTGGTTTTTAGGGGTCAAAAATCTGACCACAACCAAACTTTTCAAAAGGCAACAGACTTTATCTGCCATAAAATATGGCAGCACTGCCAACTCGAAATCCATTTTTGCAACTATCCATGAATCTCAAAAGCGAACTAGTTCGAGTTTTGCCTGGGTTAGGTGTTTAGGTCTTTTTAGGTCTTGTTTAGGTCTTTTCAAAAAGTTCAATACAACCTGCCCTTTTTAACAGCGAAAAACTTCCTAGTCAAAACTGGCAGCACTCCTGGTTCCAAACACATCATTATAATTCACTCCTCAAGTGCAATTCCTTGATTGGTTGAGAGATACATTGCAAGTAAGGAAGAGAAGATTTTTTAAACACCGTGTTGGAAAATTCCTAGTTTTAAAGGTTTAAGACTTCTCTTTGATATTTGTATTTCAAGTATTGCCAATCATTTTTTAGTTAAAGCATGAAAGTATGAAAACAAATTTGTCCCAAGTGCAGATTCAACCCAAAACGCAGAGTTTTATTACCCAAAAACAATTCAATTTACAACAGCCGTTTTCTAACTTGAAAATGTTTAATAAAAAGCCAAGAGCTATGATTGTTTAATGGTCTCTATGGGTCTTAATTTTTATCTATTCACTAAATGATATCTAACTTGGTCCAAATGTTCCTTAGCTACGCTCTTTGTTTAAAAAAGCTCAAAGGTTGCACGTTATTTGTATTTTACTTGTTGCGCTTTTAGGACTCTAAGGCATTGTTTTGAAGTTTCAAAGAGGTTGAAGAAATCCTTCTTATCGTAAAGCCACTTCTAATCTACGATCAACTTTTACGCACATCCAGGTTAGCTGACAGAACAAAACACAAGCTCCTCTGAAACAAAAATGGAAAATCAATTGAACACCCTGATAAATCCCTTCGATTAAATAGGTTTATTGAACATAGGAGAGATAGAGATTATTGATGTTCACTCTCGATCAACTTTCGCCCAAACCATCCATGAACACTTTCTTGTGACGTACTCTAGAAAGAACTAGAGCCACTGTACTAGAAGAGTACGATCATGATATTTGTTATTTCCGTCTATCCCTCCATTTAGGACACGAAGGAAAGGACAAAAAGTTGTGAAAACACAAAATATGGATGAAAATGGATAATATATCAAAGACAACATTTTTCACGACAAATCACAGAAATAAGATTGCATTGTCTTTGTACTAAAATGATAGGTTTTTTAACCAAGCACATATTCCGTTGAATTTTTATTGGAGTAACAAAGACTGAAAATGATATTTTGAAACTTATTATCTTTGTGTCATCATTGAACAAGAACAGTTTCAGACAACTCAAAAGACTTGCAAAAGAAGTGAAATTATTGAAAATAAGTTTTCATTATAATCTTGCACTTTTTCAAAAAAAATCTCTTTTCCCCTCTCAAGTAGGAGCACTCAGCATCAAGAGCGTACTCTTCCAAATACAATGGCACTAAATCGACCATCCAACAAGCCTCAAGTCAGACAGGCATTCCAAGCATCTTGATCTAAATATGTGAGATGTTCGATGCTCCATGCTTAATCTTGATGGCTCAATAAACGTCACTGAGACCCTCCCTCTTGACTGATCTTGATCCCAGATGCTGGAATGACGGCTCATAATCGCTCGCTTCTTCGTTTCTGATTCAAATTCATGCCTGGGAATCGAGGATGGCCATATATTATATTGATTTCCCCCTCAACTACTGCCAATTGAGTGCTCTGTTATTCTTCTCTGGATTCTCAGGAAATCCTCAATGAGTTTGAGCGAAGCTCGAAGACACTCGGAAGTCAGAGACCACCCGGGATTATCAATTGAAGGATGAACAGAGGTAAAAGTAGGATATGTCGAAAGCACCTTTAGAAGAGGAAAAAGAAGTTTCACATTTTCCTTTTCGGTCACAAAAGGGCACCCTATAAAGACTTGCCATTTCAAATGTTCAATCATTTCAACAACAGTTTCACAAGTTCGTAGAGGGAGTACCAAACGTTGTAAAACGTGTCTTGACCAATAAGTATGGTTTTGGCGGAAGTTTGTCAAAGCACTTGAAAGGTGCAAAATGGGCAGAGCCTGATTATTATTTTTCACTTTGACAAACACTCGCTTTCTGAGCAACCCTAGTAGAGAGGACTGACACATTGGAATGTTAAGTACGGGTTCTGTTGTGGCCCTAAAGTCGGCCTCAACTTAAGGAGGGTCAAAACGATCAGGACGACACGCCCATCCGCCCATCTTTTTGTCTCAGCTTACTCTTGTGTTTCGGCAAAACGGTTCTTTGAAAATAGATTTGAATCAGTTAGAATTAGACTAATGCCAAGTAGATGTAAGATATTTGACTGTTATGTTTAGAAATTAAAGCAAAGGCTTTTGAATGTTTACTAGAAAAGTTGAACATTGGTCTTTGGTTATAGAAGTTGAAACATGGTTGGTGTCATGATTTTAGAGAGGTATTGAATCAATTTGGGTCGTCTCCTAGGGGTCATATTTTGGTAAATTTTCCAATGCACTTTAAAACCAAGAGCAAAAACATGGCAAATTCCTAGTTTTGTAGCAATGAGTAAAAAGTTTTGACAATCAAAATTTTAAGAAAAAAGACAAGATGTGAAGATTGACGCTGATTGAATCCGTAGCTTTTTGTGATTCTATTTCACAAACTCGTGTCTTATCCAAAGTAAAATTGGTACGATTGAAAAGTTCCGCACCGCAACTCCATATGAATAAAGTCTTCAATATAACTATCCTTTATTTGAAAAAAACTTTACTATTGTAATATTCCTCAAATTCTAGAAGCTATAACCGGCTTTTTCTAAAGGATAAGCCACACAGGTGTTATATGAACATGTGTTCGGCTTTACTTAATCTTTGGTTGCCTGAGAGGCTTTCAATAACACCCCTTTGGTCCATCACTAATCCCATTTCAAATTATATCACTGGTTCTTTCCTTTCCGAATAAATGAGCCCAGTCTTTAGAGGCGAAATTTCAAACTCATCTAAGCTTTGATCTCTGAGTTTGTTCTTTGTCAAACGTACTGTTCAATCATTGACAAGAACCGCTTTATCCTTTGACACCTCTTTCAGCTTAAATTCCCAATCTAGTAGGGTTAACACGTCTGAACTAAAATGGGATTAATTCATCGTCGAGTCGAGCTTTTCATTGAATTTGTTGGTCAAATCACGTTAATCACGGTCAATTAGTCTCGTAGTACAATCGCTCAGGAAGCTGAAATGGATGGAAAGAAGATCAATGACTTATAGAGAGGTCGGGTCAATCAAAGAGATTCCAGAAATGAAGTGGTGATAAAATGTAAACTCTCAAAAGTCCCGTTATCACAGGGTGTCATGGATTCATTTTGTGGGTTTTCGGAAACTTTCATATCTCTTGAGTCTTTATTGAGCCTATTTCCTATTGTACGTAAGAATGGGATAAGGAAATCGAAGCAATTGCCCTTCTTACCCAACTTCTTGATCATAAAGATCGACTCCAATTTGGGCGCCGAGTTTCTTGTCGTTCTGAGGCAATCTAGGGAGGAAAGTAAATAAATCCAGGATGCTTCCAAGAACTCCCGATGGCGACGTGTGAACTGAGCTCTCCAAATTTCAACTGTGATAATGCACTCACCACCACACCATCCTCTTGTCTGGGGAAAGAGGCATGGCCAACGACCGGAAATCCCTTCTTGGGAGGTCCATCCAACCAACCAACCAATCGACCAACCGTAAAAGATCCATTGCAAGTGAGTGGTATCATATCGCTCCAACAATGCCTGACGATCATCTATACAAAATTAAAATTAAGGTTCGATTTTAAAAACTTTCCTGCAATTTTGGGTAGCAGAATTCTTAATAGTAATAAAAGACTGTGTTGCTAGTTTTAATAGTGGTGCGAGACAGTGTTGCTGATTTTTGTTGTAGTGAAATACAACTCTGTTGTATTTGGTTATGGTGAAATACAGTCCTATTCAGTGATGAACCAAAGGCGCTTTCGGTCGAAATTACAACACAAAATTCAATTTCGGTTACGCCTACAGAAACCGAAAAGACATGCACTATAAAGAATGGAGTTTGACAACAAAATCTCAATCTTTTTTTTTTTTTTTGAATAATAAAAAATTCACAACCACCCAAAGTCTTGAACATGATCAACTCAAGTTTGAATGTCAGTTCTGATTAATGTTTTAGTCAATTCGGGAAAGAAAGCCCTTTTTTTGTTTCGCTCAAGAGCAATTACGGTCCATCACTTTCTCTGTTTAGCTTAAGTGATCGTGAAAGACAGTGTTGCTAGTTATAATCGGAAGGATATTGTTAGACAGTTTTGCCAACCGATCTCAATGACAATTCCCCAAGGAAGCAGATATATATACTCCCAAATCCTGAAAGCTAAATTTAACAAATATTCCAACTTTTTTATCAAAGAAAAGTAATTGTATCGGTCAAAAGCGTTCAAGTTCTTTTTATAATTCCTAAATGAAACCTTCAATTTCTCATTGAATCCTGATTGCCAAATTTTGGGAAAATTTTCAAAAGTAGCAATACTTTTAAAAGATGGGGTACTGAAAAGCTCAAAGTGGTAGTGCTTTGAGACATAATTCATAACAAGAGATTGTGTCAACTCCTATCAAGATGGCTCATTAAGACTTGAACATTCCATTCCCACACATTTAATTGACTTCATGTTGAAGATCATTAGGCGTAAGATTCACGTCCTTTGAGGCGTGTTGAATACGAGGGACTTCTCGGAAATTTATTCCTTCATGACCCGCAACTTCCGGACGCCTCAAACAACTCCGTTTTCTTATCCTGCAATGAAAGATGGAATACGACATGATTATTCAAGTATTGAAGCCACCATGAGCATATACACAAGCTCCCCTCATGGTTGACAACATAATGTGGGCCATGAGAAAGGCTTCTGGTAAATCAGAAGCTCTGATCTGAGATCAAGAGGTGGTGGGAACGAAATTCCGAGAAACCCCCATCTACCGAACCGTCGAGGTATCTTTTTATAAAAGAGTGTCTTTGAGACAGGGAGGAAAAGAGCACTCACTCACCCCTAAAGTGAGATTATGCGTTGTATTTGGCCAAGTAATGACATTTGACAACGCTGAAATTATCTGGTCAGGGGGTAGGAAACTGTTCAAGACAAATGAGCCCCATTGAAGAGCGCAGGAGATGGAGATTGTTTCTTCGAGTGCAATGGCCGCGGCAACGTCAAGTCAAGTAGCAAGAAGAGTCCCCTCGCCTTCAATTGCGGTCTGACAGTGTGTTTCTGTCCAAGGCACATCTTGAACCGTATCAAAAGAAGAATGTAAAGTCGTTACTCACTGTCCTCAGTCACTTTAGAGTCCAGATACTATGAAAGCATACTGATCTTTGTCATGCCAGAAGGGGGGTTGCAAAAGAGTCATTTTTTGAAGACTCGCGAGTCTTAATAGCCTTCAACAATTGACTTTGATTCGAATCCCATGAATCCTTTGGGTCAAAATTTGATTTCAGAACGGCTCACAAGTCTTTTTACGGAGAAGCAGTTAAGAAGTAATTATATTTCTAGTCGTTTCTAGAGGGCTAACAGAGAAATGACACTCCGAAAATATTCGTGAGTCACCAAGCCTGGACTGTGTGTGCGATGGGGTTTGACGTCGAACACGCTAAGTTATGTGATTCATACCCCAAACTTGCGATTTTGGGGAGTCAGTGGCAAACTGCTCATTCAACTGCTTTGGTCAAACAAGAGCAATGTATAATGAATCAAGTCACTTGACACCCTTGCTACTAGATCAATGAAGTGTGTTCAAAACAAATTTCCACTGACTGTACTGGAGTGACATTTCTCTGTTAGCCCTCTAGTCAACTCACTGTGATATCACGATTTTACGGAACTAATTTTGGTCTTTTTCATCCATTGACCTGTCTTTTGCATTGCTATATGTATGACTTTATGCTATTCTATACTACATACATATATTCCTTTTTTTCGAGTTGACATGGCAAACAGTCGCAATAAAGATGATTAATATTAGTATTAGTATTATATTGCCATAGTTGGTATGTGATGGTAAACTTATTTGCAGATTGCTTTTAACACCAAAAAAGGTACTGGCAGGTTTGAAAAAAGAAATAGAATTTAATTATCTCATTCTTGCAAGATCTTCTAGAACAAAGGGTTGCGTTATTTTGGAGGTGCAGATGGATTAATAGTGAAAGAATCTTGGTCACAATTAATGTGGGATCTCTTGAACGAGTTCAGTAAATAAACTCTCAATACTAATTTTGTCTGATATCTGTTTTGAAATATTTTTTTACTGTCCGTTTTCAAGTTGGGCACCCTGTAGAGCATCTCTAGTTCCAAGAAAATGATGACGTCACCAAAAAGCAAAGTTGCATGTGAAATGTTGGGGATTGCATGGCAGGGATGTTTTTGCACATTTAAAGAACAAGAGGAATTGCAAGGGTATGAAGTTCTTCAGGAAGGGCATCAAAACAGTGTTGCGAGGTATTTCTACATCCCCAACACTTCGTGTATCTAAGGCAAATAGTGCCATCCTGAAATACCTTTCCTCTTAATATAATACCCCATGTTCTTCTACTTCAAATCAGATACCAAAAATTCTTTTTTATATTTGAAGGAATGACATTTTCACTTTCTACTTAGTTTCTCCTTCATAAGAACTTCTAGATAATAAAATAAGCAACAGTGAAATAATTCCCATTGAAAACACAAAATTATTTTTTGGATTCCCAAACTTTACAATGATCAATTTTTGGTCAATATGGACCATGCCTTGGTTATTGGAGTGTAATGAGCTGGACTCTAAAGTATCTCGTGCCAATACCATTCCTGGGATTCCAACAAGACTCAAAGCTCCATCTTCCCTGTCTTTCTGGCTTTTGAGGGCAATTTTGGTCACGATATGTATTAGAGGGAACAATGGAGTTGCCAGGACGATCAGTTGGGCTTCTCCAATGATCAAATGTGAAATTGCTATCAATTAGACACGGGACCAAATTACTAAGGCGTCCCAGCAAGAAAGAGGGCCTGGAGACGAGCAGACAGAACAGAACCAAAATCTTCTTCCAAGTTCAAGAAGCTCCCAAATAATTCTAGTAATTTATTGTCTCGCGATTCCGATTCCAACTCAACAATGACCTTGTTAGCAGCTAGCAAAGAGTTTATAAATGTTGGTATGAACAACAACCATAAATAAACAGACTAGCCCCCAACCGTCCTCTATCCGTGAAATTGGCCAGATAAGAGTTGTTGAGATGATGTGACAGTTTGTTGGGGCACATAAGTCAACCTAATTGCACAATGGGCCTCCGTGCGATGTCAACGGCAAGTTTTGAAACCCAATCCCTGAGGCCTTTGTTGCCCTTTGAGACAACTCGTTAACACCGACGTTTAGTTAGTCCACTTAGGAGCTGCTTTTTTGTTCTTGTTTGGATCGCTTTCAAACAAACATATTTGTAATTTGTAAGGGTTGCTAGATTCGAATTGCAAATTATTTACTTTTGAATTTCACCTTACGAAGTTCTACAGTATTTTGTGCCACTTTTAGTGGAGCTCAAGCCTATTTTAAATGGTTTATGAAAGTTGAAGTTCTGAAAACCTGACTGAGCTACATTACTGGGCCGAAATATAGGACTTAGTTTAAGCCATTGATAGCAATTAGTAAGTTTTACGATTGTGAGCTTTTTTCCTCTTTCCTAGATGTCTGACAATTTTCAAGTCAGTTATCAACAAAGAAAGGATGTGTGGAGCCGTTAAATAGGTCGATTTTTTATGATCTATTCCTTTCATAGCCACCTTGGGCATTTTTGCTTTTACAGTTACTTTACTAGTATTAACAGTTACATACAGTTTCCAAGGGTCCTATACCCAAACTTACCTTACCTCTGTAATTGCTTGTTTCACGGTTTTACAGGAAGTATTACAATCGCATCTTAGCGGCATTGTGTTTGCATTGCGTGACAATTTTCCAACATATTCAAGCCTATCTTGTTAATTCTGAACTACATTGGAAAATATCTGTATGACGATAGCATTTCCAATAAAACCATCAATGAAGTTCTCAACACCATTCCATCCCATCAAATAATAACTTCAATGTGATCTAATGGGTAGTCTCGACATTGAATATGTTATTTGCTTCTCAATCTCCAATCGAGAACCATTTACCAGGTTTCCCAGGACAGATCGTACCCTATCTAACTCTTCACCAAAAGCACCCTGAGGTCATCCGGCTAATTGGCCTCAGCCAGGATTTGACGAAATTTAAAGGGTGAAATCGGTGAGAAATTTGTTTTGGATGGCACTGTGCGACTCAAAACATCGGAGATTTCTCACAACAGGCGGTCAGCCATCAACTTCATCAGGTCATAAGTCCTGCTAAATCTTTGCACTTCCCACATCTTTCGGATTGGGCCGAAACGAGAGGCTTGATTGAATATCTCTTCTCGCCTTGACTAATTTGTACTAGAAGGAAGCGATTGACTTTAGGCCTCGAGTGACAGTGACAAATGATGGATTGGGTGGACTCTTGGGCGGATTTGTCTCAATCATCGAGTGCACCTTGATTCAACCTCCGATATCACGACAAGCCATCCGGATCGGAATTTAATCAGATAACGTAATTAGTTCCCTAACACAGGGTGACCAAGTGAGACAAGGAACGTCGTCTGAAAAAAGGAGGCACGGTGTGTCAAATGCAAATTACCACCAGGTAGGATAAAACGTCGTGAAGTCGATTTGACATCCTGATAACATCCTAAATGGCGTATTAACAACAGGAAGACGTTTGGCAAAATGACTGAAGACAATGGAGACAAAGTTTTTGCATCTCGTCTTCTTCTAGGTTGTCAGATATTTGGGATATAAGGTGGGGTCTTCGATGGTGTTTTACACTTGACTGGTCTAGGACATTATTCAAGGTTTCGTTGGCGGTGTGAAATAATGACTGGATCGAGTGTAAGTAGCGGTAACAATTGCAGAATTTTATCAGTTAAGGATTGTTTGTGATGCAGGAAAAAACGTGAGGATAAGAATGAAAACGCCGACCTTCACCATTGGATGGCAAAACTGTGAGAGTTGCAACTCATTCTCAAACAATGTCAAAACATGTAAAAAGCTCTCGACAAGTCTATTGAAACATGCTGAATACCAAATGCATTCAAATCTGCCCAACCAACGGTTTCACCATATTCGTCGATACTTTACTCATTTTTTGGTCATCTCAAGTATTGGGCATCATCATCTCCACAATATTATTATTCGTGGCCGCCAGGAAATTGACGCATCCGGTCGTCGCCTATTTTTTCGAGTCCGCGGAGGAAATCGGATTGATTACACAAAAGATACCGGATTCTTTTGACAAAAAAGAAACCATCCGGCTCACGATCTATTCTTGCATTTCTGTTATCATATCGGAGATTTACCGGATTAGGTAAAACTTCGAGATTTGTGTCTCAGACACCCCGGTGTCAGCTTTCAAACACCCAAACACGTTTCATTTAGTGATGCCAAAGTCAAAAAAGTGTAACAGTCAATTTTCCCAGATGTAATATCCAAGTCGGAATCAATAATCAATTCGGATCGTGAGAATCTGGCGTTTGTGGTTAAATGTTGTTTTAAGAAGCTTTGACAACGAGGCTTCCTGATGAGGTAGATCTTAATCTTTTTTTTCGGGGTTTGTCTGTCTCATCCACCTGATTCGTCTCCATTGTGAGACGTTGTCTTGATGACAGATCCACTGATTTTAGGAGTTTAGAGTTTGAACCTGTTCGGGAAGATGATAATCAATGTTTTTTGTGTTGGAACGAGGAGAGTTGCTTTTAAGTGGAGTACACTAAGCATCAAGGTAGAGAGCTGGGAAATAAAGTCATAGAAAGTTGTACAGGAGAGAGTCCTTCTATTTTTGGGAAGCTTTGTTATTGACGGATGCTCTTTTAAAGCGCGACTCTCGGTCCAATGGATCGAGAGGAAATGGTCTAAATTAGACTGGATAGAAATTCACCAGACAAAAGCGTTTATGCAATAATGTTGTCGCATCTTTTTTTTCTATCGAATTTTTATCAAACTGAAAGAAAATAGTTTTTTTTAAATAAAATAAGAAACATTTACAAAGTCTAAAATGTGAAATTGAATTCTACCTTCCTTAGACAAGGATTCAATTCTTTGTTGAAGAGTTGGGCTGGACTCCGCCAACCATTGAGAAATGATTGGTTCACAATGGTTACACGGACTCGTGTTGTGGAAAAAATAATCCACCATTTGGTGAATGAGGAGAACATCAGTAATCCGACACGATTCACGGAGCTTTACGCGTTGACCCAGACCACGATTAATAATCTATTATTCAAAGATGTAAATAGACGACCTTCTTTGGTTGGAAATTAGTCGTAATTTCATCTTTAAGACTTTCAAGTGCATGTTTAACACGCCACTTCGTTTCTATTATTTAAGCAAGAGTTAATCGTCGGCAGGATTAGTAACAATGGGGAATTCTTGGAGATGCTAAATTTTTGTAGGGGCATCGCCAATTACCGACTAAGTTGATAACTTGCAGATAGCCGAGTTTATTTGAAATCAATTCAAAACTCACCAAAACGATGCAATTTTGCTCAAATTTGCCATCTCATATTATTTCTTGCTCTTTGTGACTTTGTCATAGTTGTGCAAAAATTAGAAGATTTACGATCTCCTTGGCTTTTTGTAAGCTAAGTCTCATTCAAAAGCTTGTGAGATTTCTCAAAACACAAACAAGATCAAAAAATGTTTAGTCTTCAGTTTTGCGAGACACTGCTTGTAATTCGACCTTTTTCAAGAAACTCATGGTAAAAAAGACAAATCTAATTGAAAGCTTCATTAAGTATTCATCTTGTAGTAAAGTTTTGAACAACCTCGGCATGCATGTAAAATCGTCGTTGGCTCAAGCAAACAAGCTAAACCATAAAAATCGGAATTAGGTATTTCATGTTGCCATACTTTTCATCACATTCTCTGAAAAATCACTGAAACATCCTACTAAACTTTGCAAGCTTTTGTTATGTCTTATCATTTCCATCTCCCAAAATCAAGCAAGCTCTGTAATTTTTCCTTCCATAAAGTTCAATTTTTCGAGTCCAGGATTACTGGATCATTAAGAAAAAAACTTGACAAGTTCGAACTTGTCTTTATGATGGTAAGAGAGACGCTCTCAGTTTTCCTTCTAGTCCCATAAAAAGATCAAATATTCCAATTAGCTAGAGCCCTTAATGAACTTCAAAGCCCTTTGAAGCGCATCGTAAAGCCTTCGTTGTATTGTAAGTATTGACTTTGGCGCCCAGATAAGATTTCTGGAATATGATTCGCCGGATCGATCCTTACATTAGATCTGAACCAATTAGGAAAGGAATTTGACATCTCGCCTCAAGACAAAACCTCCAGTCCAGCCACGACGGTGCGAGACCCTTCAACTGGATGGTTATAAATGGTTTGCCGCCAACTGTCTGAGAGAGCTAAGAAGCGATGTTGGGCAAGTCCGGACAATTATTGGTCCAATCAATCCCAAAATAACATGTCATTCCAGTCAGTACTTGGCCAAGGTCTGTACTTGGTTGTTAGCCCATCAATGGCTGGTTGGTCCGAACTGAAATAATGAGCGTCAATGTGTTAAAAGAATTTGATGAGACGAACCAAATGGATGGAGAAATGACGAAATCCTTTCATTTGGTGATGTTTTGAAACTGATCTTGGGAGTGAATTTCAAAATAATGTGGTGATTTTCAAGTTGAAGAAGACTAATTTCTCATTGAAAGAAACTCAGCATGTCATTTTTTTGAGCATTATTCACCCCTACCGTGAATCGTGGATCTCAAGGTAGATCATCAGGTACCGTTCACAAATTCATTCCACGTGAATCGATCAGGTGTTCACAAGGCTGACTGACCCTGACGAGTGTGTTGAGAAGCCAAATATTTCCACTGAAATGTACAGAGGTAAAGACTGCCATTCATAGACAAATGGCTTCCACGGTTTGACTGGAAATGGTTGTAACTGAGGCATAATGAGGAACTAAAACGTCTGTTTGAGAGAGGATTCCAACATGAGAAAATGTTTGATTTATCAGGTAGGGAAATCTGTCGCACAATGGCAGACAAACCTGCCAGTTCTAGAAGACACGCATAACCTTCAGCGTTCCAGATTTATTGATGCAAATTGAGCCAAACGAGGCATTGTTTTCCTGGCAAGACTGATCGTATCAACAATCAACGTTTCTCTGCCACTCTGAACTCTTTTTTATCATATCCGTATGTGATCGACGTAGATCTCATACACATTCTGAAACTCTACGAGAATGAGATTCTCTCTCGCTCTGGGGCTAAAATGACCGTGGTAATGTATGATCAATCTTAGTTTGAAAGTGAATGAGCCCTGGAATCATCCAGATCATGAATCGGATCTCAGATTGCAAGTAAATGAGTTTCTCTCTGCCTCGACTCGAATCTTGTTTTCTTTTCAGATACGATATGAGGAATTGTCAGGGTCCTGAACATACTCAGAAAGTATTTTTTCCATTGATTCCAACCTTTCCATACTCAAGAGGCGTTGAGAATATTTTCTTGAAGTGGGGCTTCAATTTCCAATTTCTGATTTGGCAACCCTGACTGATTTGTATCAAGTGATGTATCAAAATGAGCGAAAATTGATGCACAAATGAGAGCGCAGGAAAAAATGCGCTAGATTCAAACAGGAAGTGTTCGCTCACTTTCTCCATTTTTTCTGTCTTGTCACTTCCACTACGTCCCTGAAATGATGGTCTCTACTAATAAGCTCAATTTCACTTCTTCCTTTCCATGGATACGATTGAAGTGATGTATGTACTGTACAAAACAGCTCTTCACCCAATTTAGTGCCTTTAAAAAGAAAGTAGATTTCTTCAAGTTGCCATTCCTGGATTTCCTAGACATCCTCCTGAAATGATAGGGTCGATCCTAAATCCTTCAAAGCCAATAAATGCAAGACTATCCAATTTTTATGATAATGGCTACCAATTGGGTGGTTGAGATTTGGAGAATGAGACAGTCATTTAAGTGAAGGAAGTCTGGAAAGTGGAGCAAAAGTTGAAGATTTCTATCACTCACATCACTTCATTTCGTCTTGGGGGCGTCTTCCTGTGACACTTAGCTGTCGTGGACTTCTTTAAAGCAAGCTTTTTCATGAAGAGTCAACTTCACGGGTTCAACTGTCGGTTTAATAAGTGGTGTTATTTCCCAGTGTTGCCATTGTTGACCACATATTAATGGCATGATTTGGGTAAACGAGATGGTTTTTTTTCTTGGAAGACTTGGATTTACAAATGTCATTAAAAACAAAGAAGTCGCTGGATATTGAATGGAAAGTATGATGTGAGTTACATTGAGTAGAGAGTCAGCAAATATTTCAAAACCTGCTGGATGAGGAAGGTGAGTGAGTTTGGGTGTCATGTTGGCATTTGCAGAAGAATGAGCCATCCACCAAACGGATGCGATTCCAGCTCGGTTTTGTCTTGTTCTGCGGGCTTTTGCGGAAATGAGACCCCCAAAAAGTGAAAATAAGGAAATAAACATAATGCTCGGGGCGTCAGTTTCTTGTAATGCTTTTTCTCTCCGCCTCGAAATTCGAGTTGAGCAATCCGAATGATGATGAGGACTTCATATTGATGAGCTGATGGTTTGGCTTCGATAAGCAATTTGGAAGCTAATGTCATTACTTGAATTGGAATGAGAAACATTAGCATTGGTTTATGGTGGGCCAACCAAGTCAAATCAAGGATTCTCCGGAGAAAGTTCAAACTCTGCTCAGTTCTCTGATTAGCTCCTCACCAACCATATCAGCCATGCAAAGGAAGGTTTGAGCAATGAGTTAATTCTTTAATCAAACTTTCTTTTCCAGCTCTCAAATCTTCTTAACTAGGGGGTTTGGTCTCCTCTCTGATGAATGCCCTGAAGAAATGTGATCTGATTCTGCATGGGAAATGCTGGATTACTGATCGGCAATCCAATGAGGATTACGCTTTGATTTGAAAACACACGCCAAAAGGTGGGACAATAAAGGAAATGGCAGGAAGCGACGAATTTTCTCATGGGCCAATTGGAAAAATGGCACAAAGAAACAACAGAAGCCTAAGAAAATTGGGGAAGCGTGCACGACCAACGACAACTCCACTCCTGGACCGTTCTTTGCATCTTGAAAGAAATGTTCTAACTTCAGCCAACATCAGATCTCTAATGTTATCTAAGCTATTTTTGAGAAAGAATTCATTTTTTGACTTGTCTTGAGCATTTGTTATGTATAAGTTCTATCACGCAGTATTGTATAAAGAGAACGATCCAGGATTAGAAGAGTCTCCAACCAAGAATTGTCTTCATTATTACGACGATGAGAACACGGTCAATTCTTAGCCCTGAAGCTTTGCGTGCTTCCCGTGCTTGAATGGCGTCACTGGTTTGGTTTGGTTGCTGAGTTGGCCCATTCTCAGGGGAAAATGGATACCTTTTTTGTCTCTCTCTAGCTTTTTCCTCCAAGTTGTTCTTCCTTTGTTCGGTCGAAAATTGCCCGAACCCAATTAATGAAACGGCCCTAATGTGTTCTTTGTGAGGCTCACAAATTATTCATGTGCAACCATTTACGGATAGGCAAAGATACTTTTTCCTCTAGATAGCCTTGGCCATGAAAGAAATCTATGAGTCCTCGTTCTCCATCGCGTTTCTTTTGATTGACAAACTCTTTGCCCTTGAATGGCACCGCTTTTTTCGAAACGTGAGTTTAAGTCGTCAAGTTCATCACTTTGGCCAACAATGCCAAAAGAAGCCAGACTGGCCATCACTCTCTCAAGTCCCGAAATCCACGACCAAACAGGTCTGAGCCAAGATATTAGGAAAAGCCAAAAATCCCTCCAAGGATTCCCAAGATTGGGGTTGGTTGCTAATGGACAAAGTCCTTCCAAAAGTCTGATGTTTATGTCCAGTCCAATTTATGAAGTTGTGAAGGACAAGACTTGTCTATCTGGTTTCTTTTTGGTTACCACCAACACTCCAATATCCCTGGAGGGTGGATTTATTCACGCCTCACCTCACACGAACCACCGACTACATATTCTGCATGATGGGCAAAATGTTTTACGACTTCAACCAGTGAAACGAATGGCGTTGAGATCTCTCAATGACTTCATACTCTGAAAAAAGGGTTTGGTGCGATTACAGGTTAGACTTCCTTTAAAATTCAAATTAATCCCTAATACTGAGTGTAAAGTTAAGGCTTGCGCCATTTTGTTTTGAACGATGGCGTTTTACTGCATCACTCTGTGTGTGGTCAAACGGTTTTTAGCCAAAAAGACTTGAATGAGCCCTTTTTTGGTGAACAAATTTTAACGAAGATAAACTGTAACTTGTGCGAGATAGCAAATTGGGAGAAAATGAGGATTCTTGGCCAAAAAATTGAGGTTGTTTTGATCTTCGCCAACAAGATAAAACTGCTTTGAAAAGAACTTGTTTTGGATTTAGTAGCTATCCCTTAGAATTATTGTGGTTCTTAGAGCGATGAAGAACGTTCCCTAAGCGCACAAGGTAACAATCAATTTATTAAGAACTTCAATTGTCATCCTGTTTTGTTGAACCAATGCCTGAATATCGTGGGAGAACCAATAAGAACGCCTCGAAAACAACGCTTCGAAATTGGGAAATTTTAAAAGTTCAGAGACTGCTCAGAGGTTGTAGGCGTGTTCATCCAGGTGGCATCGTGTGATTTTGGCACGTTCCTTTATCCGTCATTGTCGTTGTCATTCACAGACGTTGCTGTTGTTTATTGATGGTGCGTGTTTAACTAGAAAGGGAGGGGTCCCACAGTTCACGGTGGTTCAAAAAATGTTTACAAACATAATTCTTGGCATTCGTAATAATGTAGATCTCAAACCAACGGGGTTTATTTGAATTTTTGCTGTAGTGCTGTTTTTAGCAAAAGACGACTAGAATTGCCCTCAAGCATTTTCTTGACAAAAACAAGGTTAAAATTTCGAGTGTATGGACCTGGCCAGTTGGGGAAATACCTCTTATTTAGGTGCCATTAGTAATGTAAAATGAATTAAGCTTAAAAAGCCGCGGCAAATAAAAAAACATGTAAAATTTATGAAATAACGTAGCATTTTGCAACCTTCGGTTCAAAAAAAAGACACCTTCTTTTGTCATGTTTTTAGGGTATGAAAAACTATGACGGACGGCTACGTTTTTGCAAGGTTTCTGATCAAATACCAAATGTGGCATTTTAAGCTTGAGTATAATGTGTTTGTATTTGAACTTCAATTGACTTTATAGAGATTAAATTTGAACACATCAGCCAACATTTTCGCATTCAAAATATTGTACGTTTGATTTCCTACCAAATTATGAAGGCTTATAATGGTGCCCTAAAATTCAGAAGCCTTGAATGTCAATGAAATGCGTCAATTATTCAAAAAAGAAAGCGCAATGAAGTTAAGCCTCTTTCTCCGGAGTTTGAAGTTGAAACAGAGTTGGCTGATTGCATAGAAGCTGAAACAAGTATTGAAAACTCGTTGAGAACATGTTTCATGATAGTACTTATCACTTCAAAACATTAGCGCTACAGTAAAAAATAACACTTTTCTGCTTTTTAACATTTGAACCACCGTGTTAGGAAAACAACTTCGGAAGAGGAATCGTCTTGTTCACCGAAATTAGCTTCTTCGTCTTCTTCCTGGGCGTGGTTTTTTCTAAGCTAATGTTCGTCTTGACCACCTGCCGGTTTCGGCTGATCAGATAGCGCATTCCTATCCACAATGCCCATTTATAACTTTTTGCTATTAAAACCTGATCCATCTTCATGACAGCACGTCCTAACACGAATTCAAATGTACATTTACACTAAAAGATGCAGCTAAACCACTGAAAACTAGTCAAAGCTTCCAGAATGATCAACAATCATGGACAAGTGCCATGGTGATTGGCCAATTTCTAGGAATTGCATGCTGGTTACCATGTGTAACAATGTTCGCAATCGTCACCATTACATCAAACTCCTGTGAGTCATTTACGTACTTGCAACATCTGGAATCATAACCATTATTGATCACGCGTTCAACAAGACGATTTGACAACGGAAGCAGCCGTCTTGAGGTTCAATTACGGAGAAGTTGGTTCAACGTCTTGTTCAATTTCAATCCCACCTGGACCCATCAATGTCAACAAATCCCAACTCTAATCCTGCCCACGTGTCTCATATACATACCTTGAACAAGAGCTTCCTGAATAGTTTGATCTTTGAGAGCATTAATTGGCGGGCAAGCATTTGTCAAGTCGAATTTGGCTTTGTTTCATGAATGAATGAACGGCGAAGAAGAAGCCAATAAAAAAGGGGTGAAGGGGTGGATAATCCTTATAATTCTGCTCTAAAACTACCCTTCTAGCTTAATAGATATCTGGGGGGCTTGGCTTGTTGAAGACGCATCGGCATCACACTGTTTGAACAAGAGAAGAACCCAATTAGACCGCGATAACGCATCCAATCTTCGGGAGCAACGTTGCATGACTTGAACAGAGAAGACACCGACCAAAAGAGACGCGTATTCATGTTTGATTTCCCGCTCTCGTAAAACAATATCCCCTCTACCGTCCAAAGTGGCCATTTGGAAGCTTTTTCATGGGTAATCTTGGAGATAGACGACTAGTTTAGGACTGTAGTAATGTTCTTGTGTTTCTCTCCGTGGACATTTGTCTCACATGGGTGGGTGCCCAACCGGAAACATCTGGTCATCGGATCGAATGTCCGCACGAAGCCTAAACATTTGGTCAGAAAAAGTAGACAAATTCCTTGTGGAGGAAAAAAAGCTTCAGCAGGTGAAAACTTCGGCCTCCCAACGTTGTATCTGCAATATAAATGAATGTAAGAGCTCAATTTTAGCCTCATGGAATGACTTGATAAGGGTCAGATGAGAGAAAGTTCTCGGCTGAACTCACTTTATCATCGATTCCAGTATTTTTACCTCGCCCTAAATGTGATACTTCACGCTGACCAATTTACATAAAAAGCTTCCAATCATCTTGTCCATTGTCTCACAATTTTGTTTGGAAAAATCCAAAGATCTCCATTTTCTGAGAGAAATTTAGAATCTTATGAAACTTCATCAGAGTCTGGAACATTGCGTTTAAAGCAAATGCTAAAAGCGATGTCCAAGCAACAAATGGGGGCCATTATGTGAGATTAAATGCTATTATGCGAACCTGTTGCATCATTTAGATTGGCAAAACTTCAGGGGATTGCAAAATTAAACAAGTGAGAAATCACCGAGAAATCAGAAAGTACATTCCGGATGACCTCACAATAAAACCAGTAGCTTCTAAACTTGAATAGACCTAAAGAGAATGGATATAGAATGCCAGGGTTCCGATTGACACACTAGCACAAAACTCCAAAGAATGAGTGAGTGAATTATACGAGAACCAAATTGACAGATATTGAATTTGAAGGTGTTGAAGTGACACTTTCAATTGATGGAATTTGACCCTAAGGAATGCGAGCTTAAGACTGGTTCTTCTTGACCATGCTGAGAATTTCATTTGAATGGAATATCTTTTGTGTTCTCAAGATGCTTACCCAGAGTTCATTCACGACAAAGGCACTGAAAGAGTGTCTGAACATCAGTAGGAGTGGACTTTTTAGGCACTTCATCTCCTGCCTTGCAACGCTTCCCGACACATTTCTGGCCAATAAATCTCCTCTCCACAAACGCGGTTCGGGAAATGGACAGTGTTGCGGTTAAAACATCATTTAGCCAGAGTAGAAAAACTTCCATATTGGTAAGAACCTATTTCCGAGGATTTCTTTTCAGGCTAATGGTATCTATAAACGAAATGACCCACATCATTCAAACAGCATGGAATCTTATTTGTTTCAGAAATCATTTGGGAAAATCTCGTGGCATCCCTGAAGTTTTTTCTCATGCTTTTATGGTTTTTCAAAAAACGGAGGAAAACCCAGCAGGACGCTATCAATTTTCCTGAAATATTTCAAGGAAGGGTAGTCGTCACACGTTCCAAAATCCCTTGACTAGAGAGAATCAGGTAAAAGGGCACTCAACTTATATCTTTATTGGTAACATTTCCTTACCTGGCAGGGCACGCCTTTATGGAGAAAACTCGTTGACCGAAGAAATCCCTTATTTTTTGTCAATCAACCCATTTCCTTCGTCATTAGTCCCCACATTTTCAACCATGATTTATCGATGACCCTTGAGGCTAGAGGGGAAACCAAATAGGGAAACTCTTTACTTGATGGAGATGTAAATTGGCTTCCGTTTTGCAAGATTGCCAGGAGTAAATGGGCAAAAATGGGAAATTTCCTTACTCCATGGTTCAGCTACTGGCTCAATTGAGCTTCATTGAGCTCAATGCAGAAATTTGGGGCACCTTTTACCTCTTCACCATACTCCTACCGGTACCAAGTTCTCTCTCTCCCCCTCCCAAACCCAAAAGACTCAGCCAAGATTTCTCACCAAGATCAAGAGGTCGTCAATGGAATTTTTTCTTTGAACTGGCAGAAGTGCTCATTAATTGCTTGAGAAACACTACCACACAGTGCCTTTACCACCTCATGAGTGCATGCACCTTCAAGTGAACTCTGCTTGAAATGAGGACAACTTGGAAACTCCCTTTTCATTGCGAAAATTGAACTCCTCTTATACTTCCAAGAGTTCTAGAGCGATTTTGGGACTGGCTTTGATTCGTTAACAAAGATCTGGCAAGACGGACTACATTGTGAGGCAAGGATAGTGATTATTTGTATGGATGATGCCCTAGGATTTAATAAGGAGCCATTCAAATGGTTTCTAGATTATCACCCCGTGCGTCCGTGCAAATCGATCACTCCAACATGGCGACGAGAAGGAAGATGATCTTGGCGCACTCGATCAAAGCATTCTCATGAACTATGAAGTAATCCTGATCATGGCATCAACCGCAAGAGAGATTTTCTCTTCCAGATATTGAATCGTTTATTTTGATGAACCATTAGCTACAACGTGATCAGTTTTTTTTCTCCCTCTGACCGCGAGATGACTTTCTTATCGACAAGATTTGATCATTTCTTTTATACATGAATGCATCTCGTTCCAAATCTTGCTTTGGATTCTAAGTATGGAACTGAACAAGTTTGCTGATCGTCTGAATCCAACCAAATTGAGAAATGTTTCATGATAAGTTACACTCATGAGGCCCTAACGGTTCTAAATGGTGTATAAACTTGTATTTTCCATGTCAGTGGAAGTAGGCGTGGTAATCTTCAAGGTATTCGATTCATTTCGAGCTGCCAAAGAGAAATCCTTCCCAACGTTGAGTGTATGTAGTGTGTACCCGCTGCACCAATTACCAACCTTCAAGTACCTAGTAGGTCTTGAGAACATTTTTCCTCCCGATTCGATCCTCCCATCCATTGACGAAGTACTCATTATGTAGATGAACGGTTTTAATTGCACGCTTATCCTCATTACAAGCATGAGGCCAACCAAACCAAAGGTAGATACATAAGGAGCCAGAAAGTGACCAGGGTCGGATGAAATGCATCCAATTCATGCAATGAACAAATCCTTTATTACCCCCACTCTGATCTTTATCGAGGGAATCATAGTATTTGCATCGCTCCGACGTTTCCAAGCGCTATATACAGGTATACTTTTATTTCCGTTAATCTTTTTGGGTGCACTTTTATTGGGCCTCGAGGGGGAAATTAGTCAGGTCCGTAAATCTTGAGAAAATTGTCTAAAATGGAAGCAATTATTGGCTGAATCCTTGGCTACTGCCAAAACAAAGCCGACATTCGTGCTCGAGAACCTATCTTGATGCTCATTCGGGGCCCATTTGGATAGGTTTTTGGGACTAGAATGTCAGACCATCCTCAAGAACGACCGAGATGGCTTTTCAAATGACATTGAACATAAATTCCTGGCTAATAGACTTGAGCAAATGATAAACGCTAGTTGGTTCCAAAAGAGTATTGAGAGAGAGAGGGAAATCCAACATCCAACCAAGGAGACTGAAAAGGGGAAAACATAATCGACCTTGCGTCAAATTGACAATGGACCCAGCTGTTCATTTAGCTTCGAGGTGATGTATGGTGGTAATGACAGAAAAATGGCGAATTTTAGCATGAAGCAAATTAGCCCTTGAAGGTTCTATTCTAACGTTCTCACCATGTTCTATCAACTGCCCGTTCATTTACATGCCAAAAATCACCCTTTCTAATTGAAGTTTCAGCTCCAGTAATTGGGACGTATTGCGTAAGAATGGGTCCGGATTGACTAAGATTCGGATCCGGTTCGGCTTGAATCGAGTCTTTGTTATTCAGATACAAAACTCAGGGACGGATCCGGAGTCGAAACAGATGGCTGAGAGCTGAACTTGTCAAGATTGGACAAATGCACCTTGGAAACAATACCTATCAATTAATGTACAAGAATTTGAGACAAATAAACTTTTTCGTCTTTTTTCTTTTCTTCATCGTTTATTGTAGTGAAAAGTGTCTTTCTACTTTTGTTTCATTTGACTTTTCCCCAATTTTGACGCCGTTTCTGCATCAATGATAATAGCCTTTTGAAGACAAAATCTAAATAAATCAAACAATTTTGAAAATCTTTTTCATTATCCCTGCAACAGTCACAGTCTCAAATTTAATGTAATATTCTATTATTTATTTCTATGTTTGGGCAGCCAAATGAACGCATGAAAAAAGCACTGTTAGATTGGGTAAAATTTAAACCAAAGCAAGATAGTTGAAAAGACTTAGGAGAAAAAAGTTGATCAAAAATCAAAACTGTTGATTCAGTTGCAAAACTGTTGATTCAGTTGCAAAACTGTTGATTCAGTTGCAAAACTGTTGATTCAGTTGCAAAACTGTTGATTCAGTTGCAAAACTGTTGATTCAGTTGCAAAACTGTTGATTCAGTTGCCTAGAAGATAAACATCCTTTATCGTTATCTTGTCCTATTGATATCTCTTTTATATTGGTCCAGTTTGATCCAATCCCAATGGGATAGAAAGAATATCCCCCTGACCCCTCCCTAATATATCAATTCAGATTTCGAAACCTATCATGGAACTCAAATAAGAACAATCCAAGAAACGTTGTGTCCAAGATGTTTCTCGTTAAGGAGATACGCACGCATGTGTTAGTTCTGGCCGAGATTTAAAGTCCATTTGATCTTGTTTTGAAGAGAGCTAGCCACTGTAATCGACAATTTCCTCATCAGCTCTGAGAGTGAGCGAGAGAAAGAGAGAGATCTCTGGCACCAAACCAAATCCTCCTCCATCCAAGCACAGTCATTATGAGGCAACAAACAAACGTCGGAGGACTCATCTTCATATGGACAATCGAGGGTGGCGGTCCGTGAGAAATCTCCATCCGTGAGAAATCTCCCTTGATCTGCTAGACTGCTACTATGGACGGACAGAGCAAAGACAATCAAACCAGACAAGCAACATCTCTGTTGATTGTTCATCTCCAATTTGACCACTGAGCTACCTCTGAATTCGCCCACAGTTGGTTTCCCTAGTTTGAATGATGACCCTTCTTTGGGTTTTATTGCCACATTATGTTGATCACCTCTCACTCGTACAAAGGAACATTGACCATTTTGTCACAGAAGAGGTTCCCTTTATTACACATTGATCCAGTTACTTTGGTTGAATTTCGGATGAATAAGATGAAAAATGGATTGTTCTGTGTTTCATAAGTGGGCGTTTACTCCTGATTCTTCAAAGTACTTAACATTTAGTAGGTTGATTTAATTCGCGCAACTTGTAAGCCCAAGTCTTAATTTTATACAAATAATTATGAATGGTTGTCTGGACATGAAAGTTGAGTTTATTTTGCAGCAATTTCGAGTAGATAACACCAAAAGCCATCAATGGGGCACGGAAATACATGTTTTTGTTGTGGAGCGAAATTTCTAGACGTTTTAAGCAATAAGATCAGCTGACGATTATGCTGTGAAACGTCTGGAATTTCTGTTCCACGGCAAAAAAAATGTAGGGTATTAGCCATCAAGAAAAAAACCGTGTGTGGTTAAAGATGTAAACAGAAAACGATTATTAAAGATTAAAGATGATTAAAATTAAGATTATTACTACTTTTAGAATAGAGGGTACTTGATTTATTATGAACTTAGATTAAGAGGATCAAAGCTTGGTAGGGTTAACTGTTTCATCAATGATGACCAACTCTGGCGATACCTATAATAAAGTCAGTAAACGGATCGTGGACTCTGAATTTTCTGATTTTAGAATCATCACAGTTGAGACTAACGTCTGACTAAGGTGTAACTCTTACTAATACAATTACTCCAGGTTGATTCACCCCGGAAATGCAACTGTATGCCATCAATCTCCCCTCTGAAAAAACTGGGTTCTTTTCAGAGCGAACACATTAACCTTGGGTTTTCTTCAATTTGATAATGGTAGTAATAATCACCATTACTCCACTTGCGTGTACGCTGCTCGTCGAGCTCATAGGAGGGCCTTAGTCATCCCCAATCTGAGCTAAATTTGGAAATTCTCTCACCCTTGAGGTGGTTATTACTCCCTTAAAGTCACTCAAAATCTAGAACTTCCATCGTTCCACATTGGGCAGGGCAAGAAGAATGATTGCAACTCATTTAAAAGGGTGCTTTTCGTCGGATATCACAAAAGCCGTACGAACCCAAAGAAGCGCCTTCGGGCCCTTGAGGAACGCCAATCGAAGTAAATTGTACCCTCTTTTGTCAAGCGTCATGATGAGACCAAGCAAGCCTGAAGACCTTCTCTCTTCTGTCTACTTTTTGGCTTGGATTGAGCACGGGAAACTGACACAATAGCCAACAGAACTCTGCTCCTTTCTCTCTCACACATTGACAAGCTCTCCATAGGTGGTCCTTTCACAGGTTCATCCTGTGTCATATGGATTATCAGGTCTCTGGGAACGACCAGAGTCTCTGATTATGGTTTCTCCTACATCTGACATAAACTTGCAATCGCGGATTGTATAGTGGGTAGGTGAAAGGTGAAATAAAAGCTTCAGGAGTGATTTCGTCAACCAAAATTGGACGCAAATGAGCTCTTTCATTTCCCAAGCAAGAGTGAATCTGTGTGTACACGGTAGTGGAGGATCTCTTGGTTGGTTAGCTGGCGGAAGTGCAAATGCTCAGAGCGGTAAGCACCAACTTCATTGGGAGGAGTACGTACGTACAATAGAAGAACTAAAACCAAGAGATCTGGAGGTAATTTGGACATGGAAGTGAAATTCTCATTCATGGTGGAATTACTCCTTGACAAGCCGTGATCACTCTGGCACGAGCCACACAAAGCAGACGCCAACCAGTCCATGTGAAAAAGAAAAGATATCTTGCTCAAGATCCTTATCTGCCACTAGTTAATCTCAGAAAGACAAAGAATTGTCTTGAACCACGAACCTTTGAAGGTATGGTTTCTTTCCTTGTCATTTCTGCCTCAATCCGAAAGCGTCCATCACGAATCCGATCATGCTTTGAGTTGTTAGGCTATCATCTTTGAGTGAAGACGATTTCGACATGAATATGGCTTCATTAGCCGCAGGTGATGATTCAGTTTTTGCTTCACACTTCCGTTAGAACTGGTTTGTTTGCTTTATCCAACCATTCAGACAAACAAAGCTCATCAAGCGTTTGCTTATATATTTTTCGAGGTTTTGCCTATTAGATGAAATGCTCTAGAAGTCGTGCCAAAGTAATCTCTTTACGATTGGCTACCTCTTTGAGAAGACAAGACACGGAGTAGTAGTTTAGTTGTTAAAGGGTTGATGAACAGTCTTTGGTCTCGACCTCACTTGACTCAAGTCTGTCTGAACTGAAGCACCCTGAAGAAGAAGACGACGACCAAGAGTGATTGAGGGTAATTTTCTACCAAATGATCTTATTTTTGCTCAGAAAATGTTAATGAGTCTCCGTGACCTCATGCCATCAAGCAAGACACTGACAAAATTGGAGAAATGCTTTGAATCGGCTTAAATAACGACACCCCTTAGAACGAGGTCCAATCTAAAAGGAGACATTTTTTCTGATAAAAAGTGCGTGGAAAAACTCGAAATTCGTTTCTTCATAATATTATTAGAAAGTGGCAAATTGCTCTCCTGATTTTTATAAAAAAATGTCCTAGATTGTTGACCTGTAACTTGGTTGTAATTTCATTTGCATTGACGTACTTGCAATTACATTTTTTCCAAGTAATTGTGATTAATTTTCTCTTTAACAAAAACATTTCTCGACCAAAAAAAACCTAAAAATTTCAATTACCATTTCACTTATAGCATACAGATAATCCTTAAACTAAGAGCTTTTATTGTGTATTTTGAAAATAAAATAAAAAGTTCTCTATAATAAATTATCCCTAAAATAATGAAATAAAAATAGAAAATTTCTTCAAAAGATCCTTGCCAGCTATCAATTTAGCAAAATAGCAGTTTCTAACAAATTTAAAAATCCAATTCTTGAAATACTCTTTATAACCTTAAAATACAAATAAGGAAAATTGAGGAAAAGTAAAAAAAAGTTGTCAGAATTTGACCTATTTCGTTGCAAAGTCATTTTCCATTGCACCAGTCGTTGCCTTGAAAAATCGATTCGCGACAGTGTAGTCATGACAAGGAATGGGTCGAATGGCTCTTGGCGCCTTGACACTCCTTGGAATCTTTGGC
The DNA here is from genome assembly GCA_010645155.1 of Tigriopus japonicus. Classification (NCBI taxonomy): domain Eukaryota; kingdom Metazoa; phylum Arthropoda; class Copepoda; order Harpacticoida; family Harpacticidae; genus Tigriopus; species Tigriopus japonicus. Next base: position 3,306,625 of record CM021318.1, read on the forward strand.
ACAACGATAGAATGGGCAACATGTGCTCAAGAAGCTTAGGTAAGCAAGGGGTGCCATTAACGCAACAGCGAAACACTCACCCCAGGTCAAAGACTTCCAAATCTTCGACATATGATAGGGATTCACACTTCCTGTCGATCTACCCAGGGCACATGCCATACCTTCAGAAAAAAGACCACAAACCTGCTCCAAAGTGTGGGTTTCTTGACATTTTGGGTGAAACTCAAGTCTTGGTTAGAATTTGTTGAAAAGAACAAGGTTTTGTGGGATTTTAATCTCGTCAAAACGATGCGGTTTGTTGAATGTCAGAACCTGATTATTTATGACTCAAGTGTTCAATGTTTATATTGAGAGGATCAAGACTTGACTCGGCTCCATTTGTCAACATCAGTGTGTCCAATCTGTCAATCAAACGTTGTTATGACGACAATTTAAGATTCATTAGGGGAGCAATATTCGATTTGGTGTTTTTATTTCGTTTTTAATAAGTAGACTAACCGTTGAATTGGGCTTCATTTACACCCATGATCAGGCACATATCACTTTCAGAATTTGAGGATCATGCCAACAGTGATAAAAGGGGTATTGTTCTGCATATTTTTCCAGCCATGGGTGTGGTACACCAACTACATTCTCCTCTTAATCCTCCTCCATCTCCAAAGAGGAACATTTAAATCATCATTCCAAAGGAGCTCTTTGGACTTTTTCGAGCCACGAGTGTTGCCAACTAAATGAGCTCTGATTGAGTGAATGACACAGACAAGGATGCAAGAATCCATAGATTGGCATAGAGTGGGAGAAGTGAGACTATTCTTCTACGCTTCATTTGAACAAGGTGTAAAACTGGATGGAGTGTCCCAATTCAAAGATGTTTTTGCCCAGAGCTTGTTCATTGGGGCAAAAAGTACCGCCAACTTGACCTTAGATTCGTCGTCACACTGACTTGATATCATTCTGAACTCAGTCATCATGATATATTCAATACAAAAGGGCCCCCTTGAAAATCTGTGCCCTTGGCAATGGTCCATGATATTCACACTCGCAACTCAGCTGGAATCTCGTGTCATTCATTTAGTCCATTATCAAGACGAACCAGACTAGAAGTTCAAACCCCTCATCTATCCATCCATTCGTTCATTTGTTGTTCCTGAAGAGGCCCCCTACCTTTGATGGACCTTCAAGGTTCACAGAGTGGTCAAAACAAACCTATCTACAATTAAACTGGAAAATGAGTGCCCTAGAATCGGGAGCGTAATTCATTTTGGAGCTCATATGTGCATTTAAATGTCACGAGATGAGGTGGGGTACAAAGATTTGTTGTCAGATTGCGGTCTAGTTAAAACCTTTCCCATAACACACCGTTGAGGAGTGTCACAACACCAGGGCTCTTAGACTCCCTGGGATATTGCATAATCCCAGGCTCTTCATCCTCATCAGCAGATCTGACATTGAACCCATTGCAGAGAACTCTATCAAAATATCTTTTAATGGGAGTCTCTCTCATTTAAGATTCACAAAAATAAAGTTATGTAACAACCCTTGGAGAGGATACGCCGACCCTAAGGTTTTATATCTGTCATCCGGGATGACATCATGTGCAGCCATGTCACATTGAAGGTAGAACCCTAAAACCTCAGGGTTTAATATTCATGTTGATGTTCAAACGTGAACATTTCCACGTCCGAAAGTGTTGTAAAGAGGCAACACCATCATCACATCACATTATGTCCAAACTACTATGTAATCATGTCCATTCAAAAGTCGTCAGCCGGTCTAGTTTCGGGATTTCTCGTCCCATGGAAGAAGAAGTGAGTGCAACTCACGCTCACAGAGCCAGCAAATTCAAGAAAACAACGGAAAAACAAGCTCTTCTATTTTTTCCTCCCGATGAAAGGAAGTCTCCAATTACTGCCCCATTCTCTCATCTAACAGTCCAACTGCCCATGATACAGATCATCTTTTGCCATCCACGGTCGCTGGCAAAGATATACAAAGGAATGGGGTGACCATCTGGGATTCCATCAACACTACGTTTTGCCATAACCAAAGGAAATTATGATTTGAAATGTGCCGGCTGTATTGACATTATGGAAACGGTGTAAGAATAGGCTCTTTTTTCAACTGACAGCCATTATATGTATGATGTGATAACATGGTTGATTTTGAAGGTCCTAAATAAGTATCTGTGGTGGTAGAAGACTTTTGGAATATTTGGTGAGGTAACCCTGTCTCTTTTTGAGGATCCCTGTTCGGGAAGAGAAGCGGAAAATGGGCAAAGTTCAACTCCGAGGTTAGAAGCTCATCATTTTGACTTCTTGGAAGATGTCGTTGATGAACAAAAAGAGGCGGCGAAGAAAAGAAATCGCTGGAATCGGCTTTTGCCAATTCGAAACGAGATCTCTGTAAATTTGCTACGTTCGAAAAGCCCTGTGTGTGGAGGATTCTACACAGAATCCTTACCACCTTGATCTACTTCTTTCCCATTGTTTCGACTCAAATGTTGGCAACAGGGTTGTAAACATCGTCTTGAGGATAAGCCGTCAATTGGGGAAACAAATATTTACCCGGATATCAAGCAGAAAAAAGCACTCTGTCAGACAGGTCTGCAAATCAGTAAATCAAATAATTTATTCCGAGGGGTTGTACGATATGTTGGTGATGAGAAAACGAATTTTTGGTTAAATATTCCAAGATTAAAACGAGTATCACAGTAAAGGGAGAGATTTGGAGGATTAGAAACGCACAGAAACACAAGAGCACTCTGGCTTCTCTCGTAAAACTTTGAATCAGAACCGTATGATTGAGGTCTTTAAAACTTAAGGCTTAGTTGTCAATCAGGGTGGTCTTTTTGGCGAGGACTAGTGGTCAGGAGAAAAGGACGATGCCTCCGTATCATCACTTTAGATATAGAAATAGTTTTCATAATCGTGATAAGACGCATTTGAGGATCGACTTCCACTACTCAAGGATCCCAAGGATGCTCGACTCCCCGAGAACAAGAGCCCTACACTCGTTGGCGTAGGCTTTGGGCGAATCATAGGTGGAGATGGCAAGCCTGACTCGTGGATTGAGGCCAAGTTCATTTTAGGCGGTAGAATCAAAGAAGCACTCCCACTTGAACCCATGCCATTGGTATACCTATTCCGGATCAGAAGCCTGGGCGTGGAATAGGCGGATCCATTCAAACTGGGCGAGGTGGATGTGGTACTAGAAGTGTCACTGCCAACTGGACTCACACCGGCACTGTTGGAAGTCAGGTTATTGGTATTGTTGTTGTTGTTTACCACAACTGCTGTTGCGTTGGTCGAATTGGAAGAGGATGAAGGCGATTGTTCTCTCCGATCTGTGTCAAGCGGAAATCTTTGATGGCAATGACTGGCAATGGTTGCCGGATGTGGCAGGTTGGATTTAACTGTAAGGCCCGCGTTCCCGGGTTGACTCCTTTTCAAAACAAACATGAACTGAGTGGGACTCGGCCATAAGGATTGGACCTGAGCAGGCCGATCCTGAGGATGGAGTAGCCTCTCATAGGACTGACTTTGGCACTGTTCGACGAGGCAAAACCGTTCGACTTGTTCGATTCGCTCGAGATTGTAGCAATGGAATAGGATCCGAATGACCTCGGCCACGGTGGTGTGTTCGGCAATTAGGAGGCATTTGTACTTGGATTCGGCCATTAGAATACTATCATGAATCCGAACCAGACCCCCTTTTCGCATCTGGAGGGTGAACTTGCACTCACCCCAAGGATGGCATGACTTTAATTCAGCCGGACGAGCTTCATCATCGAGGGTGATAGTTCGTTGAAGGGGAATTCCAGTGCGTTTGATATTGATGTCCATGGTGAGATAGAACAGATTTGGATCGCGATTCTTCATCTTGGACTTGGCAAGCAAGAGCCAAACGAGCTCTTTGCAGTTGGTGTGAAAACCAACGCTCAGTGTCTTGTACTCAATGTCGGAACGAAGGCACTTGGCAAATATTTTGATAGGTGTCCTCGGACCTCCTCCCGATGACTCCAGACTCAGGCTGGCAAAGCTCGAGGTTCGTGAGATCAGGGAGATGGGCTCCGGACTTGAGAATGAAGACCTTCTCGAGTCTCCATAAATATGTTCAGGCGGGAGAGAGTCACTTCCAAAGCTTGAATTAAATGAAGCCGAGCCTGAACTGTTCAATGAGGCATTGTCACCGAGTCTTCGACGAGATCGCCGTGTGTGGTCATTGGCCGTGGCTTGACAATGCTTCAACATCTTGCACTATGTATCTTTTCGAGGTAAAATTATTGTCGGGCTCGAAGACCTGACCTCTCTGTCTGTAGTCACTAAACTTGGTTGACCGTTGCCAACTTATGAACGAGATTTCGGGCACCCATCAGGCTTTTTTTGTTAACTCTCTGAGAGCTCATTAACTTCACATCCGTTCACACTGACTTCACAATATCAACTGACAGAAGCATAAAGAATCAACCTGCCATAGACTCATGTAGACACTGTCTCCCCTTCTCTAAAACTCCGTGGATAACGCGCTCGAAATCCGGCGAGCTCCCCTGACACCTCTTTCTCGGGGACCCGCTATCTACGCTTTTCTCACTCGGATTTTTCGAATCCATGTTCATGTTTCAACCCCCCTTTGCCAGGCTCTGTAGCATTACCCTCAGTGATGTGTCTGGTCGCTTCCTCTGAAAATCTCGGAGAGTCTGGGTTTCATTCGTCGTCGTCGTTTCCTGTCGGGCGCAGACCAGGTTCAAACCCCGGTAGCTAAAGTAAGGCGAGGTAGTAAGTGGATATAGTGGATAATACGCAAGTATTGGTTGGGGTTGAATTTGTGGTACCCTGGTTGAGAGCAAAGGAAGGTAGCAGTGAGTAGCAATCCGGTGGCAAATAGATACACTACTACTTCTAGCGATGGTCGACGGGATTGGGAAGGAGGAGATCGAGAACGAAAACAACGAAGGAAAAAAGGTGCTTTATAGGTTATGGTTGCATAGAGCACCGACTTATGGTGATCTTAGGGCCCTAATTTTCAATCACTATCACCTTTAGCGGTCCTGAATAAATACATACATACATACATACATACATACATACATACATACATACATACATACATACATACATACATACATACATACATACATACATACATACATACATACATACATACATACATACATACATACATACACCTTCAGAAACCTTTTCAAAAAATTAAATGATCCACACACTTGAAAGGATTCATGTCTCTAAATAATCCCTACTAGGGCGTATGTAGAGGAACATCATAAGCGAGTAATAAGGATTTCCATGTGGATTGCTTCCGTCTTGATAATGGGTAGGTTGGTGGGAACTTTCCTTGGACACTGGACTGATCTTGTTTGCATTTAAACTTACTAGGATTCGTTAATCAAAATTTAATTCGGTCAAGATCACTTTCCGTCTATACTGAATCCGGCACAAAATAGAGCAACTAAATTTAGAAGCATATATAATATCTGGTTCCTATTCGGACAAAGTGTCTCCAAATAGAGAATGCAAAGAAAGAGCATAAACAAGCGAGACTATTGTAACAACTGCTTTTTAATAGCATCACTGTTTTTGCAAGTTTGAAAATCCTGTACCTGTTTTTCTTTTTTCCTAATTTTGTATTTTCACATTGTCCGGTTGTCACATTATAGAGTCCCATCGCAAGCCAAGAATTTCTTATGATGTTCAGGATTAAAGTGTACAAGTAGCAATTGGAGAAATCAGTGTAAGGTATCTTCAGATAAGTGTTTTTGGTGTGATTCGATGTAAAACGATAACTTTGTGACAAAAAATGTCATTCCAACCAAGGTCGGCACACCGTTCGCAAAATCATGCTTCTTTTTAGTGACAATTTGGGGACTAATATTATTGTATTTCTCAAGACAACACCAACAACATATTTGGATCTTTAAAACTAAACGACATAAACCCTCTAGTTTATCCCAGTAATTTTGAAGATATTCGAACTGCCTTTTTGTAACAATTCTTGGGGACGTTGATTTAACTTAACGCTGTGTTTTTTTTTTGACTGGCATCGGTGAAACCAAAACTTTTTTGAGCGTACTTTTTTACTATTATGTCTCTACGACAAAAAACAGAATTAAAACATCGTTGTAAATTTGTTTCATAAATACCATCGTCTTTTAGCGAATCTTCAACTAGTTGCACACCAAACCCACCCTTTGGAGAATGACAAAACACAAACACATTTCTTGGTTGTTGCTCTTGTTGTTGTTGTTGTTGTTGTTGTTGTTGTTATTGTTGTTGTTGTTGTTGTTGTTGTTGTTGTAACTATTATTATTAATATCGTCATTCTAGACAATTCAAACGCCCCTTTCCTCGATTATATACATTTTTTGTTTCCCAACTTTCATTGTATGCACCACTGAGATCCCTTTGTGAAAGTATGGAGATTATCTCACAAAGGAACAGGACGAAAAGTGAAGAGTGAGTGTCATACTCGTCTAACTAATCCTTAATACATACAGTACATAATGTACTCACGTAGTAGTTGAAGGGGCACGGGTGAAAAGGTGTCTTATTACTTCACAGGATTCAAGCGTAATGATGTGAAAACGAAGTCCCCCCCTTCCAAAAATTGCCTTCAGTCAAATTGAGCGAACGTCTTTGCCGAGAAAGTTTCTCTTTTGAGACCCAGACCATGTCTGGAATGGCATATTCATCGTCAATATTGGGAAAAACAAAGCACGGAGTGAGATTTTTATTATATTCCTTGGAAATGTGAAGCTGTTGGTGAAATGCCAAGTTATCCGAGAACAACATTTATTTTTGGTAACCTTTGTCAACTCTTAAGGCTTTTAGATAGAGGATGGAGGAGGAGGGCCTACGGGGTCGAAACATTGGCAAGTAAGGAAGTCCATTTTCAAAATTAACGATATCCCTCCACTAACAACGTAATGTACGTTCGAAGTTCGGCTACCCGCTAGGTTCAACTAGTTCATAAGACAAGATAATTAAGAGATTCATCTCCACATGCCTCTTTGGACTACTTACAGAGTGGTAGTTCAATAAGGAGAGAGATTAAAGTGTGGAAACAGTAAAGCTTGAGGGGTAAATGTTTTTGCACGAAGAACAGACCACTGTTTTACACTGTTTTCCTGAGAGGTTTCGTAAAAGAGCTGCAAAATTGACTTAAAAATACAGCAACACTTACATTTTTAAAATCGACTATACTGCTCAATGTGTCAATGAAGAATGTGTTTAATGTGATTAATTAGAAACATTAATGTGATATCTGAAAATTTGACGTTCTCATAATGTTATGTTTCTTATTTATGTTATGTTTCTGAGTAATGTTTATAACTTATGCAACGCGTAAGTCGCGTTTTGTCACCGTGACAAAAGAATGGCTGGGACAACGAATGTAATTTTGTTAAGTTAAGGATTTAAATGTACCCCAATTTTTCATCGTTGGTTTTGAATCCAATTATAATTTTGTACTATCATGACACAGGAAGTACTTTAACTATATTTTTAGGCACTTTCAAGGACCTTTCAAAAATGGTTTCAATCTGTTTCACCTGATTTATTCATATGTGACACTCATTTTTTATAATTGAAGATGTTTGAACTCAACTTGATCAAAAACTTTCACAACGTTTCTTGTTCATTTGAAGACCTGAGAGCTCATATTCTTTGAATACAAAGGGAAAATTTTCGTCGCATAATATTAATGATTACTTCATTTACAAAGGATCTCATAAGAAAGAACTCCTCAGCCCCACCCCATTAAAAAGGAATCGACTTTTTTGCTTTTGAAAAAGATAAAAGCTTGATCAAAAGAATAGATATGCACAGAGGTTTCTCAAGTGAGCGTTTTAAATGGTACCGCTACCGGTAAAACAAGGCTCTTGGCTGCATCAAGGATGGCTCAAGCCAGGATTACTTTCAAAATACACACTGGGTCCGACTAGTACAATGAAAATTCAACGGAACAATACATTTGTTGCAAAAACCTCACATTTTAGTACAATGATCGGACCCAGTGTGTATTTTTGAAATTCGTTCTGACGTACAGTGGTTCCTGGCTGCATCTGAGTTGCTTGGCCCATTTTGGCACATTCATGTCATTTCAACGAGTTGATGTTCATGGACACGATTGATATTTCACATGAGCAAACCTTGGGTGGAATAAAATTAATTTTGAGGATGATTGAATAAAAACTCTTAAACAGGCCTTGTCATATTCAAAAAATTGGACTTGACCCTGATCCAAACAATACTTTAAGGGTTCTTATTTGTTCAATGGGTTCCAAAGAATCATTTCAGTATCGCAGAATGTTTCCTATAGAGAGAAATTGATTAGCTTTTTTTAAACTATTTTCCCTTTATGTGTATCATTTTATAGTTAAGAAACTGAGCTTATTATCAATCAGGTTTGCCATTTTCATTCCAACTTTCACAGGAACTAAATACAATCAACAAGCTTTTTGACCATGTTATTGTTAATAGAGGTTGTGAAGAATTGTTTGTTGTCCCTCTCTATTCCTGCCCCACCAGCCTGTTGCGTAGACATCGCTGAAGGCCAGCCAGCATTGTCCATGCACTCGGGAACAGACAAAACTCAACATAATTTTAACTATTTTGCAATATGTGTGATATTGTACTGATAAATAAGTATCATAATTGTTTACCGATATCAAAAAGGACATTGGTTGGTGACATTGTTGGCAAATTTACTTGAAATATAAGATAATTTGTCTCTTTCAGTGCCTGGACGGTGCTGGCTGGCCTACAGCATGTCTACACGGCAGGTCTTGGCAGCGTCCATAGCGAAAGACAACAATCAATTCTTCACAACCTCTATTGATTGGGTACGTTTTGGTTGAAAACAGGTAAAAAAATCCAAGGTATTCTCATTTTCCTTGTATCTCGTTCGTTTTGACAAGTAGTCCACGAGTAATGAAACTCTCTTTATCTGTGTGTGTCTGTAGGTCCGCTCAAACTAACGCTCGACAGATGAGATTAATGATCTCAGTTATGTTCTGAGTAAATAAACATATAAGGATATGTGCCATAATCACAGCAGCCACTTACCTCTCATCGAAACCACATTTCCGTTGGTTGCCGAAATGCCAAAATCAGGTTTCAACCACCCCTCCAAAAACGAAAGAAATTGGGAAGCTAATTAAGAGAATCCTCGGCCTCTAAGTCAATGTTAATTCCATTCCACCTTGAATTTCAGGCTCTTTTTTAGCAAAGCTCATCCATTTTCTTTGCCCGTTGTTGTTCGAGCCAAATTTAAAAACTGAAGACCATTGGTCAGACACTCGAAAAGGTGAGATTGGAGGTGCTCTGGTTGAGGGTGAAAACCAATTAGTTATGTTGGCTCAAGTAGCAATTATCAGGGTGGTGTTTTGACCGCAACCAAGCAAGGGTCAAGTTTGGTCAAGTCGTCCTTGTGGTATTTGCATTTCTCCAGTAATTTCTAACAACCTACCCACAGTGGTTAATCGATTACACGAGCATCGAGTGTTTGGCAACCGAAGGAGGTGGAGTTTCTGAGAGGAGGGTGAATAAAGGGTAGTTTGATTATTAGTTAGTTTTTGTTCTGGGAATGGGCTTGAGCAAGACGACCATAGTTGATCGATCAATAATGGAAACAATATTGTTGATCCAAATTTCTACTCAAAGAATAGTTGATGCTCAAGAATGTCTTTTATTACGGTTTCTGACTTATGTTCTGATTTTTTTTCTTGCCAAGTAAAGCTTCTTGTCGTGTTCGCAGGCAAGTTAAACTTAATTTGGTATTCAAAACAACTGATGAAAATGTCTTGTAACTATTCTTATCCTTATATTATAAAAAGTATTCAGATTAGAGTAGAAATTTGGTTAAAAGATATTTTAGAATTAAAATGAATTCAAATCTCTTGAACGTCAAAATTGAAAGGCAAAATCAACTGAATAAAAGATTAAAAAAAGATTAAAGAGAAGTTAGAATATAGCACAAAATGTCCAGAAGCTGGAAAGTCTGATTTCAAACCACAAATGTCAAGTTGAAATGGAATCAAAGTGTTAATACCTGAATTTAGATATACTAGGTGGGGTGAAAAGTAACCTCCTTGACCGACAAAATGCAATCCTACAGCAAAATATACTTATAGTGCTTTGAAGTACGTTCATATTTAGGCATACGTTTCAAATTTCAATGGAGTATTGCCCTTAATTTTGTTTTGACAGCTCATTGATGACGACGTGTTTGGCATCATGTCGAAAATGGATCAACACGGTTTTCATTTTGTCTTAAAACAATATTTTTTACTAAGTAAAATGGCGAAGGAAGCAAAAGAAAAGTTTGATAAATGTAATGAGATAAATGCTCCGTCAGATCATACCATTAAATATTAGTTTTGCCACTTTCGTGGTCTCCAAAACTTCACTACCGATCAAAGACGTTGTCGAAGGCCCTCGGAAACAATTACTTATGAAAATGAAAAAAGTTCAGTATAGTCTTAATGTTAGCTACCAGCTCACGCACCTTCACTTTCCGGTCAGCCAGCCCCATTTCATGCACTTTTTTGACGTTTTCATCCGTAAAATCATCAGATTCATTTTCGGCATGATGCCAAACACGTCAACATCAATCAGCTCTCAAAACAAAATGAAGGGCAATAATGCATTGAAATTTGAAACTTATGCCTAAATATGAATGAACTACAAGGCATTATAAGCATATTTTGCAATAGGATTGCATTTTGTCGGTCAAGGAGGTTACTTTTCACCCCACCTAGTATTTTCAAAAAACCCTAAGAGGAACCTAATAGTTTCTTCTTGGTACAAATCGATTTTTTTAGACAATCCCATCTTCTAAACTTTTCAGGCTTACAATTTCATTTATTCAGAGGCAGTAAAATATGAGTTCAAAATTTAGCATATCACAACAAATCTTAAGCATGTCCTCTAAAGAATCAGTCACTGTCTTCGTCTTCTGACAAATTGTGCTTGGCCAGGACAGTTCTTGGGCGGCCTTTTTCCAAAGGCCGTTTCTTTCCTCCCCGAAGTTTCTCTTGGCTTTTCTTAAACACTTCAATGGCCTTTAATTTGGCTTCTTGTTTGCGCGCCTCATCCAAAGCCTTCAGGTACAAAGGCCCCTTTTCCGTTGCATTGGCCAGATCTTTTTGAGCCTTTGCCAAAACCTCAGGACTAACACAATCCTGGACTTTGTTTTTATCACTTGAAGAAGTCTTTTTAGGGTTTTTAACCGGTTTGTTGACCTTCTTGGGAGGCTCTTTTTTCCCCATAACTCGGTCAATGGCCGCTTGCATGCGTTTACTGTTTTGCAAATGGCCTTTACTCGGCAAGGTCAGGCGTTCTCTTTGGAAGAAGTTATCAATTCTGCCTTGAGAGAGTTTGACATTGAACTTTTTGATCACGGGCATGATAATCTCGTCAATTTTGTGCTTGGGCCATCCGAATTTCTCTTGAGCGTAATCTCGGATCTCGACGAAATTGGGCACAGCCCAAGAGAATTCTTCCAGGGAATTGTCCACTTTCGGACTGAAGTATGCCTCCACAACTTGTTCATTGGGGAAATCTGTAAAAGACAGACATTAGTAAACTAATCATAACTCTTTGCAATGGAATCTTTAAAAATCCAAATGGGTGAAGAAAGTAAAAATTAATAAGGTCGGCGGAATAGTATGGAAAAACGTCAAAAAAAGTGGTTTTAATGTATGACACAGAAAAACGTTTTAGACCTACGGAGGAGCTCGAATTTAAATCTTAAAAAAAATCTTTAGTCTAAAAAAAAGGTAACAAATTCCTTCCCTCTTAAAAGTTCTAGAATATGCGAAAAATAGAAAAAGTAAACTTTTAAACCCTCCCCAAAAAAAATTTCCGGGGCATTACACCCACAAAGTTCTTTTAAATCCTAAGTTAAAAACCTTTCAAATGTTTTCTTAAAATATTTTGAAGTGGAAACTATGGTTTAGTATTGGGTAATCGCAAATTTGAAAATTGGGAAACTTGAGTTTCAGAAGATTTTGGACCAAAAAATCTTTGATATTGTTGCCAAACTCCATTCTTTTTGGTACTTGTCTGCTTTCGGCAGTTTGGGTAGGCATAACCGAAACTGAAATCGAAAATGCGGCCAAAAGCGCTTTCGGTCCATCACTACCATTCATGTCAAAATAAAAACATACAACCTCAAAAGAATACAAAGGTGGTACTCGCCGCTTTAAAAAAAGGATACAGACTTACTTTCAGGTAACTCCAGTCTACGCAACTTTTCTTTGAGTTTTGATCCAGGGGGGAGTGTGAAATTCTCATGGTGTTTCTTCCACCAATCGGCGAAACGGATCAATGGTTCCAATCCCGATCCTGGGAACTCAGCCAGAACCTCCATAGCAGTAACTGGACCCACGGACTCGATTCCCAACGTATAATCACTACCAGTCATAAGAGCAATGAGGATCATTTTCTCCCGACTCAGTCCCATATGTTTGGCGATCTCATTGGCTGTGAAGTGTTCACAGTGTTTGTCTTGGTTGAAGAAGTTCTTATAGACGTTTTGACCGCCAAAGACCCACACATCCGAGTCATCGGTTATGGTCCCATGGGTGAGATTGTTCATATCTAAGAAAGCACATTGGGCCTCGGCCTCAGAAGGGGCCACAATCCAAGGAAGGCCAAAGAGCTGGATCAGTTCCTGACAATCTCCGTACATCTGATCCGTTACGGTAGCGGCTAATCGATCTTGTTTCCCTCTTTGAGCTATCAATTGGTTCTGATCTTGTGCTAATTGGTCCTGAAATAATCATGAAAGAGCTTCCTAGAAAATATAGCATCTTCTTTCATGTCAAAAAATCTAAAATGCACTTTCTCCTCGGGATTGGCCAAGAAACACCTATTCTCCTGGCTCAAATTATTGACGTTCTTCTGCAAATAAGACCTTACTTATATTGGGTATACTATGTGCTTCAATTTCAAGCTCAATCGAATGCCGGCATTCTCAAACTATGTCCTGAAGAGAGCTAGAATGAATGAGTTCGCCCTTAAAAACATTAAATCTATGGTCAAACGAGGGCTACCTTCTTCATACTCAGTAGAATTTTCGCTGAGTTTTGAGAGAGTGTATCGAAGATTTACAGATCAAAAATGGACAGCTAAAAGAGCCCGTTATGATTTGGTTTGACACATAATGAACCCAAATCAAGCCAAGAATATTGCGTCAACCCAACTAAAACCAAATGATTTGAGGGTGGACTCAAGGTAAGAAGGATGGTCTCAAAATCTAAATGTTGCATTGCTTCGACAAAGAACTTTTGAAGAATTGAGATTTATTTTAGCTTGCAAAGTTACGGTACCTGAATTTTTCGCAACTCCTCTTCACTGAGAACATTGTCCGGATTCTTGGTATCATCTTCAGAGGCTTCAATCTTTTTCAGGATGGACTCATCCAAACCTGACGGATGATTTTGTCTTGCTTCAACTTCGGTCACATTAAAATTCTTCCTTCGAACAAATCCAGGAGCTGAAGCACCATAAATTTCACTATCAACTGATTGCTCATCCATTTGATCTTCCAAAAGTCCTTGAGAATAGGCACTTTTGCTCTGAGCTTGAACCTTCAAGGCTTTGAGTAATTCATCCTCATCAATGTTTTTGGGTCTTTTAAGTGTTGGTCTTTCAACTGGAGCAGAAACAGTCTTTGATTGCTTAGCCAAAAGCAATTTGGATTCTTTAGCTTTTGCTTGCATCTCTCGAACCAGATCTTGACCCTCTTGGTCCATGCGAGATTTCAAATCATTGGTTTCGGTGACTTTTTTAGGCTTCTCCGGACTTTTGGGAACCTTTTTTTCTTCTTGCTCTTCAGCATATTTTGAAGCAATTTGAAGAAAGAGATGACCAGAGTTCTTCATCTTTTGAGTCAGCTGAGCTGCAGGAATTTCCTCATTTACTTCTGGCTTCCTGGCTTTTTTCGCAATCTTCGCAAACAGTTCTTCTTTGGTTTCACTTTCATCCAATGCTGTCTTGGCAATTTCCACTTTCTCCTCATGTTTCTTGACTTCCGCTCTCTTTAGTATTTCATCCAAAGCTGATGGGTCAGTTTTAGGATCTTTGAAAACATCAGCGAAAAGGTCTTCTTCCGAAGAAGAATCGGAATCTTCCATTATTCCAACACTTATTTCAATACCAGGCTCTTCTTTTTCATCCGATGGCAGTTTTGACTTGTCTTGAAACACATCGGCAAAAAGATCATCCTCAACAGGAGCCTTTGGATCCACATTTATTTCTATGGATGAACTTGGGAGGCTAGCATGGGATGTGGAAGGCTGAGGCTCATCCTCACTTTCGTCCTCACTTAACAGAACCTCCTGCTTGATTATTGGAAAGGCAAACCCACCTCGTCTTGAGGATTGTTGAGCTACTGTTGGTTCAAGGATCACAATTTCATCGTCATCGAATGAGTTTGAGTCATTGCCTGACTTTTTGGAGTCATAATATGTCATGATGTCTGTTTGATTAAGGCCATGATTGTTGCTTTCAGCCAGACTAAGGGCAATGGCTCGGTCCAAATCTAAAATATAATATTGGAAAATCATATCCAATAACACTTTTCGTGATGCCAAGGTTCAAATATCCAGCTTTTTTCAAATGACTTTAATCCGTGCAGAATTTGGCTTAATGAGGATCTATCAAAAATCAAAATTCGTTTGGAATGATAAGTTTGATTAATTGGTTTTTAAAATCAAATGGTGTGTGGCATCATGTTTTCCAACAGGCTCTACTAACCTTCATCTTCTGAATCCGTTTGCAGCTCTCTGATTTCATCTTCACGTTTCACTTTTTTGGACGTCGAGGGACCTTGAGTGTTCTCCAAGGAACCACGTTTGAGCCCATCCAAATACAAGAAATCGTGGCCGGCTAATTCGCGTTTGGCCGCTTCTCGTTGTCTTTTCACTCCAGCTCGATCTCCGACAAATAATTTATGGTCAACAATAGTCAAAGCCGTGTCATTGAGCTCTTTACCGACATCGTCCAACTTTTTCTGCATTTGGAATCGATGTCTGAGACGTTCCATTTGAAAACCGGCAAAACTCTGGGCTTCTTTGGGCATCTCGTGCATTTTACCCCAAGAGCTCTGTTTCCGTTTCTCTCTCAATTCCATAAGGACTTCCACTTGCCGATGTTTGGGCAAGGCTTGAAACTTGGCACCGTTCACATCAATCTTATGGATATCCGTGTGATGGTGTATATCTAACTGAGCCAAGATATCCTCCCGATCCGAATCGCTGGATTCCAAGTCATCAATCTCATTCGAAGCGGCTAATGCGGGCAGTTCAAAAAGATCTTTTTCCTTGGTCTTGGATCTTTGACCCAACAGATTGGCGATCTCACCGCTCCCTTTCTCGGCAATGCGATTCACCACCTGACTTTGACGTTCCAATTGTTGGGCCACAACTTGGGACCTTAGATAATTATCGATTAATTTGGCTCGAGCCGCATCCGATTGTTGGCTGGCCCGTGATTTACGCTGACGTCGCCGAAATAAAGTGTCCCTTTTAAGAGCGGGAGCGGGCCCGTCGAATACAAACACGGGTTTGATGCGGTAGAAGAGCAGTTTGCAGATGCGATGGAATAATCCCAGAACATGAGCATTGGGTAAGGCTTGACCCGAGGCATCGCGAAATCCTTTCACGGCTTGATTCAACCAAATGGACACATCTGGAAGAGCAATGAATCATGGTCAAGACTATCTTGAGGCCAAGGAATATCACCAAAAATACATTAGGTCAAGTGAGTAACGATAACTATAACACAATTTTGTCGAGGAAAAATTAGGCATACCAATGGCCAAAATCTTGTTTTCCAATGATTCTAGAGGCACGGGTTGGCCGGCGGGATCCAGCACGGTCCATAGACCCGTCACACCCATGGGATCAGTTTGTAATGGAGGAGGCTAAGGGGATCAAGAGCCTTTGCGATGTCAAGACACTATTTTCGCCATGCAAGGATTGCACCTAAGCACCGGAATTGTACGCTAAGGGTTTGGCAGAGAAATGAAATTGGAAGGATGATTAGCGGATTCTTGAGGTACAGAAGGAGGTAATTGCTCTAAAGTTCCGAATAGAGATTGAGAAAATTTTGATGTTATCCACAGTAAAACATCATTAACAATATTGTAACTTTCTAATTGACACGCCCAAGTTTTAGGATATTTTACGTGCACTAGATTAGCTTTGAGGGTTATTCTAAAAGCGAATTCTTTTTTTGATAAATCGATGTTATAGGTTAAAATGAATCAAAACTACGTGGCCTGACTTGATTTTGGTCGAAATACGCCACGTTTAGAGGTGCGCTAGCAATTTCAAATCCTTGTAGAAATGTAATAGGGGTGAAAAGTTGAACCTTGAAACACTTTTCTTTGCGAATATCAATAAATGTCAATTCAAATGCCGGTAAACCAAAGGGACTTTACTTTTTCTAGCATCCAACCCAAATGACTCAATCTATCGTGAAAAATCTCGTCTCATGTTTGTGACTTAGAATTCCGAGTACTATCCAATCTCAACAATCAGGGAGACGAACAAACTCGTTCAAAAATATGACAAGAAATCTCCTCCCAATTTGAATATCATCTCATTAACTCACACAACAACACCCAAATGTGACATGCATTGTCATTTGTTGAGGTTAATTATTATTCTATTAAATCTCCATGCTAATTGAATCCGATGAAGCCGCAAAATTCTCCTGAAAGACACGGCGTTGCAAATTACTCCACTACTGAGGACAACCATGGAAAATCGGGCTCTTACAAGGCTCAAAGTGAAAGGAACGATAATTGAAGATGGTTATTTTCACCTTAATACCCCATTTTATGCCAGAAACTCGCCTGTTTTCCACTTGAGAAATTTTCCGCCATCACCCCTTTGTTTGTCAACACACGTGTTTCTTTTGCCGATCGAAAAAATCGACTGACTCAAGCCAGCACCACGTGCGGGTGTCCCGTTGTGTAGTTGGAGTACAAGATTTCCAGGGAAAAGAATGGGTAAAAATAAGAAAAAGATGGGTCAATCGGCGGCCAGCCCAACCACGGCCAAGGCCAAAAACCCGAAAAAGAAGACTCAAAAGAAGATGAAAAATACAATGAGCGCGGTTGAGGCGGATCCATCATCATCATCGACTTTGGCTACCCAAGATCTGAGTCAATTCTTGGACCAATGGAGCGATCCTGAGGATGATGATCATGAACGAGACTCACAAGATCATGAAAAGCCTAAAACCGATACCGAGAAAAGCCCGAAGACACTCAAA
>CM021318.1:3330216-3374566 GCA_010645155.1 Tigriopus japonicus
TGTATATGAATTTTGTTTACAGTAATGATGAGTTTATAAGATGTATTGCTTGGAGAGAATAGAATAACTCTGGTTTTATTCGTGTTTAAGGCAAGTCTATTTGTATTAAACCATTCGGCAAGGTCCGTAAGCCATTGACTAGTTTCAAGTTCTAGAGAAGAGAGGTTGTTGCCATGGTGTTGGAGAGTGGTGTCGTTAGCTTAGACAGGGATAACCTATATTATAGGCTCTATCTTCCCCTTGCCTATGCGCACCGTCGTCTAGGTATCTGGTCTGTCTTGCCTTTGCTTATGCGCACCGTCGGCACAACCGAGCACGCTCTCAGGCTAACACAGCAGTCACCTCCCTTTGACGCCGAACCTCCGACTCCAGGTTTACCGAATATGTTACGATTCCTTGAATTATCAACAACAAAATAACGTTTTTTCCGAGCTCATGTATTATCCGACTTGAACATCTTATTAGTATCTTTGAACTTACAATTGAACCCATCCATCAATATTTAAGGTATTATCTTGAACTTGATTTACACATGCCAAACTTGGTTTGAAATCAAGGTTGTTATAGGTTGTGTCACCTTGGCATAACTTAATGTTCTATATATCCATTATGTGTATGTCCATTATCGGATTTCTTTTATTGTATGGTTGTGTCTTTTAGTTCAGGATAGTAAGGACAGGTAAGATATTCTTAAGTTGTTCAAGTTGTGTGATGAATGAGTGCAATAAAACTCCCCGTTTTGATCCGGGTGAGAGTATGTGGGGGAAAGTTGGTTCTTAGTCCCTTTTCAAGAGGAATTTGCGTTCGGATTAAGGTGCATACAGAACAAATAAAGAGGAAGTCCTTAGTGTCAAGAATTCGATCAAATGAAGAACAAATTAAGATGACTTTGAAACCTATCAAGTGAATCTACTAGGAATGGATGGCCTAAATATTTTGATCTGCCTTACGAGTCAGTCAGCCTAAATTGGTGATCTGACAGTCTAACCCGGATTACATGGACCCTCTCAAAGTCTTTAGAATGAAATGCTCCCATCAAGATTGAATTGTGTGGATTTTTTCAATCAATCTGATTGTTAATTCCTGGACAAGGGGATCTAAGAAGATCAAACAAACTTTATGAAGCCTCTAGAGCCTATCCCTGAAATCATGATCCTCTTGTCCTCAAGGACACTTGGCCCAGTCCTGCGTGGTCCTAACCTTCTTGATTCCCAAGACTTGAAACATTTTCAATCAAATCAACAATCAAGGATCTTATCCTCGTGTTTTTCACTCATTTTGTCTCAAGGAAGTTATGATTGCCCTTTTTCCTATTCCAATCCGGATCAGATGGCTGATCTGATCCAGAACCGTCAAAAGTGCCCTTCAATAGTCATAGCAAACAACATCTCCGACTTGGACTCCATCTTCTTTCAAAATGAGATCATTCTTGTTCTTTCATTTTCCCATGGAAATGGTTCCTGCGTTGTGGAGGTGTTGAAGAGGATGGAAGAGGAGTAACACTCCAGATACCACCACGAATACTTCTGTTTAGCATTGTTTCACTGAAGTTGGACTAATGGGTCAAGCAAGATTCCATCTACGTATTTTCCTTATTGTTATGAGGACTAAAATCCTTTGGAGAGCTGAATGTCAAAAGTTCATGAGACGAGTAAAAGGAGTGCTGGGACGTCTAAAATCAAGGTGAAGAACATCCAGTCCACAAATATTAACAAAAAAAGTTTGACTGAATTCTTTCAAGACGCAGGCTCAACAGTTTTAGCCGTTAATAAGGAATAAATGACGTTGTGTCAAAATATAGCCTCGGCCTCATACCATTTTTTCAAAAATCGGAGTTCGTGTCCACCCCTTTCAGGGGTTCCTGGCTTAGATCATTTATAATCACTAGATAACGTGCAAGCTTTAGCCTGGCTGATTTGGCAAGCGGGGCGGAGTGCGTTGAATTCATGAGGAAAATGTCGCCCTCACAACTGTTGAGCGGACCGTTAGTGTGACCAAACATGCGAATTAACACCAACTTTTCAAAATTCGTTCTTGAAGCCACAAGCCAGTTTTTGTCCATATATGCATTGAATCAACCCTACATAACGCAAAAGCTTAAGTTTGTGTTCTTCCTACCAATGACATATTCAATGTATTGTCAAAAAAGTTCCTAGTTGTAGATAGTGATGGGACGAGACGGTATTTCCAATACATGAGACCAACTGATTCCGGTCTCAATTAATACATCTCAGAAACTGGCATCAAGACGGCATCAAGTCATACAAACGAAAAGACAGCTACAAAAGGTGCCCGCCACTGATTGAACCAACTCGTGTTAACAATTTTGTTTAAGCATGTAATCGAAATCTAACTCTCTTTTGAGGTATGTGTATTATGCATGGAGACCATGATCTCTATTGAAGCCGTATTAAGTAGCTATTTTAGCCGAAATGGTCAGTTTCAATATGATTCCTTTGATTTTCAAATCTTAGGTGCTAGTCACACTTCTTAGCCAGGTTGACTAGAATGTGGTAATGAAGTCATGATTTGCCACCTGATTTCAATGTTGATGGGCTTTAGCAAATGGAATTTCAAATAATAACGTTGCACTAATGAGTTACATAAAATTTTGCGTTGCAACGTAATAACATAAGCAATTGTCAAATGAAATATTCTCCGGCAATTTGGGGATAGAACATAAGTTTTTGCGTTAATGAATAAGATTTCACGTCACACTTTCAGCGGTCCTTCAGGTATTTTTCTTCAAAACTCTGAAGCCAACATGTTATGTCAAGTTGTGGAATAAACGAGGTGTTCCTTGCTTTGAAATTTATTTTGTTTAAGTTTAAAACAACGGAAAAATAAATCTAGAGATATCATGCCTTCAAATTTAAACCAATCAAACATAACAGAAAAACTGGCAAAACCCAATTTGAGCAATTTTGGCAACACTTCGCATGTCTCACTTGGTCTCAAGTCGGAATCAAGACCAGCGAGACTTTCACTGGTCTGGTCTCATCTCATACTGTATGAGACATTGCTGGTCTCGGCCCCATCAGTAGTTGTAGTACTCATATCTACGGCATGGTCACCTAGTGACGTCATTGGTTCTTTCACGAGAGTGACCATCACCAATAACAAAGAATGACCCAAAAACATTAGTGAATTCCACATTTGACTCATCACTTGCATCGTTGACATTTGCCTGGTCACACATTTCAAATGTTCCCGCACTTTTGTCCGCTCAACAGTTGGCGACCAGAGACACATTTTTCGGTGTACACGCGGTCTAGTATTAATAGAAGTCAATGGTCGTCAGCGAACATTGAAACGTCAAATTTTGTTGCTCGGGGGAGATCGTTTACATAGATAAGAAATCGTATTGGTCCTAATATGCTTCCTTGTGGCACTCCGCAAGACAATCGTGACGGTGGAGAAAGATTCTCGTCAATTGAGACTATCTGTGATCGGGCATTTAAGTAACTGTAAATCCATTTCAGCACGTTTTCGCTATATCCATATTTTTTTTATTTTTGCTAATAGTATTTGGTGGTTCATAGAATCAAATGCTCTCTTCAAATCAACAAAGACTCCCAGAGAATATTTGTTGTTGTGCGACTTATTTGAAATGTTTTGTAAACAGTTATATATTGCGTTGGAAGTTGAGTGTTTGGACCTGAACCCAAATTGAGTGTTTGCTAGATGTGTTTTCAAATGGAACGAAGAGTTGCTGATGCACTACCTTTTCTAGAATTTTTGACATTGAAGAGAGGACACTTATAGGACGGTGATTAGACATGTCATTTGGGTCTCCCCTTTAAAAAGGGGTAAAACTTTTGCTGACTTCCAACCTTCAGGGATAAAGCCTGTGATAAGAGATAATGTTATCAAGTGGGGTAGATATTTCATGCTTAATACATTTTAAAACTCGGTTTGAAATTCCATCAAAGCTATGGCTACACTTTTCAGGAAGTTTGTCTATGATTTTTAAAATAACAGTTCGATTTACAGATTTAAAATAGTACTGTCTCCTATTTAAGATGTCTGGGATAAGAGAAATGCATTTATCAATGTTAGGAGGGTTTGGATCTATATCACGGGTTATGTTTACTCCTACATTTGAAAAGAATTGGTTAAATTTTGATGCTATCAGTAAAGATTTTATCATCAATTTTGAGTTGGGATGGTGCAGTGACTATCTTGACTATCCATCGTCTTAGTGTGGCTTTAACACGACGAGTCGTATCCGCAATGGCCACTTCCTCTCACTACCAACGGGTTTCCACATTAGAATGCACGCCTTCTCTGACGGATCAAGTCGAAGTTGTACCATATGAAGTGTTATTAACTGAGGTGAGGGAAGGTATTCGCTTTGTCTATCATTAAGATGAGGGATTCGATCTAGTTGTCATTTGATGCTGATCATTGCCCTTTCTTCCTTTCTTTTTGCTTTCAGTAGAATCTTTGGATATAGGAGTCGTCTGAGTTTCTGGTGTCTTTCTTTTCGGATGGCATCGGTTTTTGATCCCAACCTCATTTGGCACTATGAGGCCTTGGTCACTTTTATTCGACGGATTCGTCTTGTTTGTTTGTTTGTTTGTGCTGGAGTCAGAACGCAGCTTCTCAGCTGCGATCTGAAAGAGGCTGTCCGCCATATGGGGATATTGCCGCTCCACTTGGACAAGCTAACAAGCAAGTATTAATTCTTACCTCACCCTCGGAAATGACCCGAGGTTCGCCCATTTAAGCCGTCAAAGGCCGTGACTTCTGCATGTAACTTAATACCACAGGTCACTAGGACTCGGCAAGCCCGGGTTCGAATCAGGGCTTGCCTTGTTTGCATTGAAAGACAGTTCAACGCTAAATTTTGACTCGGAAGAGTTGAGTTGAGTTTGGAAAGTTGTTTTTGGCATTTGAAAGAAGGTTCAAATGCTAAATTTTGACTCCGAAGAACTGAGTTTTGAGGGTGACAGTCAGCCGGGATCGAACCCCAGCTATCCGCACGACAAACCGACGCAGTACGCACTACGCCATGCCTCACCCCTGACGGATTCGTCTGTTTTCCCTCATCCGATTTGCAAGCCCCTATGTTCACGATAGAGGAGATAATGCTTCGTTCCTCTTCTCCTCTCTCCTCTTGTTCTCGTTCATCATATTCCTCTTCTTCTTGTTCCTCATGTTGTTCTTGTCCTTCCTGTTCCTCCGCGTAACTTCGGTCCTCTCGTGATTCTTCCTCAACCCCTTCCTCCCCAATGATAGTTTCATTGTTGATTGATGAGATAACCGGACTTTTTCCTTCATCATTTTCATGTTGATCGTACGAAGATATTTCTCCAAGATTTACAATGTTGTCTTGGTTCGCTGGACAATCTGATTTGAAGTGTCCTTCTTTTCGGCACAAAAAGCACTTAGGTACCTGATCTTTATGAAAGGTTCTGATCTTCCTGTTTCCAATAGAAATAAAATCGAGTATCATTCGGTTAGGCGTCACGAGTACTCGCCGATGGCCGTTGGTCAATCCACTTAGACGAGGATCCCGATTTCTTCCAAATACCTCTCTCTCCATTTCGGAAACGATTTCAGCAAAGGAGGATACTTCTCTACAAAGCTCTTTGTCGGTTATCCACCGAGGCACGTTGAAAAAACGAATCGGAGATGCTCTCTGGCCCATTCGAATAGTGCAGTTCCATTTTCTTTGGTTGACGACTCGTAGAAATTCAGTTTTGTTTTTGAACCTTTCGTCAACAATAATGGGGCGAACGTTTTCGACCTTGAGTGATCGTTGAATCCCACTTCCGGAGCCCAAAAATCCCGTGATCTCGTGTTTTTGAAGTCTCAGTTCGAGGAAGATAATGTCTGCGATTACCACATCCTAAATGGGCGCATTTATATCATCAATACACTTAAAGTCCAAGGTAATGGAAAGGTGATCGTCTTCGGCTTTTCTTGCATCAAGAGCAACAGGTGCTTTGGGCAAGCTGTTACAGCGCGCTTTCATGGCGTATGTTCGATCACTAGCTCTAATGATGATGATGATGCAATATGATAATTTGACGTACTAATAACGTTAATAGGCGACCATTCTGAGTTTGCTTGACCTTTAGACGTGTTTTCGCGTGTTCAGGTTTTCTAAATTTTGTTTGATTGATACAGGATTAAACAAATGAAATAAGGAATGATCATCAAAATTTAACAAGCTCTTTTTGGGACCAAAGCTAATCTGTATAGCAATCCGAAAACAAAAACATGGATGTTTCCGGAGACATGGACATTGGATGTGGTCCTATCAAAGATTAGGGCCTCCATTGATTCCGATCAGTCAGAGAAGGAAAGTAGAGTAATCCACGAGGTTCAGACGAATCCAAAGGCGTTTTTCTCTTTTGCAAACACAAATAGAAAAATGCAGCATCCAGTAGGACCAGACATCTCTGCGAGACTTGTTGCCCTGAAGGTGAATGACAAGATCCCAGAGTTTGACATTATCATCAATGTTATTTAACAGCAAGCTCTCTGCGTGCTTTCGAGTGTCCCTTCGAACACTTGTTTCGCAGTTTTTTGTAAACGCTCTTAAGGTCATCATTCGATTGATCTTGTTGCCTAGCAATTCGAACTTTGTCTCTTTCCTTCATCAGGGCTTTGTTTTTTTTCAGAGATACCAAATATGTACTTTTTGGGTATCTTGTACCTAGTCATGAGGGCCAATTCATCCAGAATGTAACGCACATTTTTTGAGAACGCGCCAGCAAGACCGTCACAATCCATGTCGTTATTAATCAAAGAATTCCAACCTAACCCAGACAGCCGTAGAGAAAGCTCGGCAGCAGAGTAGTTCTTCATATTGCGTTTCCAAAGGATGTGGTCACATTTGGCATCGCCACGATAGCCATCCACGATTGCAACAATTGAGTCATGGTCACTCATTCCATTCGGTATTGTCTTGGCATTTACTAGTTGAAGGTCAATCTAGTTTGTAATTATTAGCAGAGCTCTTTGATGCGTTCTATGAAATTGTCAGTTCATTCCGCCATGTCGAACCGATTGCATTGGTATGTCCATGAACCACTGTACTACAGGACGAATTTCAGAGCAGTGTTTATGACGTCATCAATCCACCTTGCGTTGGATCATCACCGATCCGTCATTAATTCTAGGTTGAGAGAAGTTCAACATTCATTTACGAGGAAAAGAGAATTCAGTCAGGGACGCCACTCAAACATGTTGTTAAAATCTATAGAGGTTGTGAAGAATTGATAGGGCAAGTGAAGTGTGGCTTTGTTGTGCCTTTTCATGGAGCGAGAACGTAGACAAGTGCCACGGCTAGCTCGCACTGTGCATGCACTTGCAAAGAGACAAAACTTGGAATAATGGAAAAAAATGTTCAACATATGTTGCATTGACTGGTTCTAGCAATGTAGTAATGGTTTGGCTACATCAATTAAGACATTATGTTACAATTTTGGCACATTTGCTTGAGTTATGTTGAATTTTGTCTCTTTGCAAGTGCATGCACTGGGCGAGCTAGCCGTGGCACTTGTCTATGTTATCGCTCCATGAAAAAGCACAACAAAGCCACACTTCACTTGCCCTATTCATTCTTTTCATAAGCAAAGCTCATTACGATAGATTTTGAAAAACGATTCAAAATTTTGAAGTTAATGAAAAATTTACCAGAATCAATAGTCTTTTCTAATCATGTTTCTTTTGCCCATGTCACCCCTGGTTTAGTTTGAGAATTCTCCATGTGGTGTCAGTGTTTGTTCGTTTGACAGGGCATGAACCACTGTACTAGAGGACGAATTTCAGAGCAGTGTTTATGACGTCATCAATCCACCTTGCGTCGGATCATCACCGATCCGTCATTAATTCTAGGTTGAGAGAAGTTCAACATTCATTTGCGAGGAAAAGAGAATTCAGTCAGGGACGCCACTCAAACATGTTGTTAAAATCTATCCATTCTTTTCATAAGCAAAGCTCATTACGATAGATTTTGAAAAACGATTCAAAATTTTGAAGTTAATGAAAAATTTACCAGAATCAATAGTCTTTTCTAATCATGTTTCTTTTGCCCATGTCAACCCTGGTTTAGTTTGAGAATTCTCCATGTGGTGTCAGTGTTTGTTCGTTTGACAGGGTGACCACTCGAATGACAGGTTCAATGAGAGGGGCAGCATTTCTTATCTTCTTTAAAACAGAAATTGTGTTCTTTTCGTCTTCTTTTAACTCAATATTTTATGCCGCCAGTATTTGAAATTGGTCGTTGAACTATTCTTGGAGAGGCTTGTTCAATGTTGGAAACAAGTGGTCAATTTAGGTTAAGAACCAACCCTTATCAATTTGGTCACCTTAAGAAACGTGCGACCATTGTGAATTGAGTTTCGAAGAAGATATCGCTCTAAAAACCTTGTGGATTTACCGATCATTCTGGTCATCTTGCCATTTATAAGTGTCACATTCTAGTGTTTTAGTGCACAGAGAGATCCAGTCAAGCTGATTGAAGAAGAAAATTCGGATGGGTCGTGTATGGCCCTTCAAAGAAAAAGAGAGCTTGACTTCATCCTTCCTTCTTTCTTCCTTTCTTCCAATCCAAGACCATCGTATTCTCCATTGATGAGAACTACTCAAAGTCAACTGTTTCACTTATGTGTTTGTTCAGCATGCTTTTGAGACTTTCATCTCTGTCAGATCATTCAATGGATAGATGGATGGACAAGAACTGGATCGTTGGATTCATAAAAAGGTTCAGGGAATAGTGGTCTTCTCTTGTCACTACTGCAAACTTTGGTGTGGTGATTCAGCGTGAAAATGAATGGGAAAAACCAATGGAATCATCACCAGTTAGACAAGCACGTGGAATTGAAGTGGCAACCCTAAGATACAGAGCCAGACTAATTTTGAGAAAGATCAACTACGTGAAGACCAGTCAGTCCACACAAGACATCAATGGGTAACCAACCACAAGAGAGCGCCTTCATGGCTAGATTGGACTACATCCACAAAAAGATGTTAAAATTTGTGGATGATTCGAAGATTATTGGGATTATCTTGCAACCTCAAGATGAGAAATGAGTCCAAAGTGCCTTGAACTCAGCAGAAGATTGGGCCTTGAATAATGGAATGACCTTCAATGTGGATAAGTGTGAGATGATGAGGTTTGGAAAGAGGCAAAAAACCACTCCCAAGGATATCCTTAAAGGCCGGGTACTTGAGAGCGTAGACATGGAAACAGACCTTAGTATCATATTTGATCAGAACATAAAATTCCGTGAACACTGCTGATATCGTCGTGCGGGCGAGTCGAATGATGGGTCTCGTGCGACGCACTTTCACCGTGAGCGACAAGAACATTTTCACCAGACTACAAAGTGTAGATAGACTTATACTAAAGTATAACATGACTTTTTGCTCTCATTGAAATGTTATAAAATACAACCATTCACTTGAACGCACATCATTTCTGTGGATATTTGCCATTGTAAAATGTTATTATGTTCCGCCATTCACTCAAAAACGAATGTAAAAATAATCAAAATTCATTGAATCAAAGGCAGTCATCGCATGTCCTAAATTCCCGTTGTTTGCCCTAAGCTGTAGGTCCTTCGACCTTGAAATGAATCCTTCGTAGAGTCATCCTTGGTATGTCTCTCATATTTCATATTTGTTCTGTTGTCTTATGTTCTTTTAGTATATCAATAGAAACCGTGTTCAATGACCATGTTTACTACACGCGTCTGAAAGCCATCGGAGGTTTTCTATAGTTTCAATGAGGCTTTGATGATGGCGGTGAACTCAATTGAAGAAACCTGGAGTACTACCTATGGATCGAAAAGGCCAACGGGAATGTTAAAGGCAATATTTGAAGCTCGGATAAGACTGACCAGAAAGAAGGAGGAGCTCTTGCAGAAGGTGTTGCAAACTCCAGATGGAATCCTGAATGGGAATCAAAAGGATAAAATGGTGGCCTCTTTGGAGACTGAATCAAGAAAAAGGACTAGAGAATGGGTTGGATGCTTAGAAAAATGGAATGCTGAAATGGATTTGGAATGTTTGGTGGATTCGGAACCCGTGATTGGCTGGGGATCTGTGACTGGCTCGGAACCCGTGATTGGCTCGGAACCCGTGATTGGCTCGGAACCCGTGATTGGCTCGGAACCTGTGATTGGCTTGGGGATTGCAATTCCTTCTGAATCTTTGGTCCACATGGAACTCGTGGTGTGCTTCGAATCCACTATTCAACATGAATCCATGGTTCTTTCTCGTGCTGACGAATTTGGCATTTTCGTGACAAGTGCACGAGACTCTGAGAACTTGGATGATGGCGATCATGATTATGATGATCTCTGGCTCGTTTCCCAAACAGGGGCCGGTATCGTGGCATTTGGGAAGACTCTAAAAGTTTTTAGGATTTACCGATTATTCTCGTGGGAGTCGTACATTTGCAAAGTTATGAAAAAATTGGAAATTATCAATGAACCACCTTGGAACTTGTGACTTTGGAATCAACATCACCAAGAAAGAAGGATATTGGATAGAAAAGAAAAGACTGTTCGCTTTTCAATTTGTAGATACTTTTGGGTGTGACTGTATGGAAATCAGTCAAGGGACCAGTGTAAATGACAATCGTTCTTGAACATGTTTCAGTGATTGTTTCAATTAGCAAGTTTTGAAGCTCAACCTAGTTTGTAATTATCAGCAGAGCTCTTTGTTGCGTTCTATGAAATTGTCAGTTCATTCGGCCATGTCAAACCGATTGCATTGGTATGTCTCTCATATTTCATATTTGTTCTGTTGTCATTTGTTCTTTTATACAAATAGAAACCGTGTTCAATGACCATCTTTACTACATGCGTCTGAAAGCAATCGGAGGTTTTCTATACTAGGTTGGTCACTATGGTTGATGGAATCGTTAATTGAATTGTCTTTGGCTGGCATCCCATCCCTTATGAGGAGAGATTTCACGACGGCCTGGAGAGCTCTTGCAAGTGTTGGTCCATGGAATCTAGACACACTCTTTCAATAGGCGGCTGTTTCTATGCACTTAAGCACATTGGAGGGTAGGTCAGGAGGGAGTAGCGGCAGAAGCTTTTCCATTTGGAAATCCTCTGAGTGTACTGGTCTTTCAGGAGCACTTTTTCCAGACGTCTGTTCACTTCAAATGCAGAACGCAAGAGCGAGTCCAAAGTATACTCCAAAGTATTGTCGCCTATGTTTTTCCGCCATTTTCTCGAGAAGCGACAAGATTCTGGTTGAGCCGTTTTAGTAGTTCTTGTTACCTGTACGATACCGTCACCTTTGAACCTGTTGTTGTCTGTTTAGAAATAAAGGAGTTGTTACGCGACATCGCACATGGCAAGTCGGTAGGAATCGAACCCAGATAATCAGAAGGAAAAGAAAGATTTTCTCTGTGGAAACATTTTGGGTGGAAACATTTTGGGTGAAAAGAGTGTCATCATGTCATCAGTTTGTGCCGAAAAGTAACAGATCAAGATGCCTTTGAGGCCATCAAGATCTTAAAACTCTAGAGTTCTCCTGGACCTGATGGTGTGACATCTTAGTTTCTGATGAAATGTTCACAGATTCTTGCCCCTGTTTTCTCGTGCTTGATGCGTCGCATTTTAAATCAGATCACTAAAAGAAGCTCATGTCGTTCCAATTTTTAAGGGCGGAGATAAGTCACTCCCTAGTAATTATAGGCCCATTTCTCTGACTACCAGTATTGCAAAGGTTTTTGAGAAGATCATGAAGTCCAAGCTTGTTTAGTATTTGGAAGCCCATGATATCATTCCCCCAGGGCAGCATGGGTTTCGAGCCCATTTTAGTACAGTCACCCAATTAGATGACCATATCGAGCAGTTCTTTGAGGGGCTTGAAAGTCACGAGTCAATTGATGTAGTCTATCTTGACTTTGTCAAGGCCTTTGATAAGGTAGATCATGGTCTTGTGCTTGATCAACGCAAAGAGTTGGGATCCAGGGTAAGGTCCTGAATTGGGTTGATAGTTTCATGAGTGATAGGAAGCAAATAGTCAAGGTTGAAGGATCATGTAGTGGCATGTATGATGTCAAGTCAGGTGTTCTACAAGGTTCAATTTTAGGTCCGCTCCTGTTTATCCTCTTTAATACTTCTCTCCAGAAGTTTAGAACAAAAGCCAGCATTTCTTCATATGTTGATGACACAAAATTAGTTTGTAACTTGTACTTTTTGGGTATCTTGTACCTAGTCATGAGGGCCAATTCATCCAGAATGTAACGCACATTTTTTGAGAACACGCCAGCAAGACCGTCACAATCCATGTCGTTATTAATCAAAGAATTCCAACCTAAACCAGACAGCCGTAGAGAAAGCTCAGCAGCAGAGTAGTTCTTCATATTGCATTTCCAAAGGATGTGGTCACATTTGGCATTGCCACGATAGCCATCCACGATTGCAACAATTGAGTCATGGCCACTCATTCCATTCAGTATTGCCTTGGCATTTACTAGTTGAAGGTCAGGGGTTGTGTAAACATGGTCAAGTGCTGAGGGTCTACCCTGGTGACTGTGAAAAGTATTTCCAACGTGATGGATGAATAGATTAGATGTCCCCAAGCATGTAACAAAGGTTTCAAGTAAGGTCCTACAGCTCTTGTCTGTATCACGGACTCTATTTCTGTCGAGATTGAAGTCACCCGTGACGAGTGTAGGCTAGTTTTCAGATGTTGCCGCCAAAATTTGATCGCATAGCTTTCATAGCCTGTCATGCTGACCCCCTACCAAGCGATCAGGTCCCCACTCCCGATAGACACCTCCTAGGAGCAGGGGGGAGTGCCCACTTTTGGACAAAGTTGCATTGGGATTTCAATCCCGGGGTGACGAGGGCCAGAATTCTGACTTTTGAGTTGGATGAACAAAGGGGCAAAAAGGTTAATAAGCCAGAAAAGGGGGGAGTTTCTTTAGGGGAAGACCAACAACGTCAGTTTCGGTGAGGAAGAGAATGTCAATTTTTTCGGTGTCACAGAATTGTTGAATTTGATTTTCCTTTGGATAGAGTCTCCTACAAATGTTCCACGTGCCAATTATCAGGGGTTTATTAGTTTTGGGTGATGTTTTTGTGACTCGCTTGGACTTTGTTCTTGGACGGGAACAATGAGGCAGGGGTTGATGTGGGAGTTGTGGAGAAGTGGAAGGTGGAAGTGGAGGAAATGGAGGAGGTGAAGGAAAAAGAGAACAGAGAGGGTGTGCTCTGGGTTATTCGAAGATTTATCCAGGTCTGATCCACTTTGAGGGGCAGTGATGGTTACTGTTGATTGAGTAATAGGGTCAGGAGGCCTCTTAAGACTAAAAAATCATTTCCAAACGGTCCTGCCTGAGGATTTTGGCTGATTCAGGGGTTTGGTCCACAAGGGCTAGTACTTTGTGATGTTGATCCGTGCACAAAGGAGGTCCAGGTTTGAGTTTTGGTTCTGGCCCAAGGACTTGGTTTTGAGAGGTGGCCACCAGAACGGAATTTAGAGGACTGTAATGATGGCGCTGATTTGGCTCTCTTTGTTCCACTAATATGGACGAAAGAGCAATCGTGTTTGAAACACTTTCTTCGACTCGATGATCATGTGCAGAATTGAGGGTGATACGCGTTACAGACTTAACTGTCACATCACAGTCTAGGTGAGGCCATGGGGTTTTGCTACGGTGCACCATGAGGGATGATTGAAGGCACATTTCCTGTCTGTGCATGTTCTTCCCCTGTGAGTAGGGCAGATTTGCTTTTGGATGTCGATATGTACATCTTCTAGGTTATTGCTCTCTTGGGAAAGGAATCTGCACTGGGAAAGATATGGTAAACTATTTGATTCCACAACTTGAAGATTGGGAGGCTCCGACTGTGATTGGAGACGTCCATAATCATTAACACCGGCTGAAATGTTGTCGATCGCTGGTGATGTGGCATCAGTGGATGATTTATTGTCAAGGCATATAACACTAGGTGTAAATGCCAATCGTTCTTGAACGTGTTTGAGTGATTGTTTCAATTAGCAAGTTTTGAAGCTCAACCTACCGTGTGTTTTTTAATGAGCGCTCGCAGAAAATCAGGGCCCACCGGGTCAATTTTAGCCCGATTAAGCCCAGATTTGTCTCATTTTGTAGCTTATGCTTATGGCAATAAACTTTTAAGGAACTATTTTTACCTAAATCACTCAACCTAGTATCAAGATTGATCAATTTGAATCAAAGCAGTTCTGTGTGGTACGCCGCCAAATTCAAAAAGGTAAGCAAAGCCGAATTTTTGTAAACAAACCCGGATCAAACCCGGATTTTTGGCTTTCTAGTTGTTCTTAAGAGTCTTCCGACTCAATTAAACACAATCTGGTTCAATTTGGTTCAACCCGGATTCCATGGCACCTCTCTCTGAAGCAATGAGATACCGGATTCTCGGGTTCATTGAAGCCGAATTGTCAACAAAATCAATTCGGGAGCAAACTGGAGTTCATGAGACATCCATCAGAGCAATCCGGAGGCGATCTGTAGCCCAGAATGGAGACTTGGCAACCAAAAAAGGCTCAGGACGAAAGGACACTGTGGATTATCAAAGACTCCGGGATATCATTAGAAAACGGGTTCAAAGGAACCCAGAGAGGAGCCAGAGACAGCTTTCCACAGACTTGGAAGTCTCCACAACCACAATCCGAAAAGTCTTTGAGCAGCTTGGCCTTCAAAGCTACCGTGGGCTGGTCAAGCATGACATCATGCCTGGACAACAAACCCGGAGACTGGAGCGATCCCGGAGGCTTTTGGAGTGGCAACAGGAGCCTGGCAATGCCCAGAAAGTGGTCCTCTGGTCAGATGAAAAATGGTTTTTTGTTCAGAAAAGCTTCAATCGACAGAACACCCGGTTCATCCTGAAAGCCAGAGACCCTGATAATGAACTCCGGATCATCCAGGTGGCTAAAAGCCTTGCAAAGGTCATGATTTTCGGTTTGATGGCCTCAGACGGGCAGTCAATGCCTCCAGTCATCATTCCAGCCAATGAAAGCATCACTACTGATGTTTACCTGACCCGGATTATGTCAGCAGTCCGGGATTGGATCCGGGCAAGGTATGAGCCCGGGCAATTCGTTTTTATGCAAAATGGAGCCCCAGCTCACACCTCGAACCGGACTCAGGCTTGGTTGACTCAGGAGTTTGGTGTAACCAGATTTTGGAGCATGGACATGTGGCCACCTTCTTCACCAGATGCAAATCCACTGGATTTTTCATTCTGGAATGAACTGGCCCGGAGAGTGTGCCGGACACAGCCCAAAAACCGGGCTGATTTGCTACGTAGGATTGAGGAAGACTGGTCCCAGATTCTTGAACCAGATTGTGTCCAGAAAACCTGTCTGGCAGCTTGGGATCGACTCCGGCGTATTGTGGATGCATCCGGGTCTTATATTAAAACAGTGAGAGCATCAAACCCGATTTAATCTGGTGAATCCGAGTCTGACTATGATTCTGATGTTTAGTCTAATATCTGATCTGGCTTTATAAATAAAAAAACTGTTAAATTTCAGGTTTAATCCGGGTCTAATCGGGGTTTCTATTTTTTAGGTCAGTGAGCGCTCATTAAAAAACCACACGGTAGTTTGTAATTATCAGCAGAGCTCTTTGTTGCGTTCTATGAAATTGTCAGTTCATTCGGCCATGTCAAACCGATTGCATTGGTATGTCTCTCATATTTCATATTTGTTCTGTTGTCATTTGTTCTTTTATACAAATAGAAACCGTGTTCAATGACCATCTTTACTACATGCGTCTGAAAGCAATCGGAGGTTTTCTATACTAGGTTGGTCACTATGGTTGATGGAATCGTTAATTGAATTGTCTTTGGCTGGCATACCATCCCTTATGAGGAGAGATTTCACGACGGCCTGGAGAGCTCTTGCAAGTGTTGGTCCATGGAATCTAGACACACTCTTTCAATAGGCGGCTGTTTCTATGCACTTAAGCACATTGGAAGGTAGGTCAGGAGGGAGTAGCGGCAGAAGCTTTTCCATTTGGAAATCCTCTGAGTGTACTGGTCTTTCAGGAGCACTTTTTCCAGACGTCTGTTCACTTCAAATGCAGAACGCAAGAGCGAGTCCAAAGTATACTATGTTTTTCCGCCATTTTCTCGAGAAGCGACAAGATTCTGGTTGAGCCGTTTTAGCACTTTTTGTTACTTGTACTAGCGACCCTATAATAGAGACTGGCTCTTGTAGGCTAACACACGGTGCCGATGATTCACGCTGGTGATTGGTCAATAGCCTTCAGTTGAATATTCAGTTTATTCTCCCAAAGTTCAATAACAAACCAGAGTAGTTCTTCTTTGTTGACTTTGTAGTGCTTTTACTTGGTGATGGGGTTGCCAATTTACCTATGTGAAATCATATTCCCCTCTGTCTACCAGTATTTATAAACCCATTTTTTCTTTAAAGAGTACCAAAAGGCATGGCATCCCTGACTGTGGTGACTTCTGAGCAGGTTTGCAAATCAAAAAAATCAAAATTTGTGTTTGCTCATATACAAGAGCAAAGCACCCATTCTCTAAGAGGTAACCCTACCTTACAACCTCCTGTGAAAAAACTTGCGCAAGCCAAGATTTCACATCACTGAGATTTTGTTGTCAATCACCCAATCATGTGACATTAAATGGCCCTTGTTTCAACTCCAGACTAATTGAAATTCACTTTTTGCATATCAGGTAAATGCCTTAGACACATATCCAGCAGATTTGAGGATTTTCAATAACCAAACTGCCCTAACAAATGAGCAAAATAGTTTAGATGTGTTTCTTAGTAGAAAAGGTGTTCCGTATTTGAATTTCTCTTGCTCTCCCGTGTACATTCTAATTTCCCTTCTGCGTTCCTCTTCCTATATAAACACTAAGTTTCTTTTGTTCTACACAGTACGTTACTGTTCATTATCATACGATGATCTCCGTACAATAAACCTCTTCCACATTATCCCGGTTTCCCGTATATCGATTGTTCGTATTAGTACAACACATGGCGCAGCGTCGGAAACATCACTGTGATTGATGTGAAAGAACCTGTGGGAGCCGAGGATACCGTCGTTGTGGATGCTTGTGGAACGAGGTCTAAGTTGAGATGGAGCCGAAAATCGAACCCATTAGTCTTTCCAAATTGAAGAGAAAACGAGGTCTGTTGCGATTTTGTGCTCGTGAAGCCTTTTGGAGCCCTCAAAAATCGTGTTGTGGGTTTGCATTTGGTGGAAATATCGTCCATCAACTTTGGCGGATCTCTAGTTTGGAGAGCGAGCTCCAAGCTGTGGAGACACATATTGATACATACATGGATGTGCATGTTGCAGTCCAATGTGGGGATGTTGATTCTGTTGGAGATGGTGAGGATGATACCACCATTTGTGAATTCCAAAGTGGATTGTTGGCAATGGAACAAGAAATTCGGTCATTTCGTTCCCATTGCGAGGCTCTTCCGTTGAATCACAGACCTCAAGTAGACCCATCATCGGAATATCAACCTGTTAACTGAATTAACATGTCGTTAAAACCCGATTCGTTGACCGTTGATGTCACGTTGGCGACATTCCATGTGTGGCGACGGAAGTTTGAAGACTTTAATTGTATAATGGGATGGATAAATTCACAATTCATGAACAACGTGCCCAGTTACGTGGATGTATGGATGTGGACATGATCCAAATGATTTCCCAGTACCTTGATGTGACCGATGAAGAGCCTGTAATTGACGTGTTGGACAAGATCCAAGCTCACATTGCAAAGTCCGTCAACATTGTTTGTCGGAGGCACGAGTTTAATATGTTGGAGCAGAAGCCCGGAGAATCGTTTTGTGATCTGTTTGTGAGGCTCAAGATCGTTGGAGGGCTCGCTGAGCTCGAAAAGATCTCGTTTGAGGAGATTCTTGCCTCACGTTTAATCGTGGCCGTGTCGGATCACGAGCTAAAGAGAGAGCTCTTATGTATGGATAATCCGACACTGACCGAGGTCAAAGCCAAGTGTGAATCATGGGAGGCTGGTGGAGCAAATCTTGCAGCTCTCCATGAGAAGGTGGTTGTTCGTTCTTCTCAGATTAAAAAAGCGAAGCAGCAAACCTTGTGTGGCCCTCATGTTGACCCATCTGATTCGTGCGGAAAGTGCGGGTTCGTGGAACATTTTGGCTCTGTTTGCCCTGCCAAAAACAAAAAGTGCCGCAATTGCGCAAAATCTGGTCATTTGAGCGAGTGTGTAAATCGCCCAATGACTCCACCGATTTGCCTGAGAGTGACAGTGTGACCACGTCGAAAGTCAGCGTGTTCAGCACTAAAGTGCAAGAATCTCTAAATGGAGCCACACCAAGAGCAAAAGTCGTTGTGGCCCATGGAGATAGAGTGCGGTTCAAAGCAAATGTGTTGCCCGATTCTGGAGCGTCTGATTGTATAGTCCCAACAATGTTTGTGCAACATCACCACATGAAAGTTGAGTCGTCAATTAAGCCTTTGATACGAGCGGTGAATGGTACTGGCCTCAAGTGTGATGGAGTTGTGGATTTGCAATTGAATTGGGCGAATCGTCGTACCCGTGTGCGGGCATGTGTCAGCCCTGATGTGGATATCCCAATCATTAGTTGGTCTGCCATGAAAGATTTGGGGATGATTTCAAACAAGTTTGGTCGTCCTGTTCGTGCACCCTCGAGGTCTTGTGGTGGGAAGTCACCTAGGTTTCGTCGATCAACACAAAACTCCGCTCAGACCGAGGAGCAATTGTGATGAATGTTCAATCAAATTTTGTCATGCGGGGAAAAATTGATTTGGGGGAGGTGTTCCGTATTTGAATTTCTCTTGCTCTCCTGTGTACATTCTAATTTCCCTTCTGCGTTCCTCTTCCTATATAAACACTAAGTTTCTTTTGTTCTACACAGTACGTTACTGTTCATTATCATACGATGATCTCCGTACAATAAACCTCTTCCACATTATCCCGGTTTCCCGTATATTGATTGTTCGTATTAGTACAACACAAAAGGTTCCTTTGATCATGAACGTTGGCTTCCCGCATGATGAATGACGTCACAGACAGTCCGTGCAGGGTCGGGCAACCTTAGATTTGAATGCCAATCTCTGAGAGGGTCCCTACTTAGTACTATGTCTTTACTATTTTTCAACTTCTACACCAACGGTTTTGCCCATTCTGCCACCAGATGTCGCGAATCGGGGCCGAACCGTGAAACTCTATACCAATCCATTCGGAGTGTTCAACATTCTGTTCTCAAATCCATTGGTTTGGATCCTACTAAATTTGGTTGCCACTCTTCCCGTCGAGGCGGGTTTCAGACTGCCAAAAATAAAGGGCATACCACATCTAAAGTTGCTACAGCAGGAGGTTGTTCACACAACAGCTTAATCCCTGATATTTATGATGATAATCATGCACCCCGAATCCTTCATTCTTTAAGCCACTCTCTTGCCTTTCCATGATATGACGTCTTTAAACATTGAGATGAATAAAAGTATTGACCAACATCAAGAAATAGGTCTTGGATTTTTCACACCGTCGTCCTCCTTCTTCATCTGCTAGTGAGTATTTATTATTTAGAATATAGTAGTGAGAATATGGATAAAAGAAGGTTTCTTCATAAAGTAGAAAACGGAATTTATACATATCGAACGAAACGTATAGGTTTCAAGTTACTTGTGAAGAATTTCCGATTTGCCGTTGCCTCCTTGCTCCTTTCAGATTCTCGCCTCATCATTACCCGGTGGTTCTTCTGAGTCAAATCCCACCCTCCCGCCCATTGGGTTCAACTCCATAACATGAACAATCATCACCACATCTACCACCACCATCAAACGTCGCAGTTTTTTACTGGATTTGTTCCTTTTCCTGCTCAAACACACGAGTCTCGTTCAAAAAGACAAAAAGCTCCCTATTTCTTGTTGCTGATCAGATGAATTACACACCGTCGTCCTCCTTCCACATCTGCTATTGTGTGTTTATTATTTAGAATATAGTAGTGAGAATATGGAAAAATGAAGGTTTCTTCATAAAGTAGAAATCTTTGTTTTGCAAGCCTTACAATTTAAATTAGCGTTATTTGCGGAACTGTTCTTTTAAACGCACGAAACCTTAAAATATCGACACCTGGACACCGAAACCGGCTTCTCGCCCACCCCTACCCTGTCCGCCGTTGAGAGCGGTAAAAAATTGCCCCATCTTCTTGCTCTGACCTCTTTCTTTTGTACAAACTTAGTTTGCAGACACAACTCATTGCAAATATAAACTGTATTACTTTGGAATTCGTGTTACAACAACCGTTCAAATTCGTAAATGCCATGGATTGTCGGGTGACGAGGATTTCTCCGGACCATCTATTTCTTTAATTACATATGGCGGCTATAAGTCATCGAAGATGTTCCTAGGCACCTCCGACCGTAAGGATGGCGTGTCTGGAGCATCTGGGGGACTATTTAGATCAATGGTTTCGGTCATGGGAGTCACGAGATCAACACGATCATCCGAATAAGATGCGACCTCTCTCGGCGGTGAATTGTGAATGTTAGGGTAATGTTGGTTGGCCAAAAGCGATCGTTCTGGACTTGACGCTTGTCGAAAGGGCCCGGATTTCACGATATCTTTGGATCGAAACCGATTGTTGAACGATCCCGAATCTGAAGAGAAAGAAGAATCATGCGATAAAAATAGATCTTGGAAGCAAGTCTGGAAAGGAGAAGAGGAATTACTCAGATCAACTTTTCACTTTTAATTTGCATCTGATTCATATTTTTTACATATTTTTGCTCAAAACTCTTTTTGGAAGCTGACACAGGAAATGTTAGAGCCCAAAGAATGAGTCCAAACATTTGTAACTTTAAAAACAAAACCCAAATGTGCTTTGCCCCATGAGAGGTAAATCAATTAACATTAATCTTATAGAAAGGTAAATCAATTACTATAAATGTTATTGAAAGGTAAATCAATTACTATTAATCTTATTGAAAGGTAAATCAATTACTGTCATAGGCGTAGGAGGCAGGGGGGGCAACTGCCCCCCTGGCCTCCGGAGACCGCTAAAATTCGGGCAAATGAGTTGAGGTATTCGGGCATTCGGGGAGGGGAAAAATGATATTAAATAGCAAGATTAATAGTAAAAATACTGAAGAATCAGACAATAATTAATCGCAAATAAATTGTGATTATTTTAGAGAGAAATTCATCATGATGAATTGAAAAAAATGTTCTTCTGACTCATCACCAAAGCTATCAAATGTTTGTGAAATTCGGGCAAATTTGGTGTTGCCCCCCTAAATAAACCACACCTCCTACGCCTATGATTACTGTTAATCTTTTTGAAAGGTAAAGCACACACTATTAATCCAAAAATTTTTTGTGTTTTTTGCCATTTTGAGTATCAGAAAGGTTAGGACATGTTAGAGCTAGAAAAAACATTTTGCTCCAATGAAAAAGTACTTTTTCACTTTTTACCGCGATCTACCTTGGTGTTGAAAGTAATAATTATCAGTTCAAATTGGAATTCACACAATACTAAAGATAGAGGAAAAGATATGCAAACGAAGACCGAAACCCATTTAGAAAACGGTGCAGAAAGATCACGTGGCTTTTCAGGATGTTATTGAGGCACTCACACTAACCTGAACCGCAGTGTGTTCTTCATCAATCTCCCCTAAAAACAACGTCAAAACCATGTGAAAAATGTCCTTCCCTCGATCAACAAACAACCCCTGGATGATGTAATCAAATGCCAAAATGATGAGACTTCTGTTCGTTATCTACACGAGAGCGCCACTCGCATGAGAGCTAAAGTAAAAGAACAATGCTTGCCCTTTTTGGAACATTCACAAAACTGGAAAGTGATTAATTGGAATTGATTTTGTTGAAGATACATCGTTTATAAAATTTAGAAACTTTCATTTCTTTTTCCTTAATCTTCTCCAATCCTTGGGAGACACCAAGACACCCATCTAAATAGAGATCAAGCAATTATTTTAACAAAGCAATGGTTGCTTTATCTCAACCCCCTTATGTCAGATTGGGCTAAGAATGGATAAATGAAGGAGGATTCAGGGTAGAAAAGGTACTTTATTAGATTAAATTCAAATCCGCCGAACTTTTTTAGTATATGATCATTGTTGTTTTACTTAATTTGGGAAATCAATTTAAAAACAAATAATTTTATCGCAAACAAAATTTCCACAAGTGGCAGCTTTTGAAAAAACAATGGTCACAGAAAAAAATTGTGGCCGCCGAGGTTAAATTGGCCCCCAAATGGCAACTTTTGGAAATTTTCTGGATTTTTTTTAATCCCAGCCTTAAAATTTAAGACTGTTTCATCAGCCAACAGCAACACTACGTTGTGAAATTACGTCTGGGATTCTGCTTCGCAGAAAAACTGAATATTTATCCGAGCCTTAGTCATGATCAGGGCCACCATATACATGTAAATTACATTTTACAATGTAATTACCAAAGTCTGCGATTTTTGTTCAAAATTACATAAATGAGGATAAAATTAAATAAATGTGCAAAAATTGCCTGTTTTGATGGATACGAAATAGAAAATTGTTTGATTTCACGTCAAAGTCAAGATAAAGAAGCAAAAAGAGAGCGTTTTTTTAATTTATAACAGGTATATTTTTTTTATATTTAGTTGATCCTCAGGCCCGCTGTGTTGTTATAAATGGTATTTTACATTGAAGTCACAATGTGCATTTTTTGTCGAAAAATACAAAAATAGGGAAAACTTCGAAAGAATGTAGAAAAAATGCCTCTTCCGTTGAGAGTTATCAACAAAAAGGATGTCAAAAATCAAAATAAGGATAGAAGCTGTTATATTTGCAACAATTGTGACAAAATATGGCCATTTTAGCATCTTTTCCTACCCATGAAATAAAATTTAGATGATGCAAGAACATGAAAGGGGCAGTTTTTAGGCGATATAGTGAGAAAAGTATTTTTAATGATACCAAAAAATCCAATTTTGTTACGTCATTTCTCAAAAAAAACACCAAAAATAATACGTTTCGGCAACATATTTTGCATAAACTTGGTGGCCCTGATTGTAACCAGGAACCACTGTACTTCAGGACAGATTTCAAAAATACACACTAGGTCCGATTAGAGATGCTTTATTGTCAGAGATGGGCGAGGTTTCGACTCAAGCGCCACGGAGAAAAGTAAACGATTTTTTGAACTAAAAACATTTCCAAATAAACAGGTTCTCCATGCTTTGGATGTAGAAAAATTGTCAAGTGAAATGTTCAATAAAACCTTTTCCAGTGACCTTCCCCATTGTTCAGAGTCTTAAATTGCAAACTTTCAAGTTGGTTTTTGAGCAGAAAAATATAAGTTGGAAGCATCAATCCATTTACAGCACGTTAGGTTGGGCTCTAGAAAAATGCAAACGTTCTGCTTCAGAGTAAAATGCGGAGACACTGGATTGAGGGACAGCTTGTCGAGGCTTTGGTTTGTTTGGAAATGTTGAAAACGGCGCCCAAAAGGGCATCAGCCAATCACATGATGAGAATTACATGACGTCATTGACGCCGGTCTTAACCTCGCCCGTCTCTGGCAATAAAGCGTCCCTAGGTCCGATCACTGTCCTAAAATGTGAGGTTTTTGCAACAAATATATTGTTCCGTTGAATTTCCATTGTACTAATCGGACCTAGTGTGTATTTTGAAAGTAATCCTGGCTTGAGCTATCCTTGTTGTAACACACTGTTTTTATGTCAACAATGAGAAAAGGCTTTAAAGGCAAACTTACCAAACAACCAAAAAAACTACCAAAAAATACAATTTTATTACATTATTTCCAAGAAAAACTACCAAAAAATTACATTTTTTGGCTGTTTTTTACCAAAATTTGGTGGCCCTGGTCATGATACAAGGTGCGTCTAACGTTTTTGCCGCGTATTTGAAATGACATTACTCGTTAGCTGTTGGAACTTTTGTGCTGAAATTTGTAATGAGTCTTCCTCTATCATTGCTTAATCATTGCAAGAATAAATGCTTTCCAAAGATGCTGAGACGTTCCTGCAGGAATGGAAATTGCACACCATACCAGTGGCAATCCGCGCCGGAAGATCAAATTCTAAAAATGATGAGTTTCGGGACTTGGCAAAAAAGAAGTGTAAAAAGTGTAAAAAGGCCCCAGAGGCAAGTGTTTATGATTACAAACCTGTGGGAAACAGAAAAGTCCAATCCCATCAGAATGATGTTTTTAAAAGCCAAGAAATCATTGAACAATTTTAACAATTTCTCGAGAATCATCTTGGCAAGCCCTTAAGGGCCATTAGCCAAAACTTGAGTGAGCCTGAGGCCACAATTATGTCCTCATGCAGACATTGTCGAAAAGTGGCCTCAGACACACTTAAATCTCGGCTAATGGCCCTTAAGGACTTGTCAGGGTGATTCTCGACAAATTGTTCAACTTGTTCAATAAATTCTTGACTTTTTTCAGCGTCATTCTGACGGGATTGGGCTTTAACACTCCTAAAGCTATGAAGTCATAACCAATGTCTTCTAGCGCCTTTTTCACATTTTTCACACTTCTTTCTGGGAACTCCAGAAAA
Source organism: Tigriopus japonicus (assembly GCA_010645155.1). Classification (NCBI taxonomy): domain Eukaryota; kingdom Metazoa; phylum Arthropoda; class Copepoda; order Harpacticoida; family Harpacticidae; genus Tigriopus; species Tigriopus japonicus. The sequence goes on from CM021318.1 coordinate 3,354,754, forward strand.
TCGGCAATTCAAAATTTGATCTTCCGGCGTGAATTGCCACTGGTATGGTGTGCAATTTCCATTCCTGCGGGAACTTCACGGCATCTTTGGAAACTATTTTTTCTAGCAATGGTTAAGCATTGTTTGAGGAAGACTCCCAAAAAATTTCAGCTTAATAGCTCCAACAGCTAACGAGTGACGTCATTTCAAATGCGCGGCAAAAACGTTAGACGCACCCTGTATATCTTTGTTTTGAAAGACTTACAATTTAATTTGGCATGATTTGCGAAAAAGCTCACGAAACCTTAAAAATGTCAACACCGGAGACCTGGTGTCGACACTGACACCGAAATCCAAAAAAGCCGTTGGAGAATTACTGAGAGACCAAAGGAAAGCTTTGGGAATCAGGATCATTGGTCTTCCAATTAATTTTAAAATTGCGACTATTTGTTATCATCCAGAGGCTTGTGATGTAATGCACCAACTCAGACAGTTTGCTGCGATCATTATTTTCATTCAGACCAAGTTACCTCTCCTATCGGTTCCACCTGTTCCTGTTTCTGGATCGGCAAACCTCTCGCGGAAATCCCGTCGACGACTAGCTGACTCTTGAAGGCGCTGAATCCTTCGTTTTTCTCGTTTAATATGCTCTTTGCCCTCTTCCACCATTTCCAAAGTGAGCTCAGAGTCTTGGTTGAGAAATTGCTGAAATCCCAGGGCTGCAAAGTTCAAAAGGATAAAATCATTCGTCATTGTCGCATTCCCACGTTCCATGTTCCAAAGCAAGAAGAGGCTTCCTTTTTCATCTCTAGGCTAAGGAAAATGGACCAAAAATAACCGAACTTCATCCAAAATGAATGATTTGAGACTGGTAGCAAGTTCACTGAATCGTTCAAAGATTTCTACCAAATGCGAGCGTCATACAAGCTTAAATACATTAATGAAAAAATATGTGACAGCAATAATAAGTCTTTTTTCAATATTTTATGATTGCACAAGACCTCGATTTGGCGTGCAAAAGTTGCGATTGTTTGGCAACGTGATTAATGGCGCGTGATCCGAGATTTGTTAGACCGCAAGAGGGCGCATCATCCGCAGTCGAGAAGGAAAAAACAAGAGCGTCATTCTAGGCAACTTTCGAAGACCCTTATTTTGTAAATCAAGACGTTGTGTGATTGAATCGTTCTGAAATACGTAACAGGGGTCACATATGACGTATTCCACTCATTTTGAGGCATTTTTGTTGATTCAGTGTCAAATTAGGTGCAGTTTTCATCGAGGTTGAGTGAATCCATTTATTTTGACAGTTGCGGTGGATGCCCAAATGTTGTTGATTGCGATCAAGAGTCAGGATGACCATGCCATCAAAATTCCTAATTTTATAACCGTTTCAAAAACTAGTGATGGGACTTTAGCCACCCTGGAATCAAGTAGCTGAAGACGGTACCAAAAGAAATGAGGACTTAGAGGCTTGATGCCGGCTTGATGCCAAAGTGAAAATCTCTAGTGCTGCCATTTTTACCCCAGCTTAAACTACGTCTTTTTCTACAATATGAAATTTTTTCCAACCAATGGGACATGCATAAGGTTGCTTCAAGTGAGTGTTTAAAATCATTCCGCGGGCGGCAAAACAGGGCCGTTGGCTGCGCTGGGCTGCTCAGCCCATTTTGGCGAATTCAAGTTTTTTTCCATTTTTACGTGCATTTGATGATTGTAGGTCCCTGGAAACGATCTAAATTTTACGTTTTAATCCCTCTGCTTTCACCTGGTTGAAAAAATGCTCAAGTTGTTTGCTAGAAAATAAGACAGAAAAAATTAGATCTGAGCAGAAAGAATCATTAAAAAATATTGCATTTCTCTGTATGCCAAATATTTTGAAATATTGAAAAGACTCATTGGAACCCAACAAACAAATCAGCATCTTTAAATTAGTGTTTGGATCAATGTTAAGTCCTATTTTTGCAATAGCACAAGGCTTGCTTATTTGCTTTTAAATCAATCAACCTAAAAATATTTTTTGCATATTATTGACCCAATTCCAACAGAGGCATCTTTAAGTGAAATACCGATCGTTTTCAGGGACCTACAATCATCAAATGCACGTAAAAATGGAAAAAACTTGAATTCGCCAAAATGGGCTGAGCAGCCCAGCGCAGCCAACGGCCCTGTTTTGCCGCCCGCGGAATGATTTAAAACGCTCACTTGAAGCAACCTTATGCATGTCCCATTGCATAAAGTTATAGGCTTAATGCAAACTATCTCTTTTAGCCAGCGACTCAAACTTGTAAGATAGGCTAATTTAACTCTTAAAATTAAATGCTGACTTCAAATTTTGGCTTCCAACTTTCAAAATCGGGTGGCCTTTATAGGAGATTACTCAGGGGGACGAAATCCCAAAGTGTGTGCCTTACGTAATCCAAGCTTTGGCGGACAATCGAAGTGAATACCTTATTTGATGGTTTTTCTAAACTTTAATCAAACCATCAACAGAAGAAATGTGTGTGTTTGAAGGAATTATTCGCTCTACTGGTGTTAAAAAGGTGAATGGTAGGCATACTAGCATCACCCTGAATTTTCTTTGTTATTGTTGATCACAACAACAACAACATTGTTTGGAATTTTCTAGTTTTCAACATCGCATGTCATGCAACATTTCCTTTTGAACCCTCTGCTTCAGAGTGCATAATTATTTGATGTGGGCTGCCATGAATTTTCATCGTAAAATCAATTTGGTTGACGACATTGGAAACCTTCCCTTCCTTTTCAAACCCAAAAAACTTCACTCCACCAGTTTTGCATATGACCTGATTATCTGGGCTCATTCCGCGGAAAATTTGTAATGTGCTATCTATCGTCTCCACAATTGTCCATGAAACCAAGACCGAAATTTCGGCTGGAAGCCCTTTTCGTCCATCACTTATGTTTACCATTTGACTTGTCACTTATTTCATACAGATGAGCTTACAAATGTATTTCCCTTAATTCATTTTATATACCATGACATGACTAAGAGTTTCAATAAAGATTCAATTAAATTATCAGTGCCCCGATGAAATTCTCCAACATACAGTGTGTGGAAGCAAAAAAACGAAAATTCCTCAACCTTGCCTCGCCTTCACAAGTGTCCGTTGCCATCAATAGTTGCCATCTGGATATACAGCATCAAAAAAGGCTTCACTACCTGTTTCATGACCTCTAAGTACTCATTTGCCCCCACTGTGAGGCGATTAGCAAATTAGAATGGCATTATCCTCTTGCTCTTGATTAGAAGGTTGTCAATGACAATCTCGTTGCTGCTGCCACTCCCAGGCTTCGTCTTCAAGTTGTCCACGGACTCAGGCTTCTTCTTGGTGTTGTAGACCAAGGTAATATGAGAGATGGTCATGACCTCCAGGAATCCACCAAAGTGCGTGGAGCAAAACTGATACTCGATCTTTTTGCCGTCATTTTAAAAACAAAACAAAGCTCTTACTTCACTTGTAGTTTTACTTTTTGAAAGCTAAACCTTGACTCTTTTAAGTACAAGGAAAAAAGACCTTGATGTCTTGAATAATACATGAGATGTTAGCCTTCAAACAAAGTCAATTCCGTTTTTTGCTTTGAAACTGTAGAAACAATCAGAAAATTGTTGGCCAATTATTTTATTATTATTATTATTTAAAATTGTTCACTATTATTTGATGCTTTACACGAAAATTGAAATAAATAATTACAAAGCAAGATTTTTTTTGACTCTATCAAATGCTGTACATGAAAGAGGATAAAACTCTCTTTCAATGTATGTGTTTAGTTAAAAAAAAGTAGGATGCAAGGTATTAGATACACTGAAGCAAAATTCCAGAACAGTAATTTAGTCCTTTATATACCCTCATTTAAGTAATATGGTACAATTATGACAATTCAAAACCTGCCTGCTACTTTCTCCAGTCCCCAAGCATCATTTTTACCTGAATCCTTCAAACTTTTTTTCCTTTTTAACTACTTTGCAAATGCAAGCAGATTTCGATTTCAATTGAAATATGCTGTTACAAAAATGACCAGAAATTTAAAGTTACAACTCATTTGATGTGGAAAGTGATAAAATGTGTAGTATAACGAGAAATGTTCATATTACGCTCCGGATATTCTTTAGCAACCTTCTAAAAGTCACTTTTAAATGTGGCTCATGAAAAAATTTCGAAAATTGGATAGGAATCAATTCGAACGGGCCACTTGCATTACTTTGCATACAAGAAATGATTTGGATTCCAAAATGCATTTCAAATAGCAATAGAACAATACAAAATACTGGAATGCATTGGTTTAGAAAATTATGGAAGAGTTCATTTTGGGCACTTTTCCTGCTCTTTTGAAGTTGTTCTTCGACATGAAATGCTTGATGCCGGCTTGATTCCGACTTCCAGAAGGCTTGAAACAAGCCTGGCATCTTTCGGCATCAAGCCTCAAAAAGCCCGGCTCGTCCCATCAGTATCAAAAACCCATCGTTGGGTTTGGATAGTTTCTTCCTTTTTAAAGTCGTTTCTAGTTGTAGTTTTGAATCAGTTAAAACTAGCAAAACCTAAACCTAAGCAATGGTTTTGAAACTCTTTTAGAAAATTTGGAATATTTACGTGACGTGACCGCCCTGAATAATACCAAACATCAGGCACAACAAAGGCAGATCAGACCCCATTATTCATTTTCATTAATCAGAAAAATACTGATTTACAATAAATGAAGGAACAAGGTAAAATAAAAAATGTACTGTCGCTTTGTCTGAATACGTCAGTGGATGTCTTTTTTTTATTTCGAATAGGTCCTTAGTTAGCCACATTGTTGTTGAACGGCAAGCTCTTTTGCAAAAATTCACATACACTAATTAAAAAAAGTTTTGCCACTTTCAAGTGGCGGTCATAGTTGCAATATAAGTTTATTGCCCTTCAGCATCTACATCATCTGTTGTTCTGATATCAAGATACTCCATGAACTGATCGTTAATATCGGTCAGTAATAACATTAGTGTACTATTGAAAGATATTCTTACATCAAACTTTGCTTGTATTAGGTTTTCACTTCATAGGTACTCTCTTCCCAGTCTACCAGTTAGGTAAGGACAAACAAACAGCTCAGAATGAAAAAACTTACAAGCAAGCCTTGCCGCAGACCCGACATACTAAGTATTCCATTGTCGGTTGGCTCCTCGCTTAAAGTTCTCTAACTTGGACTTACCGGACAAGAATCGAGCTCCCACCGAGAAGTAAGTGCACAAGCTCAGGGCCAAAAGAGCAATGGGAAAGTAGATGTTAAAATAATCGGACACAATCGAAATGACGTCCATATGGCCCATGATCTGTGTGTAAGCCGTCTCCATGATCTGCGATTGGATCACATGCGAGTCCATGTGGATCAAAGAAAGGAAGTTCAAGCACAATGGAGGCGTCAATCGACACAATAAGGCCCCCGAAAACAACAGGGTATACTCGTCACTTTGATGGTTCTTCGCCAAATAGTAGTAGTTTAAGACTCGGATCTTGAAGATCGTGTAGTAAGCACACAAACACAAGTAGCAAATGGACACAAAACAGATAACCTCGATGGCGAAATAGTTGTAACTCCTCATGGCCAATTTGACAAAAACGGCCAACAAGCTTAACGGTGGGGATTTGCTGAAGAAAGTGATCTGAAAGGAACGATTCCAATAACAAGAGAACAAGCTAAATACTAATCAAAACCAGTTTTATCACCTCTGACCATAAGATGATGGCCGACATGACCACGGCTAAACCCGCGGCAAAACGCAAGATTAATGGCATCAAGAGACACTTCCAATACCATTCAATGGTGGGTGTAAAAATTGTCCGTGCAAAAATAGGTTTTGGAGCCGGACTCAAGGTGTGCTTGAACACGTGTTCGTTGCTAATCATGTTTCGATTGATGTCCTCCAGTTCAAATACTTGATTCGTCATATCCGCCCATTGAGCTTCAGTTCGGTGATGATTTTGCAGACTGAACATCACTTGCCGATGAAGCTTGGTCAAGGTCTTCTCATCCGGAGGATCATTATTAAAGGCCACCTCAGTCCTTCTCCGTTGGATTTTCTCCATCATTTCAATGGGAACCTTGGCCATAATCGTGTCCACGAAAGGCCGACGAAGATCATTTTGGCCGATGATCTGTCCGACAGCATGAAGAGTGGCCAAAGCATCATCCAAGCTCTCTTCCGCATCCGTTCGTTCAGTCATAAGTTTGGCCACTTTGAAATAGGCTCGATTGAGTTGATAGCCTTTCTGGGTGAACTTCCAAAGGTTCCTTGGAACCTCGACCAAACCATAACCAAGCATCAAGACCAAAACACACAAACCCCAAGTGTTCGAAGCCGATGAAGCGATAGCTTTGAGGCGTTCCCAGTTCAGATCCAGATCAGGTTGAAGAGCAATGTACACGAAAAGAATCAGGGCGATGAATAACAGCGAAGTGTAGTAGATCATATTGTCCCAAAGAGCCGATCGAAGTTTTCCGGAGGCCGTGAATTCACCCGCTAAAGTATACGATTGCATCAAAGGCAAGATGAGCCAAGTGAGAAGCTGTGAGTTCCAATAGACCACTTTCCATAAATCGGGCAACACTGCGGGTGCCAAGAGACTATACGGAGGTTGGCAATGGATCTGATCCGCCAATGCTTGAGCCAACGAATCCGTCGAGCTCTTGGGAGTTATGGTGGATGAATCACCTCTGGAGAGGCGAATATCTCTCTCAGTGATTATGGTGGGATCAGGGGTGGTGAAAGTTGTCCCGTGGGATTCATTTTGCACAGCAGCCTCGGCCAAAGAGGCGTTAACACATTGTCGATAAGCCGTGGAAGACACATCCAAAGGCAGGACGAAAATGATCATGAACGAAAAGTACCAAGCAATGAGCACAGCTACAGTCACGGCCACACGATGCCGCATCCAATCGCCATAATGATACAAAAGATAGCCCGAAAGGACCAAAGTGACTAGTACGTCTAAAACAAAGGTCGTAGCAGCCATCGTTTGAACGAAAACCGAAACGTTAAACTAACTCAAAATCGGAGGGGTTCACTCAAAGGACACGCTCTCAGAAATGAAAGCTGCTCCATCGGCGGCCAAACGTCGCTCGTCTTCGTCATTGTTCTCGAAATCTTCAGTGGGTCGCAGTTGAGCTTGGGCTTTAAGTTTGGCCTCATTCTGCATGGCCTCCAATTTCTGTAGAGTAAAGGATTTGAGAGGCAGCAATTTGGGCTTGCACAAGACCATCTGAGATTGGGTCTCGGTGAAGAGAAGTCCCTTTTTGGGCAGGATCTCACGCAATGATGATGATGAGGCTACTTCTCCACCACTCATCTTAGGGGCCTTTCTCTTGGGATGCTCCAAATGGATCTTCTTCAGCGATTGGAACTTCAGATCAATGGCCAAAGCAAAGGAAAGCCATGGAGCTGTCACGCCATTGTGGAGCTAACCACGGGATCCCATGGAACAAGAAAGGAAAGAAGGGCCTTTCTATAAGTAGAGTAATGAAAGTTATGGAGGAAAAGGGAAAGGAGAAGTGGAATTGGAGGATGTAGGATTGGCAATGCAGCTGATATACTACTAACATTTGGTGGAATCCAGGGTCGCATTTAGTGTAGATTAGTAAAACACAACAAACACCTGTGAGGTTGGTTGCCACTCGCTACGTGTGCAACCTATGCAGATGTCATTGTGACATTTGTAGGCCTCGGATAGGAATGTGAGGGATTGATTCAATCATGGTTTCTTTTGGCCTAAAAGCAGGGTTTTAAGAGCGGGATTTGTTTTGTTCTGTGAAAAGTATTTTAAAGAGCAAAAATATGCAACATATACTCTAATGTGAGTGAATGACAACTATGTTTAGGATGATGCTTCGGTATGCCAGTGAATCACATTTTTTCGCTAGGCCTACTCTTCAAAATGTGACTAAAGGTTGTGAGACACTATTTGCGTTATAAAAGCATTGTCATGGATGTGTTTAAGTAAGGGTGACTCATCGAAGGGTTAATTACCGACTATCACTTGAGGCCAAGTTACAACAATAAAAATTTAATGGAACATATACTACACTGAAATAACCTCTCATTTTAGAACAATGACAACCCTTTTTTCTGTCATTCGTCTTTATAAGATAAGCGTGAGTTGCAAAACGAGAATGGTACTTGGTCCTTATGCACAAGAGTCATTATCTTCTTGTGATTCGTTTACTTATACTTATTAAGGCTTTCTGGTTTATATTAATTTCATTATATTCATTATTAGTAGTATTATTTGGTCACATTTCTAAGATATTTGCTAGAAATATGACCAAATAATATTATATGCAATAGATCGATCTCGTTGCTCCAAACAAAAACCAGAAATTAAAGAATCAAGTTCCCATGGCAGGAATTACGACTGATGTCATCATTTTTGGCGGGAAAAAAGTTCGGAAGACATGTGTTTCTGACGAGAGTGCAAGGTATCTAAAACGAAGATTTGGGCCTGGTAATTGCAACAATACCTTTCTCATCTGCACAACTTGAAGTTGGAATAGCAATTCTTGATATTTGTTTTGCAAAAAAATGTGTTTTTGCTTTTATCTAATTTTTTTTTACATAAATAAATTGAGAGGGTTCTTCTGAACCTTTGAATCAGGAATGCCCAACATTAAATAACAAGATGGCCAGAGGAGATCAATTCCAGGAGCAACTAAACCTAAAACAAATATTTTTTTTTGATAGAAGGCTTCCAATTTCTCAATTTGTTTTTGAATTACTTTGCCGTACTTCTCAACATACATTAACCATGCCATTTCTCTTAATTGCAACATTTTCGAAAATCTGACCTTTGTAAACTCAGACTTTTTGGCAGGCCTAGACTGCTAACGGCAACAGGTCTGTACAGAATGGTAACTAAGTATGGGAACCACGGAAATCAATTATTTCTTTTTATTGGTTGGAGATAGAAATTTGAAACTTTGTGTCAAGATGGATCAGTATATTAGCTATAATTCTTGTTTAAAACATTTTTACAATGGCCTCCTTGATTGGCAATTACACAGCAAAGATGGCATGGAACCTTAGCACAGCAAGTACACATGGTGTCCTCATCAATGCTGGCCCATGCCGCAACCAGGGTGGCCTTCAGAGTGGGAACACTTTTGTGGACCTTCTTGCAAGCCCTGCCCTCAAGTATGGATCATACAGAAAAAAACATAGGATTGAGGTCAGGGCTGCTCAGTGGCCACATATCCTTGGACCAGAATGACTGAAAAACATCTTCCCAAAAGTCATGGATGGGGGCAGTGCACAGGGGCCCTGTCTTGCTGGAAAATGTAGGGGGCATCTCAATAAGTCTTGTGGAGCCAGGGTACCACATCCTCCTTGAGCATGGACAAATATTTGAGTCGGTTAATCTTGACTCCCATGTCCAAAAAGATCAATGACAGTTTCTTCCCATCCGACATCACCCCCACCCACACAATCACTGAGGCTGGCTGTTGTGGACTGGCTGGATGGTGACACTGATTCATCTGTCCAACACAAGAAAGGAATTGAAGTCCTTGCATCTCCTATTTCCCATCTCATCAATCGGCCTCTGGCTTCTGGGGTGATTCCTGTCAGTCTAAAGACTGGTCCTTTCATTCCCATCCACAAGGGCAAAGGAAAAGTACACTGATCCTGCCTCCTACCAACCCATATATATCCTTCCCGCCCTCTCCAAGATTCTGGAAAGCATGGTCAAGGCCGACCTAGAAAATCAATTGGTGTGGGTCAGTGCTCTTCAAAACTCTCATTTTGGATTCAGGCTTGGGAGATTGACCACTGCTGCCCTGGCTTTTAGTCATGCTGAATGGACCGCTGCCAGAGAAGGAGGAAATATTGTTGGAATCCTTGCCTTTGACCTCTCTGTTGCATTTGATACAGTGGATAAGTCACAACTCCTCCCAAAGATGGAAGCCCAAGGATTAAGAGGGCGGACACTAGCCTGGTTTTCATCTTACTATTCTGGCGGTAATCAATGCGTAGACTGGAATGGGAGCAGATCTGGATTGAGAGACGTCACTTACGGTGTTCGTCAGGGATCTATTCTTGGCCCTGTGCTCTTCCTTGTCCTCGCAGCCGATATGCCACACTGTGTTGATGTACAAGAGAGCAGCATCATGAGCTATGCGGATGATACCATCATTTGGGCATGTGGACGTGACCTTCCATCTGTCAAGGCATTGCTTAGTGAGCGGGCAGCAGCCTTTGTTAGATACACTGATTCAAATGGTCTTGTGCTGATTGCTAGTAAGACCTAACTCATGGTCAGTGGACAGCCCAAAGCAGAAAGCATGGCCTCATTCATTATCACTGACAGTGGCGTTGAGGTCAGCCCTGCCCATGAGTTTGAACTCCATGGTGTAAAGGTTGATGACGATCTCTCGACAGCCTCCCATGATTTCCATGTGGCAAAATCAATCACAGAGCGAGCTGGCCTCATATGTCGCCTGGCCCACTATTTACCTCGCGGAGAGTACCTTCGTCAATTGGCTAGTGGATTGGTCCTTTGACAAATTGGCCACGGCATCGCAGCAGTTGCTGCACCTCGTCTCTGCAAGACTGACGCACCTCCACTTGCTGCGTATAGAGCCGTACAGGTGGCCATCAATGATGTGGCAAGGACCGTCACTGGAGTGAAGAGGATTGACCATATCAGAGTCCCTGACCTCCTATATCATGCCGGCCTTCCCTCTGTGAATGAAATAGTGACTCGGGCTGTGGCAATGGAGAGTTGGATGGCTTTGTCAGCTCTGATGGTGGTAATGGTGAGAGGAATCCTGTTGGCAAACTACTTTCCCTCCAAAGTCTATTAACCCTCAAGATCTGGAGAGGCAAACCCGTTCCAAAACGTCTGGTGAGATCCCAGTTCCCCTTCGTGGAACAAACCCCTTCATCACCCATGCGGCAAACCTGTGGAACAAGACCCCGGCCCTCAGGAATGCTCTCACCATATGAGCTGCCGCATCCATCTCGCGATCATTGGCCAAATCGGCTACAATTTAATCAAATGTAATTACAGGTAATGGTGACGATGTGAGGTCCGGAAGAGAGAACAACAAAGGAGTGTTACAAGATATTACAAAATCAGTAGTTTCAAGTTAAATAATGGCAAATGCCAATTTACAGAGAACACTTACCTTTCTTTTTAAATATGTTCCACTTTCAAAACAGAAAGAAAAACGTCTTAAGAGATTGCCCAAAGGAAAATTTTCATTCCTCAAACAAGCATTTTTGATCTGAAATTCATTCTTGCAAGAAAAGTATTCTTTGTAGAACATCTGAATTGCTCCAAATCATTACTACATAGGTTTTCAAATTTGTTTGGTGAAATGCCAAAGCATGACAGAAACAGTTTGCTTATTTGTAGCCGAGTCTGACCCTCATTTTTGGCATGATTTGTTCGAAAAGTTCTGGTGTCACTGGTTCACCCTTTCGACCGGACCTCTCATAGTCATCATAACCTAATTACGGTGACAGGACAACTCAACCCAGCGGACAACTCGACCCAACGGACAGCTCGACCCAGCAGACAACTCGACCCAACGGACGACCCGACCCAGGACAACTCGACCCAGCGGACAACTCGACCCGGCGGACAACTCGACCCAGTGGACAACTCGAACCAGCGGACAACTCGACCCAGTGGACAACTCAACCCAGTGAACAACTCGACCCAGTGGACAACTCGACCCAATGGACAAGCTGACCCAGCAGAAATTCAACTCAGTGGACAACTTCAAAAGGCACAAAATAGAACTAAACAGTCAATTGAACTTCTAATAATCAAAATTTCATGGCAGATCCCCATTTTTTAGAAAACCTATCAAATATTTAGAACCTCATATTTTCAAAAACCATTTTAGCCATTGAATAATATTTTGCTGATTTTTCCCACTGGCAAAGAAGCTTGTTCTTTCCTCAAATTAGATTTTTTTAATTAAAGTGAATATTTTGAACCAATAGTTTGAGTTTTGTGCTTTTGCAAATTTCCACAAGCTCGACTTTTGTTGTGGGTTTAGTTTTCTTCAGTGTCGAGTTGTTCATTAGGTCAAGCAGTCCACTAGGTCTAGTTTTCCTCTGGGTTGAGGTGTCTGCTGGGTTGAGTTGTCCACTGGGTCGAGTTGTCCGCTGGGTCGAGTTGTCCTCTGGGTCGAGTTGTCCGTTGGGTCGAGTTGTCCTGGGTCGAGTTGTCCGCTGGGTCGAGTTGTCCTGGAACCCCTAATTACATATGTAGTCACTTTGTTTATCCCCATTTTTTAAACCATGTCTCTACACTATTTACTAGCCTCGAATGCTAAAGTGTGAGTCCCCGGGTCGGTACTATATTCAATTGCTCTCCAAACAACAAATACATTGATTGCACACAGGGCCATATCTGTCCTCTTGGAGCATCTGCAACAGAACTTGATCTTGCTTGACCCGCTTGACTGCAGTGGTCTCATTGATGAGGTGCAACTTTGTCTTTGGGAGATCTTCATATTGAGGTCATTAATATGAAGTCCATTTTCCTTTTTCAATAGGAATTAATTTTAATTGTTTTGAATTAATTTCCTCGGCAGCCCTGTTTCTCTCTAATCCACCAAAGTTGTTTTGGTTGAAAAGAACGACACTCACCAAACCCAAAGTGGAACCCAGGGTGGGAACTGGGACTGGGAACAAGTGCCAGTCTCCTTACACCTCCCACCATCCCCGAACGCCATGGACCACTCCAAATGGTTGATGGAAACGGGGGCTACATTCCAAAAATTGAGCTCAGAGGACCGTTTTCGCACTTTGGTCCATCTCTTAGACCTTTGCACACCTCAAGAACGATGGCGATGGCAACTGGAACTCACCGAACGACTCCATCGAGACCTCATTAGTTGGCTTCCGGTGGAGATTGCCGTCAAAATTTTGAGTTATCTGGACCTTCCCAGTCTTTTCAGTGCCGCTCAAGTATTTTTTGAGATTTAGGGACATATTTTAACAAGATTTCATGGTTTCATGGATGATTCCAGGTCAGTCGAACATGGCAATCTCGGACAAATAGTCATCTGGAAGTGTGGCGACAACATGGAGAGAGTACCGGGGTTCGAACCCCAATCGCATCGGAATCTATTCAAGTAAAATGCATGTTACCCGTAGTGCTCTAGTTATCCGTAGATTTTGGTGTGTTAGTCAATATGATAAGGGAGTGATCCCGGTTTTAGGAATGGAAAGATGCCCTTCGAGCGGGAATCCGAATCCGAAGAGAGCTCAAATTAGGACGGGCATTTGCATCCGGATCCTTGGGAAATCCAACTCAAACTTCCGCTCAATTTATCGCCCTTGACTTTGACCAAGGTTTTTTGGCGGCCGCCAGTTTTGATTGTAGGTCTATAATCATAATAATTATCCCGGTATTTTCTACCTTAATCATTTTTGGCCCAAAGCATCCGCGGAACAAACTCGGGATTGGTCTTCATTGATTTTGATTTGGTCACTGAAACGTCAAGAGGTGATTCATCGTTTTATGTTGGCCGAACCTCAATTACGTCCAACGGTTGTGAAGCTTCTGATGCCCATGTATCTTTGTGTGGGATTCGTGGATGGAACCATTCATTATTGGGACATTCCCGATGCCAATTCGGTGAGATTTGTCGGCCACACCGGTGCGATATTCTCTTTGGCAGGAAACCTGGTAATTTTGAATGCCGATTCGAGATGAAGACAAAGTTCATCAAAGCTTTTTGTTCAGGAATTGAACTTGTTGGTGTCCGGATCTTGTGATTTGACGGTTCGTCTTTGGAATTTGGCCACGGGAACATCCATTCGAACCATTCAGACCCATGATAATTGGGTGGTGACCGTGATATTATGGGTTCCTCCTTTATTTTCCGCGGATTCCAGACGAAATGACCAACTCAAAAAGCGTCTCTTCACCATGACCAAAACCCAAATCCATTGCTTTGAATGGAAATCCGAGAAAGATCTACCTACGCTTCAAAAACCGTACTTGGTCATCCCATTGAAGCAAAATGAAGGTTATGAAGAACTTCGAGGCGAGTTCTTCACTCCTGGTCTTCATTATGATCCCAAAGCCTCCGTCATTTCTTTTGTCAGACAAATGTTGATTTGCGAAACTCAAACGATAGGTAATTTAAGGGAGAAGTCGAGAGACGTCAATTGATCAAACTAGTCATTAAAAGCCGATTTGTATGATTTCAGGAGATGCAGATATTATTTCAGTTTGCGCTGAAACCGGTGTCATCAAGCGTAGTATTCATATCAACCAAAAAATCCGCAAGCTTCTTTCGGTAGGAAATCGCTTTGCGCTCATTTTATTACCATATGTGGACAGTAAGTACAAGAATCTGGGTATCATTGATCTTCAAAGCCGAAAACTCATTGGAGGAGCCACGGTCCCTCATTCAAGGTAACTTTCTCAGACTGTTAATCAATTGAAAGATTATGTAATAAGACGTACGTCTTTCTTTGTCAATCGCTTGCTTAGGGCCAGTACCCCGGATTTCTCTCAGATTGCGGTTGGTCATCCTGGTTGGTTAGATGGTCTGTCCTCGGAACTTTCATCCAACCAAGACTTGGTTATTGCTCTCAGAGTCAATAATGGTACCATACACACCCTGAAATGGCATTAATCTTTCTAGCCGATTCCATGTTCACCCTCTAGTATGCTGTTATGTTATACAACCTGAAATAAATTTCAAAGAATACTGACTGATCGAGGGTATGGTCCGTCCAAATTAATGGCCGAATGATAGGTGATATGTTAGCCCTCATGAAAAGAGCACACCTGATGGCGACTTACATAAAGACCTCTTTGATATGAGCCGATTGGGTTGCCACACATGTCAGAATTTAAAATCTTCTGTCGAACAATTGATCACGAAAGTTGGTCGGTATTTTTTGGGATTATGTAAACGACTCAATCAATTTTCATCTAAATAGGAACTCTTTGTTGTATGAGCTTTTTTCAAATAACCCAGAAAGATATCACTCAAAGCTGGATAAGCTTCTTTATTGGTTCTTATATTGAAAGTTATTTCTTATTTAGTCATGTGCACTAAATGTGTGTTTTGGCCAACAATGGCAATTGACATTTTGATACAGCGAGTTATATAGAAAGACTTTTATCATGAATTATCTTGTTCATGCTCACAGATCCACCACCCTCAATTTATAATCACTTCACTTACATCCAGTTTTAGGTGTTTTTTTTACAATTTGGAATGGACTGAAAGTTATTATTTTGGGTGGAAGCCCGGTTTTGTTTTCAAGAAAGCAGTCAAACATTTTGAATAGTGCAGTTCGATATGTTCTTTTAAAATAATCATTAAAACTTTGATTTTAAAGAATTCGATACATTCTTTGGTTCCCATGAGTAAACAAAAATACAAAGTAAATCTTGTATTTCCATGATAGCTGATTTTGGTTTCCAGTTTGATTATCCATTGATCACTTAACGCTCACGCTAATTTTGAGACCAACTGTGAGATCAATAATCCTCTTCTATTCTCGAGATGGAAACCCCATCTGACCAAGCGGTTTCAATCACAGACCTCAGACACACATTCAAAACTGCTTCTGGTTGAATCCCTCTTGGTCTCAAGAAAAAAGTGAAACAAATGGTCTTCCGACTCTTCTCATAGCCTCTTAGGGTTGGGGGCTTAGTGATTGTAATCAACAGAATGGCATTTCAGGATTTATTCTCTTTTTAGGAATGGAAAAGGTAAAGCATAGCGTTAACGCTACTGATGTGTTACCAATGCAATTTTGGCAAAGTGTTGCTGACATTGGCCCTTCTTTAGGTTTCTGGGTCAGAAAGCTTAACACAACTAAAGACTTAATTTTTAGTCTTTAAACACAACTACAAAGACTCATAGAAAGGCAAGAGGCATACACTCCGAGAAAAGTGGAAACTGAAAACTCGAAACACATCGTGACATCAGTAATTAACAGTACACACACATATTTCACATCAATATTTGGCTAATTAAAAGATTCGACACATGAATCATTTTGTCAGTATGAAATTGAAGTGAATCTAAAATTTGTCGGAACAGGCAAAGGTTTTCAAAGCACAATTTCTAGTTTTTTATTTTCTTGTTTTTACATTAAAAATTATGCCTCTAGTCACACAGACTTATGTTGAACTAAAAGCATCACTCATAATTTAAAAATAAAAACACTAAAACTTAACGTGTCAAATGTGTTTATAAATATTTGTAGTGAAATAATTGGAAAAGTTTTTTTTTCTTTCAAAAATTAGCATCTTTTACATTTCAAATGAAGATGCATTATTTTGAAGAACAGAAAGTCATTATTCATTTGCATGCCATTTTTCAAACCAGGCAAAATCAACAAAAAAAAGTTCGAGACAACTCAAAAATAAGATTGAGGGCAACGCTTCAAGCTTGCTTCTGTGATGCCTTTTGACACCCACATAATATTTGACCATGTGCTGTCTAAAACTCGTCTGTAATATGTGATTTAAAAAATGGAGTACGATTTTTTAAGAATTATTTTCAGATGAAATTTATTATGCTTTGGTCAAAGATGGTGCTTTTTCCACCATTTGCGTTTACTACCTTCCTAATACCTACAACACATTATTGTCTAAACGTATCAAATGGAAATTGAAGTTATCACTTATTTTCATGGAATGAGAGTTCCTCGTGTCTCATTCCAACACCTCATGTCGACAAAATCCTCACAAATGGTATCCCTTGCTATTACAATCACCGCCGAGTTCCTTTTCGTGACTTCTAGTAGTGATGTCGAATTCAAAACACTGCCTAGTGTTCAAACACATGTCGCATTTATGAACTGTGTGGTACTTTTGTACGAAGTGAGCGTGTTCAACCAGCATAAGGGCGGCGGCGAAGCTATTGAGATCATCATCAGAGAAATTGGAAGCGATAATCCGCAGTCGAACATAATCCCTGTGACTGGACACATCCCATAATTAACTGTTCCTTGATTGACCATAACATTTCGGTGAGTGAATTCATTCAATATTTTTATATGATTTTTCCCAATCATTAAAATTATGCAAGCTTGTATTTAAATAAAGTGCGTGTGTGTTATTGGAGAATTCATGAACATCACTTCCCAATGAGTCTGTTGGAAATCTTAGTAAAAGAGGAAGCCAAGCAATGTAATGATGAAAAACGTCAGTTGCGTAAAGCTTGGCTTATTCGTCTGTCTCGCTTTGGCATCATCCATCATTAGTGTGGACTGAAATTTCCCAGTCAAGCAATTTCTTGTAATGACTTTTTGGATTACGCGAAAAATATACTTTTCAACGTGTTTCAACGCCATTGAAAATGAATGTGAGGAAAATAGAAGATGTTTTTGTGCTTTTAGAGATCTCTCAGGTAAATCGTTTTTTCGGTTAAAGGTGTTGATGAAGAGCAAAAGAAATGGATTGTTAATGCTTCAAGAAAGAAGTGAAAGTAACGGCATTTAGTTTAACATTGTTCCCTTGTAAAAAAGTATAGTTAAATTTACAAAACGAAAAAATATTTTAATTTTTAAATTGAAAAATATAGAGGATCATTTTTTGGAAAAGTTTTGACTTGTCTATTATGCAAATTTTAAAGAGGCAATGGCAATATTGGAGATCAAGTAAAGACATCAAAATAAAGCATCATCATCATCATCATTTAAAACTTTTGAAAGTTTTCCAACATGACGGCCATATGTTAAATTTGTATTTTAAAACATGTACCTTTCGCTCCAGGATCTTGAATGGAACTGCTAGCGTTGAAAAATATCATTAGTTCGAGTCAAGATTTTTCAATAAGGGTTCAATATTTTTGCCAGCCCATGAAGCTTCATTTTATAACTCTTTGTACCCATAACATGAACAGAAACTTAAGGCAGGGCCACTTTGAAAATCTCGTTCTTTTCTTCTCCAAAGCTCAATTCCAATCTTCCCAATGCCAAGCTCAATCTTTGGCTAAAGGTGAGATGTAATATTGATAAAATTGCGACTTTGTGAGTTGCAAATTGATGACTGGATGTGAAGAAGTTATACAGAAACATGTTGACGGAAAAGCTCAGGTTTTACCGCAAAGCGATTCAAGGCCATAAAATGTATTTTTCAAAACAAACAAGTTCCAAAAAATTACACAAAAATTATTCATAAAAAAGATTCCAATACTTGAATGATGGTTTAGATGCCGCAACCTGTAGAGTTTTTGAATTGTTGGTTTTTCGATTTTTACTTTTTCTGACGTTTCAGCATTATTATGGACCGATTCGAGGGTGAGGAAGTTTCATGGAGCAATGGAGGAGAGTTGTCACCACGTTGGTTTTTCAATTCAAGTTCCACGATTTCTCAAGGGACTGGTGCACTCATCGTCTTGGTCACTGCTGGCATTTTGGGAATAGCGGCGGGACTTTTTTACTTCAATGCTTTGGGAATTGGCAAACGAAAACGCAGTGGTAAGCAATGTTTTCAATGTCCACTCACTTCTAATGATTGAGCATTGGCATACCTCAAAGTCTTTAAATCAAGAATTTGAAACTTATTCATTTAGGACAGGGGTCGGCAACCACTTTTGGGTCAAGGCCCACAAACTTGTTTATGTGTTGTAAGGGGCCCACCAAACGGACGTTGGTAGGCCCAGTGCCCACAAATTAACGATCGAGTACGGTACTATGGATGTTTTTCGTTGGCCGACTATTTTCGACTTTCCCCATAGTTTCTGGGCCCGCCAAATACCGCGACCACATGTGGGCCGCGGACCACCGGCTGCCGACCCCTGATTAAGAGACACATGTTACACTGCACTGGAATTGTTTGTCATTTCCAAGACTTGAACTTGAGTTTTTTCTTACGATTTCACTTCTATATTAATTTCAAAATACCACGAAGGAACAAAATATTACAGGTCAACAAACTCAAAGGACCCAAAGCTTATTCATTGCAAAACAGTGATGTAATTGTAATTTCAATTACCATTACGTAATTACATTTAGATTTCCAAGTTATTCTCATTGCAATTAATTATATGTGAAATCAAAGTAATTGTAATTATTGACATTTCAACCCATAAAATTGACATTTTTCAATTATAAATTAAAATTATATTTTTACCTACAAAACCAGTTCTGGGACTGAAAGTTTCTCTACGTTTCCCTATTTTTTTTAAATTATCAAGTATGTAAATCTATGCACCCAAAATCAACAAGGTTTTGAAAATCAAGTAATTGTAATTTATTCAATTACTTTACATCTTTTTGTGATTAATTGAATTTCAAAAGTAATTGATACAGGCCTGATTCAATGGAATATAATTCATTGATAAAACTTGAAGAATATTTATAATTGGATATAAAACTTAAATTATTTTGACATTAAATGTTACTAATTAGATCCAACCGCCTACAAACAGAAAATAACTAATTAAATAATCACTTGAAGAAAGAAAATATTTGAATAGATTTAACCACCTACAAATAGAAAACAGACAATAAAAATGAACTTTAAAAAAGCGACATTATGCCAGAATTTGCTTGTTATGTGAATGATAATGAATTATGAACTACTCTTTACGTTTTTAGTGAAATTCTACCTCTTTATAAAAGTAATGTTTTCAACGTCTGTTTTTGGCTTTTGAACCATTGCTTTTTTTAATTGTGATTTTAGTAACACCACATTCCAAAATTCCGTTACTCTCATTAATCAGGAACCCCTGAAAGGGGTGGACACGAACTCCGATTTTTGAAAAAATGGTATGAGGCCGAGGTTATATTTTGAAACAATGTCATTCATTCCTTATTTACGAGTAAAACTGTTGAACATGCATCTTG
>CM021318.1:3374661-3461694 GCA_010645155.1 Tigriopus japonicus
GATCCAAACACTAATATAAAGATGCTGATTTATTCAGTGGGTTCCAAAGAATCATTTAAATATTTCAAAGTACTTAACATACAGAGAAATGCATTATTTTTTAACGCTTCTTTCTTTTAAGATCTAATATTTTCTGTATCATTTTCTAGCAAACAAATTGGGCATATTTTCAACCAAGTGAAAGCAGAGGGATCAAAACGTAAAATTTAGATCGTTTCCAGGGACCTAGAATCATCAAATGCACGTTAAAATGGGAAAAACTTGGATTCGCCAAAATGGGCTGAGCAGCACAGCACAGCCAACGGCCCTGTTTTGCCGCCCGCGGAATGATTTAAAACGCTCACTTGAAGCAACCTTACACATGTCCTATTCTAATCAAAGATACATTGAGAAATCAGTCTGGAGAGGAATGGTTCAAGAAAGACTTGATCAAACAACGATTGAGAAATACAGTGGTCATGTGAAAAGAGAAATGAAGAAATGTGATAACTTTGATTAGTGGCCACGTTTTAAAGATCACAGATGGGATATTAATTGCTTAAAAAGCCCGAAGCACCACTTGTCATACTAAACAAAATTTAATAGTTCATTTTTTACCTCTTGAAATATGATTATCAAATGCATAGATGGTATTTTCTTGCATTTAACAGCCTAAATTTTTCAAAAAGATAATTCAATACTTCATAAGTCATTTTGGCTTTATTTCATCGTTAAGAGAGGATTCTTTCATAATAATCTTAAACTTTATTGCGTATTTTCATACACATTTTTTTACAGTCATTTCCAAGAAATTGTTTCTATGTTCGACCAAGTTTCTGGTGGCAATCAATAACAAATAAGAGTTAGTTTCTTAGTTTGTTGACATGCCATAATATGTTCTTAAAATGAAAAACATTCGTATATCGAAAGTGCTTTCTCTCGCAACCTCTCAATCATGAATCAATTTTCTTTTGTTTCCAGTCCATTCCAACAGCTTTTTACCCTCGTTTCTGGCATCGCCAACCTTGATGGCCGCATTAGAGAGTGTTTGGTCTGAAGAAAACCGTGAATATCTCATAGATATCCTCCAGGACATAGCATCCACACATGCCAAATATAGTTAGTCCAATGTCTCTAGAAACCCAATCCTTAGAATAAACAAATATTTATGTCGTCTCTGACACCCTCTTGTACCCATTTCATCCCAGGTCGCGCCTGCTTGCAATCAAGCCCGATATTTTAACAGCACATGTCCAAGGTGAAAACGGATAGTACAGGGAGGGTGATAAAAATTCATACGCTCAAAAGCTTTCAATCATATTTTGAAAATGATGGAATGGATTGAATTGGAAAAAATGAAAAAGGAAGGATTTGAGAGTTTTTTAATAATTTTCTTGATCAACCCATTATTCAAGGGTTTTGCCAATGCTCGATTTGCAAATGCTAACTCATTGGTAGAACAAATAAACTACAAATGGTAATTGTTTGCATTTTTATTGGTTAATACCATCTTCATTGAATGCCATTCCTTGTAAAAGTATTTAAAAATTCACAACCAACCAAAAATATACGTAAGAAAAATGCCTTATTAAAAATTACGTCTTTTATAGTCTATGAAAAAAATCAGAATTTGGGTAAAAAAAGTAAACAAAGTACAGGATCGATTTTCTCATGTGATGAACGCAAAGATGGTTTATGGGCTGCCCTGTTGATCCCGTTATCATCGTTACTAGGTTTGAAAATAGCCTGAAGTTGGACAAAATTTGACTCTCCTTTGAATCTTCCATGACACAAACATTGCGCGAATGTTATCAAGGTGATTTGTGATCGCCTCAGAGTTGGAGAGAGTGAAATGATCACATACCAAAGTGGTTGTTTTATCTCCATTTGAACCGCACTTTCAAGCGATCTGTGGCCGTCGATGCGAAAAGCGTGAGATCAATGGTCGTTCGTTGAATGTACAGTTGGAATTGAGACAAGGAGTCCCGATGATCAAGAATCAGGATTCGAAATCTCCTTCTCATGGAGTTTGTGTGTCCTGTCAACGATTAACACGTGAGAGAACTAGTGATCATTCGAGGAGTGACAGAGATCGACAGTAAAGATGTCCGTGGATTTACCTGGAGTTTGGTTTGAAGACCCTTTTGGAATTGAGTCATCAGGTGAGCTTAATGTATTCATAGATCAGTATGACAGGAAGCAAGATGTCAGTTGACAAATATCACAGTGAAGATGGAACAGATGGACATCTTTTGAGTAACAGAAAAGCTTGCGCAATGCTATTGATTGTTCTAAAAGACCAACTTTGCTAGGTTTCTATGTATCGATGCGTGGCTCAAAAGACTTTGAATTTCTTGTACCGAGATCGCTGTCAACAAATTTCTGTTTTAATACTGTTGAGATCATAATTTTGTATTTCCATTTGGACATCTTGGGAACCATGGCATGAAATAAATCTGTCAATGACACGTTTCAATCACTTATATACTAGCCATTTATATACAAGGGAAAGGAACTAACCACAGATGTAAGTGATTGACCGAACCAAAAAACCGAGACCGTATGCGGTTAACCAAAAATCAGACATATTTGAAGTTGAAATTCTTATTGATAATGAAATACACCGTTATCAAAAGTAATTGCGGATACCAACAAAAAAGTTCTATTTCAATTTCTACTTGACCTTTTTGTATTACATATACCTCTTTGGAGGCCTAAAATTTGTTTCGTTCTTCTTATTGAACTTGGTGCCTTATGTCTTTCTGGTTGACTTGCAACTTGTTTTTTTCTGGATTTCAAAAATCATCAACTGACATCAAATGAACATCAACCATTCTACTTGAAGTTTTAAATGCAAACCTTATTTTTCAGTTATTGAACCCGACAAACAACTCACGCCAAAGTTTTTGTATTCACTGAATGTGAATGCTCAACCGGTTTCTGTGGCTTATGCCACGGCTCTGATTTTGGCCATTTCATTGGCAGTGGCAGCTTTGGGAGCGATAGCCACATTTGCACTAACCGGATCGTTAGGAGGAAACCAAGACTCAGATAACTCACAAGGTCAGTTAAGGCTGGTCTACTCGTAAAACATTTCATCAAATTATTTGACAAAACTTTGTCAATTTTTTTGTATGACTCATTAAACACACAGAACTAGGTTTAAGGTGCAGTTGCAAGACACTTTTTACACCGCAGTTTGAGGCCAACTGGGACATCACAGATGTACAATCTTACAACCTCTTGCAAAGACCTGCTTACATGCCAATGGAAAATATTATCTGTGTCTTATGAAGTGCGTCTCGATCTGCGATATAAAAGGTGTCGTGAAACTGCGCCTTTTCCAAACATTTTGAATATTTTGACAAATATTTGTCAAATTATTTGATGAGTTTTTTGACGTGCAGACCAGCCTTTACAAATAACTCAATGATCCACTTGGACTGATGTGCTAAAATGAGTTCAGTTTAGAGGTTTTGGAACCGGAAATATAGTAGGCTTAACTGATCTCGCCGAAAATTGGGCTAAAATTACGTCTGAAGGTGCTTTCGATCCATCACTACATTCTTTTAGTATGAATGTTGCATATGAAAGTATAATAAAAGTCTGAGATTAGCCCAACTATTGTATTGCACAAGTCAATTTAATTACAGGTATTATTTGTGGTCCAAAATTTAAACCGTTATAAAAATTATGGCGAAACAGATCTTCACTTTTGAAGCAAATTGCAAAAATTTAAGTCCAAGCGACAGCCGAGTTAGCTTACGTTTTTAGTATCTGATATCTTGTATAACATTTCATAGCTGCATAGCGCATTCATGACGGTTCATAAGGCTTTAGTTAATTGACACGTGTGTAGAAATGGTCCATAATGGAAAGCGTAGGTACCTTTTTCCAACCTAACAACCAATGTTAAAAATGTCTAACACCGGGTTTAAGCGGGATACTTGAGCATTTGTATGTCCCAAAATAGCATACCCGTTTGGTCTCTTTTTTCAGGACAAAATCAAGGAGGATATTCCGGCAATAGTCATACAGAAAAAGTGTCCCAAGCTCAACCTCACATGGCAGTTTCCGTTGAGGATTCAATTACGGCTCGAAACGCCCTAAAAGTCCTAAAAGCCATAGACGAAGCCAGTGAGAAGATCAATAACCTGGAAACTGGCACCCTTGAAAAGGCCTTTTATATGCAACTTCAAGCTTGCATCCGAATTGCCAACGATATAAGTCACACTGAAGAGGATAAGAACATCCTCTTACTCGAGTGTTACAATTTGATGCAAGACGAGCCCCAAATTTTGGAAGAAAAAAGTGATCCCGAAAGTTAACCTGGAAATTAGTTTTGGACCACTTGGGATTTTCCAAATGAATAACACAAAGGTTTGCAATGTGTTTGAACAAATCGTCTGGATAAGGCTACCCTAATGAGAAAAGTAAATGTTTGAACAAGAAGTGAGCAACTTGAGTCAACAGCCTTTGTTTTCGGCACTTGGAAGATCAGTCCCTTGACAATGTCTTTGTGTGTCCTTTATTGAGTTCCAAGTGCTTCTTAAATTAAATTGTGATTTTTGCGATGTTTCTCATGGCGGAAGTGAATTGGCCAAGCCTCAAAAAAGAAAAAAAATGCCTTTACCATTGGTGGTGAAAGCATAGTAAATGACCCTTTTGGTTCGTTTACTTTTTTCTCAATCATGAAGTAAGCAAGAACGCAAATCAGGTTTTTTGGATTTATTTTCATTTTCGGGATTTGATGGCCAAGAAAGTTTACAACAAACCGTGGAGTCCTTGAACAAACCAATAAAGTACGGGTTTCGTGACCAGCCTTTCTCATAGCTGATTGTAGAGACAAAAAGCGTCCCTAGGTGATTGGCCAAGTGATAAAAAATCTCGTAGATCCAACTCGATTCTCGGTTTTTAGACCGGAAATTGATATTCATTCAATACGACCCAAGCTTTTTTGAGTCTTTAGAAAATTGTTGAAGTAAATTTCAAACCATTCAAATCAATGAAATAAATAATCAACACATAATAAAATTTAATTAAGCAACACAAATGGTTGAATAAGCCTCTAAGGAGCATAGATCATTGCAAACGTGTTAATTTTTAGGCTGTGATTGATAATTTGAGGTTTGTTGCTATTTTCGTGACATTTTCAGACAAGAGTGGAAACCGCTGACCCTCTTGCAAGGCAGGACGTTTGACAAAAACGCAAAGGAAAAAAGTGTGGTCACGAAACTCTGTAAAACATTCCATGGACCAAGCATGGACTAAACCATCCTTGACTAAACAAACACTAGCTGAGTTTATATACTACTGATGCGAACAAATTGGCCATTTCTTTGTTTGTTTGTAAATTTGTTTGGGTTTTCAGAATCCTTGTTTGTTTGGGGTAAATTTGTATCATTCCCAAATAAAATCAGTGTTGCCGTCATAATTTATGGTGATTTGTAAACGCAAGTATCTAAGGATCATTTTCGCCACAATTGTTCGTGCTTGTGAAAGAATTGATTGGTTCAAAAGAGATATTTCATATAACTGGAGCTCTTGGTTTTGACCATAGAGGGTTTTCAAAACCTTTAAGTTACTTTTGACCTTTTTTCTCACCTAAGGGCTCACACTTTTGGCAGCCCTGATTCGTTGGAAGACCAAAACATTCAACAACTGTTGACTTCTCTTTCCCATTTGTTTGGTTTTTATTTGTAATTTATATTTGTTTGGTATGCTGTCGTTTGTTTGTCTTTGTTTGTTACTTGTTATCTTTGTTTGTTTCCCATCAGTATTATATACCCTATGACAACTTGAGTTGTGTCAAAAAAATTTCGCTACCACACGCCATTGACTTCAATTGCAAACTCGAAAGTACATAAGTTAGGACAAGAAATCCTGTGGCAAAAGTTATGAAAATGTTTTGCGACGGGGTTTACAAGCTTAGCTTTCTTTGAACGATTTCTTGTGGCAACTTACGTACTTTCGTGTTTGCAAATGAAACCAAACGGGTATATAAACTCAGTTACTGAAACACTTTCAGTTAGATGAAGATTTCAATGCTTCGATTCTTCCCCTTTTATTTGCTTTCCTGGGCATCTTTCGTTCTTTCTTTCTTGCCTATTGCTCCGTGAATAATCATTATCGAAAGGGTGAGAGATGGGGATGGGAGATAGTAGCTGAGACGGCAAACCTTTGATAAAGGGAGGGAACATTCAGGCCAAAAGGGATGAGGGTGCAAGATTGGATATATAATCTTGCTTATTGGGGTTGTCTATGCCTTGGTCGGGTTAGAAAAGCAGTTGCCCCACCAGTCAAGTCATTTGCCATGCAATTATAGGAAAACGGGAACCTGGTGTGGTCCTCGATTTGGCATCCTTATATTGACTTATGTCCCAGTCACATCTGGAACAACCAAAATTGGCATAGCCATCATTAAGGAACATGATCCGGTTTTTTGGGGGGCGGGGGTAATTATTTTCTGGGGACTGGTTTTGGCAAGCAAAACAAAAACATTGTTCTGCATTACCAAATGGGGACACTGGCCTTTTGTTCTTATCCTTGCATACGAAAAGACCTTTCTTAGGCGACCTTGTTAGGAGCTTGAGAAAAATAAATCCCACTCCTGTCAAGAAGGAATGCCTTGCGACCAATATTGAGCGTCTTTAATAAAATCGAAATCGCTGAATTCCATCCTACCCAAGTTACAAGTGCTGACATGGTACCATTTCAATGGCAAGGATTCAAATTTCAAGAAAGAAAATAAAGATTTGTTTCCGGATCCTCTCTGCTTCTTTCAACGTGGGTGATTCCTGACACCTTTTTGAGTGGGTGCAAATCTTTAAAAAGCCCCTTTCTCATTCTCCCCTCTGATTCGAAAATCCGCCATTCACTCAATCTCACTCATACACCTCCATTTCAACCCTGTTTGAAAGTGTCAAATTGAAGGGTGGTGTTGAATTTCAAATGCTTCCAAAGGTCAAACGAGATCGCCGCTTCTTGGTATTCCTGTGTCAACTTGGACTCGGATCTATTTCCAAACTAATCACGTGTTGGATCCAATTACCCAAGACGAACCAAGATGTTTCCTCGCGAATCTTGAGCAGTACAAAAGGGCTTGCAAAATGTAAAGGTGAAAATATCATAGTGCCCATATATCAGAGCTCCATTCAGTCGGATCAGATGGATGGTCGAGTCCAATATGTGTACCCTTTCTCTGACGGGGGTTACCCATAAGTACACAAGAGCGCCACATGGAACTTGGAACCAGGAGAAAACAAAGTCGATCTTGTTCCGAAATCTTGGTCAATGTTTTTTGTACGTTGGGTCTTGTCGCCAATTTCGGTTAAGTAACTTTTTCCAAAGGGAACATTTTCAAGGTTTTTTTTGAGTCATTGGAATCAAGCGTTAATTACTTTAAACCGTAATAATGACCAAAGTTAAGCATTAGAAATTAGAAAATTGGCCGTTTGGAGCTCTGAATTTTATCTTATAGTTTATTTTATATGCTATTTCAAGTGTGTAAATATTAAACACCGAATATTGTTTTTATACACAATTTTGATTGTATTTGTAATCTTACTGACATTGGTAACAAAAGTAATAAATTTCATATCAATCTTCTCAATTAGGAAATAGGACACACGGAAATACGTTTAATCGTTTCGCAGATTTTGCTATATAGTTGAAAATTGTAATTGAAAGTCCCTTATTCAATCGACAGAGAAATTATCAGTTTCAATCAAAATTTACCACGTCCAAATATTTTTCCCGGTTCATTTTAAAAGTACGTCCATTGGCAATTTCGATTAATTAAACTTTCAATGAATTTGGAAATCATTGGGGCTTCCCAATGATTTCTATATTAATCTTGGTTACTTTATATGTCTGATAAGAATACACGAGAATACAATTGGATGAGGATCTGTTGGAGTGGAGTGCACCCGAGTGGCTCTAAATTTTTAGCACAGAACCTTTCGTCGTCGTCGTCTGTTCCAGGAAAAAAGGGGAACGAGAGATCCCCTATAAAGCTGTTAGAGAGAAAAGTAGGGTCTGGTCACTGGCCTTGCTCTTAAGATGGCCATTTCTCGAGCTATACCCTTTATGCAATTGAAGGTCTTGAATAGCTAAAAATTTGGCACCCGCACCTCATCCCATTTTCTGCGAGGAAGTGCATTGACTTTTCTGTTGTTTAGGACGCTCAATTTGGAACCATGAGAAGATCGCAAATTTTCTAAATGAACTCTCCATAATTTCGTTCATGGTAACCATTGAAATTAATTAAAAAATCTTGTAAGGTTTGTAAAAGATTAGACTAACAGAACAAATCTATGGAATTTGGCTGAACTCGATGGCTGGAGATCCAAGGGTGATCCATGTTCCATCTTGGCTACAATGCTTTATGAGCCAAAGCTTATGGGCTAGACACAATGAAATATGGCTTTCATTACAGAATTTCAGACACGATCACCTCTCACTCTTTTTCCTTCTCATTCATGCTGAAGGTCACAGAAGGCTTGTTACTTTGTTCATCAAGGCCAAGTCATGGCCAAAGCCTTTGCTCCAAGTCTTAGGAAGGAGTTCATATGGATCGAGAATCCAAGAGACGAGACAACCTTTGGCCTTAGCATCGCGACAGAAAAAAGGCCCTGTATGCAGTTAAGCCTCGCAAATTGGACACCGAGGAAGTGGAAACGCTTCAAGGTATTTGCAAATGGAACATGGTTGGAACAGAGAGCAATTGAGGCTTCAACTACATTTGTTCAGGATACACAACAACGTTGTCAACATAAAATGAAAATACGATCCACAAAGAGCGCTTTGATACGAGCACTCTCCGTTATGAATTATGAGTCCAACTTTCACATTCTGGAGCACTCTTTGGAATTTCGATGAGCACCCAAAGCAAATCAGGCTCACTGAAGAAGGACAACGAAGATGAAGTGCTTTAGATTTTCTCACTCCATTCTTTTGCTTCAATTTGCTCTTGCTTATTCTGAACTCTGAAAATTAAAGCCCAAGCATATCACTATAAATCCAAGACCACGAAGGAGTCAAAATAAAAGGTAAATTTCTAGCGTAGTGTTAGAGCAAAGGAGACTTTTCCTTCTTTTTCGTTTTTCTTTGTCGTGAATCAAAGAGGGACAGTGTCCTCTTGAAAAAAGTAAGAATCTAATCAAGCTTTGTATTGATTTAAATAACCAGGATTTGATGGTCCACGAGAATAACAAAAGCAAAAGAAGTTAGAAGGTCTCTTTCTTTTGCCCGGCGTGGAATTCTTAGACATATTTAAAAAATCAATGTAAGTGTATTTTTGCTCTGATCAAAACAAATTTTCATTCTTTCATTTCATTCTTAGCTTTCAAACGGAGAAGAACGGCAATATAGAAGTAGTCTCCTTTGTTTTGCTTTGTTTTCCATTTCTTTTGATATCAGAATTTTTTCTTAGGTCGCACTTAGTTCGGTCGGACAAATTCAGCTGGGGATTTTTGGGCCATGTAACTAGAGGTTGGTCAGATCTCAGGCTTTGATGTTCACATGTTTAAATTTTGTTACACGAAGGAAAAAGTATTTTGTGGCTTGATCCCAGGTTGTTAATAAACCAAATTTTTAATCAAGCACAGGAATTTTCGACAATCTTTTATCAAGTTTGTTAAAGGACAAGTCTAGGCTCCGACACATCCCTAACCATTAGCCCAAGTATCCCCAGCTGAATTCGTCCGACCGAACTAATTCATTACAAACGATTTCAAGGCCTTAATTATTTGGTCGCGTAATATTCAGTTCTGTTAGAGGTAAATGAAAGTGCATGGAGCAAGTTTCTGGAGAAGAACTGGGAGATCTGGTTCAAGGGAAAACTTGGAAAGATGCAACAGATCTTCAGAACCGAGAACTAACTCCCCAGTGAACATATGGATCTTATCGTTGCCAAAAAGTCCCATCTCAGTTGGCTTCATGTGTACAAAAAGACACAAGGGACATGGAACGTTGAATGTGGTACGCACTACAACACCAACCGCAAGTCATTTTTTACGTGGGAAAAAAAAGAATGTCCCAAGTTTCCGATTCTCGGCGGGACAAGTCTTTGTCTGAAGTTCTTGAGAATCTCTTGGGTGGGTCTTTCCGATCCAGATTATGTTCAGGAACGCGATGACACGCCTCAATGCTTCTTTGTCATAATCATGATGGATTTTTGGGGAAC
This sequence comes from Tigriopus japonicus, assembly GCA_010645155.1. NCBI lineage: Eukaryota > Metazoa > Arthropoda > Copepoda > Harpacticoida > Harpacticidae > Tigriopus > Tigriopus japonicus. Next base: position 3,384,827 of record CM021318.1, read on the forward strand.
AGAGCAGAGTGGAAATCAGAAATCGTATACCATCCCTGACAATGGGGAAGGGGGAACAGAAAACCTGGAGATTGTCAAACTTTCTTGATTGAACTCCGAACTTTGGCGCCCCCCGTTTCCCTCATTTAAAGCCATAACTCATCTAGGCTTCTTTCACCTTTTATTCCAATGCAAACTGAAAACCTAATTTAAAGAGTCATTGGAGAACTTAAGTACTAATTATTGTGCAACAAGATCTTTGATGTTCCGCAGTTTCTTCTCTTTCTTTGTTGTGGATCCTGATTCCAAGAACAAAAAATCCTCGACGCTTTTTCTGTTCTAAAAAACTTGTCGAGGCCGATTTTCAGGTGTGGGGAAAGTTTTAAGACCGCACCTAACTCCTTAAAAAGTTCCAACAAAGACCTTTTGGTGATATCTAAAATGAACTCACGGTGTAAACAATCATTCTTCTTAAGCATCAATCAATAGTTTAAGAGCATTTTATTAGCGAAAGCCAAACTTTTACAACGTACGAAGTTTATGTTCCAAGGCCCTTAAAATGGCACATTATCGTCGTTCTAACAACAGCCAAATCTTGAACACAATTTGAAGTACCAACAAGTTGATTGGAACCTGATATTGAGATGTTGACGAGGCCATCACATTTGCCCGTGGATCCGCTCCTAAAACGAAAATTAGTCACGGTTGAGAAAAGCAGAAGTTAGACCAAAAGTTAACGTATTGTAGATTGTTGTTGTTGTTGCTGGGAGGGGGAATCTGATGTAGTCGAAACAGATTTGGTGTCTAAAGGGAGCGAATAACAGAAGTGGAAAGGAATCAGAACTGAAGGAGAGAAGACGTGGAGCAAATGGAAAACAATTCTCTGTCTGGCGGGACTCATTAATTTCCGGCCTTGCAATTAAGTTTATGAAAAGAAGGGGGAACCAAACAATCTCGCTAAGACGCTTAGTACTCCACTACCCACACAACATGTCGTTGAATTAAAGATGGAGCCAATGGAACTGGTGGGGGTGACACGGGAATACTAAACAAGGGAGTTCATTTCCACTTCCCATAAAATATATTTTTTGCGATTTGGTATTTTTACTTGTTATTTGCCACTAAATGTCATCATTTTAAAAGTGAAGTCTAATTTTAAATAATTGGACTGTGGTATCAATCTACATTGATTTAGTTGAGTGCGCTTTTATCTTGTTTTCAAATGAAATTCAGAAATTCAATTCTGCTTCCATTTTTAAAGATTTCCCTTGCTTCTGATTGCAACGAAGGAAAAAAAATTGGAGTTCATTCGAGTGACAAACGCTTATCATAGCGGAACACTGAATGGAGTACAGAGTGAGTTGCACATAGGGGTGTAAACATGAAGAGGGTTCGTTCTTGATTCGTACAAACCATTCTTTCATGGAAAGACTCTAGGCCGCATGTTAACGCACCTAATTAAAAAAGCGTGAGTATGCCAAAATCACGTTGGAAGGTCGGTTGTTGAGGTAGCCTTGAAGTATAGTAGAAGGATATCTAGAAGCATAGAAGAAACACAAAAGAATGAGTTGGAGTTGAAATAGCCATACTCGAAGTTCTACCACATAAGCTGCGTTTTTCAATCGCAACTTATGTAGCGAAACTTGATTGAGCATGGTTATTTCTACTTCGCCTCATATGCTTTTTTCATGCTTCTAAATATGCTTTTACTATACTTCAAAACTACCTCAACAGCCGACCTAAATTAGCGAGCCTCAAGTATATACAGTACTTGTGATGTGACAGTTGTTGTGCTGCAGCCGAGTTACATACTCCAAGACCGTTCATCCGACTTGATTTTGGAGTACTCAAGCTTTTTTAATTAGGTGCCTTAACATGCAGCCTTCTGACTCAAATTTTCAAAAGCAACTTTGAGCTAAATACGATATAAAAACGGCTTTCATTTAAAAAACAAGAAAATAGTCTGCATGTTGACGCCCGTAATTCAAAAAGCGAGAGTATACCAAAATCAAGTTTGATTAACGGGCCTCGAAAACATACTCGCGATAGCTGTTGTGTTTCAAACACAGGAGATGGTGTGAGTGTATACTTGATAAACGTTAATCCAACTTGGTTTTGGTACACACTCACATTTCGAATTTGGTGCGTTAACATGCGGCCTAATAGCAACATATTAAAAGTCATAAACAAACAGACACTTTCCAAATTCTTTAGGACTCCAGCGTCTCTATCTTGGGTACTGCTCTGAAGTACTGTAAAGTTGAAGCAGCCGATTGGTAACATTTCTTCTACAAAATTTGTCCTCTACACGCTATAATTTATGAATAAGAGTAATCTTTCGAAAGAGGTCAATCCTCGACACTTGTATCTAGTTCCATTCTTACGAAACTTATTACTTGACTGGGCTTAATGTCATGCCCAAGTACGTCGAAAAACACAGGAAATTAATGAGACACGGTTAGAGGAAAAAGTTTTCCGTTCCTCATGCACGTAAGCATATATATTCACCCATTCACCTCGGAACAACGCGTGCCAACTCTTTCCTGACAGACACAACGCAGTTCGAGGTGTGCGAGAGATAGAAAACTGGGAAAAGTTTTGACGTTTGGCACTGCGTTTCTCGGGAGGTCTGGGGTCACGGAAGTGTTCCAAATTCTGCTTTTTATTGGATGTTGGTCCAATCATGGGATCCCTCCATTGATTGAAGTTACCCTGGGTGGTTCTCGTGTTGCACCGAAAGTGCAATCACAACACAACCAGCTTTTCATCTACACTACCATCCACCAACCAACTAACTCAACCATGAAGGTCACGCCGCTCTCGTTGGAGCCATAAAGAAGTGGAAATGAGGACCAAATGGAACAATTGGCATTCACTTACCCTGTATGACGTGAACCGTAACCGAATCGGTCTTGGAATTGGCCGGAGCACATGTGTAGTTCCCGGCATCCTCTGAAGTCACTTTGGAGACCAAAAGATGGCTGGATCGTCGCCTACTCTCCGTGACCACCGAGATTCCTCCACGAGCCAAAAGCGAATCCACCCTGACCCCATTCTTGTACCAATAGACCGTAGCCGGGGGTTCCGGGGTATCTTGTGCCTTGCATGTGAGATTGATATCGCTGCCCAGTTGAACCATGACATCACGGTCGCCCACAATTTTGGCATTCGATTCTGGAACAAACGAGAGCATAAAAGAAATGGCACAACTTGAAAGCCAATGGACCTAATTTCTATGGCACAATAAATCGAGTTAATGAGGATGTATCCGAAGCTCGTCAAGTCATGTTCAGGTCGGATTGTTGGTAATTCTATACAGCGAGCTCTTTTTGCCGAAGGGGCCAAATTTCAGGCGCGATTTGGTGCCAAAATATCCGGGAGAACACGTGAGCCACAAAAACGGGAACCATGTCTGCCATTTCTGACTCCGTTGCTCGGTCTTTGCACTACAGTAGACAATACTACGTCAGAGCTCTCCTTGATCTCGCTTGTCCCGACTACAGTACTTAGAAGAAGCGAAATGCTCTAGGGCATCCAAGGCACAAACAGAGAAAGTGGGATCTGTTTGGAACCACCGAAGGCTCAAAAGTCCAGGAGGAGATGAAATAAATTCCCCTTTCCCACACCACAAAGGGCTCGACTTCTCAGATAACCCTTGTGGTACAATGACAACGGTTGAAGGGGGACTTCAATCAGGGACACAGGACACTGGGCAAAAAAAGAGCTCATCGCATTCTTCGTGGTCCCTTGGCTAAAAAACGACAGAGGCGGAAGATATAGGAACAGAAGTCAGGTCCGATTGACCAAATCCCTTTTCGGAGTGGTTTGTTTGGCTTTGAGAGTATTCAAAGCATAAATCCACACAAAATGGAAGATGATACTTTGGCAAAGAGAGTGTGTGCTTTCTTTTTAACGCCCTTGGATGAGGCAAGAATATGTTTTGGGGGCTCCTCGAAAAGCTCCCCAAAAACAAATGCATATTTGGGATTTTATGAGGACTTGTGCAAGTGGCATTAGAGACGAAATGCGGCATTCTTAGGCTATAATCTCCCTTTGGTCATCTCCAAGGGGATAAAGCCCAAAATATCACTTTGCGTCTTTTAGTTTATTGAACAACTTATTATGTTTAGATGCTCTTCCTTGTACAGCAATGGTCCAAGAACAAATGACATTAGGGCTTGCCAACCATGAGGTTTCTTGAAGGATTTTCTGAGACCTTCCAATTACCATCAAACTAATTCATCTCTTGTGAACTCTTCCGTGAGTTTTGGGTCATAAGTACTTCGATTAACACCTACATGTATACATATATATGTATGCATACATATAAGCAGACATATTGAAGAGTTGAAATCTTTAACGTAGATTTTGAATGTTAACAGATTACTTTCATTGAAGTGTTAATTGAAGAAGTTAATGCCAAGAGCACGAATAAAAAAAGTGTTTGAAAATATGTTGCTGTTCAATGAATGATCTATATTTTTTGACTTCTAGAGTTCAAAATTATACATCACATTTGGCATTCTCATTCTTTATTATGGATCAAGTGAAGCATAATAGGGTGCAAATTGTTGACTCTATTTTTATTTGCTTTAGATTTCCTCAAAAAAAGAACCAGTTTAGATTTAACAAACTCTTGTATCAAGCTTACTAACCAAACTTTTGAAGAAAAAAAACACATTTTCTCCGTCCAAACTGTTTTGAGTCTTTCCAGAGATGCAGTTCATAATGGTCCAAAACAAGTACGTATTTTGGGGGCACTACAAATGTGGGCTAACTCCTGTCTTCGGAGAACACGCCTAGCTATAATCACTCCCATAAACTATCCTTCAGATGCAATATTAGAACATACACACGCACATTCAGTTTGTACCCACAAACAGCGACGCTCTCTAACAATACTATAGTGTGTGTGTATAGTATGTGGGAAACAAGACGTGCCAAGGAGGAGTACACCAAGCATGCAACAAAATAAGCACCAACAAAGAAAACGTTAGAACAATTCATGGCTTTGACTCGTATTGAACGGAAAATGTAAATACGCATATTTTTTTTCATGAACGGAGTGTTAGCAGATTTTGGCATATAGAAAAGAAATTTATATCAGTGACGGGTAAGTTTGGGAAAAGTGAAAATGACATCATCGAGGAGTACAAAAAAATCATCGAAAAAATGACGACACTCATCTTGGTAATTTCATTCTAGGAAAGAGTTTAAATTTTCCTTTTGAAATTTTCCATGGAATCGTCCAAGAAAGTGGGAAAGCATTTACTTAATGGTAAAAAGCAAAAAGGTGATAAGAATGGAACTTTTAAAACCTAAAACAGGTACAATTAAAATTAGGATTATAGTAATATTCTTGGATATTTGGAAGATTCACCAACTTGCTTTCGAAACACTTTCATACGGAATCTGTGTCTCTTTTGTGGAAGCTGATTTTCAGCACCATTTAATTTGGAGACTAGTTTGAAGACGAGAACAATCATGGAACTTAACTTTGAGGGGCTTGAATCAGTCTGCAAATGAGGGAAAAAGTAGAAAGAAAAAGACAATATTCTCGATTGTGATTCTCGCAATAAACATTATCATTATTATTACCCTAACAATTATTCATTTCTATTCAATACACATTATGCCATAATAACAATAAAAAATCGAACATCTAAGGCAGGCTCATTGTTTTCCATTAATAAGGAAAAATTGAAAAGTTATCAAAATTAATATTAAGAATACATTCAAGGGTGAAATCTTTGACATTTTTCGATCATGAAGTTGTGTTTCCAGATGAACGCTCTCGTTTTATCTCCGATTCAAGCATAACCAGCCTTATTTTGGCGATATAATGCATCCAAAATTGTCCAGACAATCTTTTTGCGTATCACTAGAACATACAACTTCAGTTTGGTTGCAGAAAATGTTGAACTACAGAGAAATACTCAATCCCATTTCCGGCTATAGTATTGTCAACACAAATTCAAAATCAACAAAACACATTCTTTTCGCTTCAAATTACTTATGATTCGCATATTTTTGTGCTACTCAAATGAAAAGGCTTCCTTAGAAAGCATAACGTCAAGCTGTCAAAAATTGCAAAATTTGAAACAGAAACCACTTACGATATACAATAAAGGGGTGCGTGAGAATAGATGCCTATCGTTGTTGGAGACCACGACATTGTTCCTAAGATTGTTCAATTTTGCAGAAAAAGGCCGAGTTGGGATTATATCCAACCATTGAAAAGTACAGGACCAAAGAAGAAAAAACTTCTACTCAAACTTTTTGTTGACACAATTATGAAACCACTCTAAATTTAATTCACTCTTTATATGATATCTAATCGTGGTACTTAAGTCCAATTAGCTCAGCAAAAGTTGGCCAATAACCAAAAGAGCCCTTATACAAACACCCTTCCACATATTACATTAGCCTTTGTACCAAACAAAGATTAAGTTAGGAGAGAGGGGAGAAACTTGGCCGCTTCTGTCGTGTATTTATGGCTTTATTGGGCCAAGTATTCGAGAATTGGAAACAAGGGCAAAAAAAGAGTGATCCCTTTACAAGTACAACAGTTTTAGTGGACAATGTTGACGACAATCCACGGATATTTACGAGCCGATCGAGGCCGATAGTTATCTATCACGAATTTGAATCAACCTGTTTTGCATACGAAAAATATTTGATAATTCAACATTCAGTTTTTATTTGCCAAAAGCCAGGAAAAACCTCTTTACGATTGGCAATTTTGGTGAGAGATGAACTATTTTAAGAGGGTGATTTGACTAAACAACGCTATGATGCATAAAAAATCCCTGAATAACAATCAAAAAAAGAACGTTTCATCAACAAGATTGCAAAGGCCAAAGATGAATGTTATTTGCTTTGACTTCTGATAAAATTTACATAACCTGTTTCAGAACCTAATTTGATGGGGTTGCCAATCGTGCAAGCTTTTCTGCCAAGTCTGCCCTCCACATTAACAAAGTTCAGGGGTGCCATTTTGTTCCATTAAGTATTACGATTCAACTAAGAAATTTTTGACTTGTCTATTATCATTCCAAGAATGATTACTCATATTTCAAGATTGAAATGGTCCAGAATCCCTTATTCAACAGAACAATAGACGGCCAATGTATGACAAGGCACGATTGTCGGTGAAACTCACACCGGAAGTCACTCCTGAATTGAATTTCTTGCCCTCAATAGCCAAATCAAGATTTGTTAGTCATGAAGTCTTGTGCAGTTTGGATCCTGTTTTTAAGTCTCGATTTGATTGAAGCCAATATTCGGTGTTACTCGTGTGCTCCTTGCAATGAATTCGAACACTTTGCTGGAGATCTGTCCTATTTTGAACGGGATTGCTTTCTGGACCGATCTTGCATGAAGGTACGAGATTCAAGGAGTTTGAGATTAAATCTATCCTTTAACGAGCCTTTCAAACAGATTACAGGAACTACTCGAGATGAGTATGGCTATGAGCGAGAAGTGAGTGTCCGAGGTTGTCCCGTGATATCCGGTCTTACCAACTTGGAACAGGGTTGCACGGAAACATCTTTCCAATGTGAGCACACATCTTGTTTTTAGTGTCTATAACAGCTTTTCTGGGCTAAATCATTTGTGAGTATTTCAGTGGCTGGAGTCGGTTGGATCCAGGGAAATCTTTGCTTCTGTGAGGGCCATTTGTGCAACAAGACCAATTGGAACACCCAAATATCGGTTTTGGTTATTCTCTCGTGTTTGTACTTCAGTTTGTTTTGGCATGGAAAATAAATCCTTTCTATGTGAACCAATGTAAATAAGAGAGATTACTTTTGAGAAACTAGATACCCTACACAGGAAACTTAAGGTGTTACATGGTTCATCAGAAATTCTATCACCTCTCCTTGGCTATTCAGGCCTCTTTTTGGTGCAAAATGATGATCGCATTTTCATACAAAATACAAAACGGGTTTCATACATAAGAATATAAGTAGCGGCTCCGAGAAATCTCGGTGGGAACGCTGATTTTTATGGTGGTGCAAAATGGGTAATCGAGAACAAGTAAAATCCGTTAGAAAAAAGGAACAATTGTAGCCATACATTTTTAAGCCATAATTGCCAAAAGACGGGTGTGAAATGCCAAATCGAAACACAAAGTACGCCAAAGGCAAAAATCTATCGTTTGTACTAAGACTATACTCGAACAGGGTTATTTCTACGTACTTTGGCTTATCATTCTATTATTGTACTATACTTAACTTCTAAATGTCCTCAACAACTGGCCTTCAGTATCCCTTTCCTGATCATTATGAAGAATTCGCGCAGTTTGGAAGCTTTTCCACCCTGTGCCTAAAATCGCATGGATTCCAGAACTCTTAATTTGAGATTTGGAAGTGACCCCTTGAGGCAAATTTCGAGGGGTCTTTTTTTGGTCGAATTGTATTCAAAAAAGGCAAATCAACAGACAAGTTGATAACCTCGAGCTAAAACCTCTTCCAACGTCTCAGTTCAAAGAGCGCCTTGTTCAACTTTTTGTATAGACGTCGAGGTTCAAAATTGTATTTCCAATGAGTACTATGGCATCCTGTTTATGTTCTTGCATCCTTTATGAGTAGTAAAAAGGTTTGGCTTTTCTTTCACATTTTATTGTGCAAAGCTGAATTCAAACTTGAAGTTTATTGTGCTGGAGAGCAACCAATATTGCCTTAGTCATGGACCTCTAGAGATATGGACGTTGGTCGGAAGCCAGATTTGATTTTGCCTGACCGAGAGCAGGCCGATTGAAATGCAACTTAAGTGCTGGAATAATTCCTTTAAATAATGAATGAAACATTTCTTTTTAAACCAAAGGACTATGTAAGAGTTTTAAAGTATGACTGGTTCAACCATTCATGCACAAATAGTTTAAAAGTATGTCATACAATAATATTGTAAACAGTGTAGGTGTCACTCAAGGCTTACTGTACTTCTGTTTATGTTGCTACTCTTGCTAATAATTTTATCAGTGTTTAGGACACATGTAAAAACGATTTGTGGTGTCTACTTATTGGCAAAAGACTTTCCAACCTATGATCATGTAAAGATGTTTCAAATGAACAAAACTTGACTTTACATTGGAACATATTCCTTATGGGTAGTTATAATGCAGAAGGCAAATTTGTCTAGAAACGCATTCCCAAATAAATTAAAACCTCTTAATGAGAGCGTTCCATCTGATGAAGTTGAGGAAACTTGAAAGAAAAGGTGCTCTAAGCCTTTGTCGATGTCAAGTGTCTCCAAGGAGGGAACTGATCTGTTTTGCAATGACGATAACCAAGAGCAAGATAACGAAGAGAAATTAGTTTCAAGGAAAGACCAAGGAAACGGAAGAAAATCGTCAATCAAGAAGCATGTCATGAAGCTTCGCACAAGCAAAGCTAGAATGTGATTTTGAATTTTCAGCAAAATTTGTTTATTGCTTGATCAAGCAGCCAATGTAATTCGATATCTGTGAGAATGAGAAAACGACATTTAATGTCCACCTTAGGTAGCAAAAATATTCGACGAGGAATTTACTGTGTTGACACTCTTTAACATTCAATATGTTAGTAGAATTTCTTAGTTTCCAATTGTGTTCCAAAATGGCACCTGTAACACAATTCAATATCATATTTCGTGCCCAGGTCCTGGTGAAAACAAGCAATAGCTTATCCAGGATCTGAGGAATATACGTATGTCTTTTTGTGTTATATCTTTGTTATTTGAAGGCCACACCTCCATATTCATGATGTAACTAAAGAGACACAAAAATATTCCTGAAATAAATCATCATCATCATCATTATAAGTACATTGTTGCAAGTGCTTAATTGGTTCAAACTATCATAAGTACATAGTCTTTGAATCGACTATGTGAAATCACATTAATGTGATTTAAAACATGTTAAGTAAATCTTTATGAAATTAGATGATGCTTAACTTCATGTGCTTATACTCCCTTGAAGATAATTCTTTTATCTCTCCAAAACTGCCACTTCTAAAAGTTGGTTTATTGTATGGGAACCTCACAAAAGGTTATAAAGACTTTGTTTTCTTTACCTACAAATACAAAGAAATTGAGAAAATTTGCTTGGAAAGGTGTTTTGGTAAGTTATTTAAGTACATGTTGAAATGTTTGATTTGAAATTGCATATCAATCAAATTACTTTTCTTTGATTTCAGTCAAATTAATAAAATACATCAAACTCAAAATTGGTTTTCCACTAAATTCCAAAGCAATATTAGACACAGAGCACAATTAATGGCAACTTGACATCAATCAGATTATTTTTCCTAATTTCAGTTACATTAATAACAATACACTTAAACTCAAGACACATTTTCCAATAAATTCATTGTTTGAATCAAATTCATTATTTCTATTTTGCAATATAGTTCATCCTCTACCACAACACTTATTTTGACACTATATGAGGTTCAGAGCTGATTTTTTGGTTTGGATTGCTTTAACCTTTCATGCCTCTAATGTTAAAGGATAGCACTTTCCTTAAAGGCATGTAAAAATCACTTACAACTTTCATGCATTTGAGCATGCTCATTGAACTTGCACACAATCAGAACACATTTTCATATCACAACTTTAGAAAAAGTCATATGGGTGCACATGAAAGAGATCACTGCCTTGAGGTGTTTAGTTAGTTATGTGATATTTTTCTTCATAGCTTTGCTTTTTTATTGGAATCCAAGAAGCAATTAGACACAAGTAGGTCTTGTGTCAGGTCTCATCATGGAAAATCAAGTATCAAAGTAACAGCTATTTTCCAAACAAGTTCCCAACTTAAGGGGAATGAATAAGTCATTGCTTGGGAAACTACAAAATTAAAAAAGTATTTCAAATTTCAACAACAATTTCAAGCCTTAGTGTTTTTCACATTGGTAGGATTACACTGTCCCCCTTAGTTAGGTGTGAAAGGTATGTGAATTCACTTCCAGTTTTCAAACACATCAGCATGCTCATTTAAACTTGCACACAATAAGGAACACATTTTGCTATTACAACTTCAAGACAAGTCCTAGAAGTACAAGTGAAAAATATAACTATCTAAGGGTTGATTAGTTTTATATGTTACTTTCTTCATAGCTTTGTTTTTCATTAGAATCCAAGAGGCAAGTAGACACAAGTATCTTTGTACCACGGAAAATCAAGTTCTGAAGTATGAAATATCTTCCAAGCAATAAGATGTTCTCAACTTAAGGGAACTTTATTAGTCACTGTTTGAGAAACTAATTTTTCAAAAAGTATTTCAAATTTTACATCTATTTCAAGCCTTGTGTTTTTCACACATGTGGCATTACACCATTCCACCTAGTTGTTTGATCATTCTGGTCAAAAGTTAAACTTGTCAAATAGTATGAAAATTGGGGTCAGTACTCACTCTATCTCTCTCTCTCTCTGTTGAGCTATGTGGTTTGGGCTAAAGCAAAACAAGTCTTCCCTTGTATCTTCAAATGCAAAAGAGAAAAAAATCAATCCTTACCAAGAAAAAAATGAAGGAGCAAACCCTCTATGGATGAAAAAGTATCACAATTTCAGCATTGATTTACACTTCACCAAAACAATTCTTGAGATCATTTAAAACCACCGATTCTGCAGTTTTAAAAGTAACTTGATGCACCTGCTTGGTCACTGGTGCTAGAAAATCCTTGGACATAGGCACTTATGTGAATCAAGATGATATTTCTTGCCAATGAAGTTTTTAATTAGGCCACAAACATTTAGAAGAGACACTATGTTTACAACTGCATGAAGCGATTCTCAAGTGATGCCACTTCATGTCTTAAGAAGCCAGTTGAAATTATGATGTGAAATTTACTCAATAATCCAAATCATAGTATTTTGGGTTTAAACTGTCAATTTTTTGCAAATTGACACTCAAGTATGAATAAAAAATATATTTTTTTCTTTGATGCTATCAGAACCGGAGGCTTGATTAGCAGAGATTTTTCTCGCAAACCTGGGCATTTTTCTGAGCTCACTTGGCTCCTTGTTATGGCGGCAAATTCAAACCATTTTGACATCGGCCTGCTCTCGGTCAGGCCATTTTTCCGACCAACGTCCATATCTCTAGATGTCCGTGCCTTAGTTTGTCACACTAACGAAACAAAATGCATCATGCTAAAGGCTTCATTCCCTTCCTTTTTGAGGGTGTCTGAAAATATCACTCTGAGTGAGCCAGGCAGTGGCCTTGCCTTTTCTCTTTTTATCTCTCATCTCTTCGGCTTGTTAAGGGTGACTGATAGAAAGTCTAAAGGTTTGTATTTTAAATTTTCAATGACATTGGAATTAGCCGAATTTATGACTTTTTGGCATGTTAACATCAAATATGAGCACCAACTTCTGTTATTTCGACCTAATTACCGGTTCTTTCTAGGCCCTGGGGTGTTGTGAGAGCCATTCAAACTTACTAATATGTCAATACTATTATTCGACTTTTAAACCAACGGTCTTGCGCCTCCTGCCACCAGATGTCGTGCATCAGGACCGAATCGTGACAGTCTATGATATTTAGGACTTTCAAATGTTAGAAATGAGTATATGTTTTCTATCGATTTAAATCAGAGTAAAGAAAAAAGAGATCAATGAATAATCAGGGTTGGTTGAATCCCGTCAGGTTTTACATTTACATTTGACCGCCTAAGCGGTTTTTTTTTTCAAAGTAAGCGGCCTTTTTGCCTCGACGAAAATGTTTGGTAGTGATTTGCTCCGTTAAAAACGGCACAAAAATGTAAAGTCTGGTTTAATTTTTTTTAGAGCTCTGATTTCAATAACAAGCCTGCACCCAATTTTTCGGGGAAAAATAACTGTTGGTTTCTCTCAGCCTTTACGTCCTGAAAATTGTCAGACACTTTCTATTGGTTCTGATTGCAATTCAATGTGTTTAGAAAAAAATCACTTCAGGGCCGTGGGAAAGTTTGATCACTTTTTTCCTCGACCACCAACAATCAAGTTTGAAGAAAGTGGTTGTTCAAAATGGTCAACACTTTGAAAGTCTGCAGAAAGATTCTGCTTTCTCTTTGATTTATTTTGTACGAAAACCATGCACTTTCTCCTTGCGGTCTCAATCTTCATCGTCCTTGAAAGAGAGCCTCTGAAAGTTGGAGGTCACCGAGGATTCGTCTTGCCTCATTCGTCACCAACAATTCCGAGGTTGACAAGTTAATGCGTTTTAAAAACGTTTTATTTGCTATCCACATCCATCATGCTTGAATCTTAATATGTTAGACTGAATATCTAACGTGGCAAGGAAGTGTTTAGTTCGGGCTGTAATTTCATTTGCAAATGTGATACCTGAGAGAATGTTTTTGGTTTGTCGCTACATCAAGTGTGATGAAAAAAGATCAACTTGAGATCTGCTTTTGTACACAAAAGTGACATTTGAAAGCCTTCTCGAGATGCGATGAGATATCAAAATCCTTTTGACACTCCCATAAAAAGCGCAGTCAAAAAACACTGGGATCACCTAGAATCTCGGAACTGTGAAATTGGCCCAATTCGGGTGAAGCCAGTCGAGATTTATCCGTTTCAATTCGTTTTATGAGGATTGATCCAACTTTGCCCTGAACTGAACACGAATGAATGGCCAAGGTCAAAGACCAAAAATACTACAGTGGCCACCATTTTAGGTGTCCTCCATGGCATTCTTTCGTCATTCCAAGCCTCGCAAGCCCAAGGTTCTCATAAACAAAAACATATTTTACCCGGATTGAGGGCCTTGCTTGTTGTCCCAGATGATGCCTTCATATCATTCTCAAGCATGAAACCCACCCACACCCAAAAAAGGACCTTGAGAATACATATCATGGCATGTGGAACCAACAACAAAGAGCCTTCTAAAGGGGTTATTTTGGTCAACCCAAGGGAGTTCGATCATACATCTTTAATAAATAGAGTGCATGAAAGGGAGCAAATAAATTTCCTCAAGCGTAACTTACCCACAACTTGCAGTAAGTAGGCCTTGCTCCGTTTGGGTTCGGTATTGATTTGGCATTCATAGATCCCGGAATCTTCCACTTGTGCATTTCTCAGCTTGAGGATCCAATTGTCACTGGCCCTGGAATGCTCAATGGAAAACCGCTTATCCGTGGTGTAGACAATTTTCCCCATGGTCAGGATATGGATATCGGCCTTGCGGATCCAAGACACCTGGAACACAAAGAGAGGAGAAATTGGATCATCAATAACACACTTCCAATGGAGAAAAGAGAGTCCATCATCTTCGAAATCCATATCCATCCCAACTGGCAGCCACTCGTTTTGACATTTATGGAAATTTGAGGGTTCTTTGGGCTCAAATCAACGTCGTACCAATGGATGAAAAAGAAGGAAGAAGAGCATGGGACACAGGGAAAGCTTTGGTCTTTCCGTTCCATAACAATAAAGAAGCGCCTTCGACCCTGTAACATCGGGAAGGCCAATTGTCTCAAATGGATTTCCAAGGGCTCAGTTTCTCAAATGAACTCGCTTCATCTCCGTCTACGTAGTGCTGTGTGTAGGGTAGGAAAAAGAAAGAGAGAAAGAGGCAACAATCCAAATTGGATCTGTGGGACCACGGAAATGGTTCAGATGCTTTAAACTGGGTTTTAGAATTGGTGGGAGATTAGCCTCGGATTGGACTTTTGTTTACCCCTCATTCCTTAGAACAGAACAGATACTTTTAAAACTTTCTTGATCATAAAAAATAGGTCTAAGGTAACAACCTCTCCCAAACAGGGAGGCCCATGAAATTGTATACAGACAAACATTTTACTTGAAGCGAGATGCTTTTGAGATGCTTTCCCCAAAAATGTTTGCTTTTAATCTTATTCCTCCGACATTCAACAAATTCTAGAAATTACTTTGGAGGTGAAAATTTAGGAGTTTGTATTTTTTAGTCCTCCCTATACATACACGTGAAGTCGGAAATTTACATTGAATTTAGAAGTCTCCCGATAAAGGTTAGATTTCCGTGAAGCCAGCGTAGAATGATAACATTTTACGATAAACCAACAAACATACGAAGATGATAGCCCTTTTTTAACATCTAGAAGTTTGGTCGTTTTTACATAATATACCAAATCTGACGTCAAAGGTATTTTGAGCCATTGGTCTTGCCTTAAAAAAGAATGACTTTCGTCACTGCTTAACTTCAGATTATGAGAGGCGAAGATGCAAAGGGACGGATTGTCATTTCTTTTGCTGCATTTGACATTGCAGATTATGCACAATCGCTCTCCAAAGGCATTTCCAAGGGTGCTTACATTAATTCAATACCATCTTTTTCTATTGAATTGGCAGCCCCAGCTTTGGCCTTGGAAGTCAGGCCTTCCAAAACGAGCCTTGCATGTTCAGAACCGGACTGAGCAAATTTGGCACATTTTTTCCAGCCTCCTTTAAGAGTGGGTTCCTTTACACTGAGATTGAAAACAAGGTCCCAAATACATGCATTTATTTGGACAAGAAGCACTGAAAACTGGAGTGGGAGACTAACAGTGAGAATTATGATTTTTAGAAGGATTAATTCAATTGCGTTCTTCTGCAAACGAGACCTTGCCTGTATTAAGTAGACGACATATTTCAAATTTCAGCTCATTCGAATGTCGGAGTGAAAAGTTATGCCTTCTCAAACTTATGTACTGAAGAGAGCATAGAATGAATGAATTCGCCCTTTTGTGGTAAAACAATTACCAGAAAAGGGCTAGTTTATTCATTCTCGGTAGGATTTGCACTGAACTTTGAGAGTATATCTTACATCCGACGTTTGATTGAGCTGAAAATTGAAATATTTTTATCAACATAGGCAAGGTCTTATTTGTAGAAGAGCGAAATTGAACTGTTCTTAGTGGAAATTATGATTCCTCTCGTTAGCCTCCCAGTCCAGTGAAATGCAGTGGTTCTTGGTTTGAAAGACACATTTCTCTTTCAATTGAAGGTTCCCAAGCCTCTCTTTTTGAAACACCTGTTCAAAATGAAATGTCATATTGCCAGCTTCAATCTTATTCTCTTGTTATTTCAATCAACTAATCAAAGACCAAAAACTTTCAATATCCAAAGTAATGATCAAACATGTTGCGAATAAAAAAGGAACCAACCACGAAAAGTTTGCTTTTAGAGTAATTTTCCAAAACATCCCACCACTATTGTCAAGATGAAAACACAAAGTTCCGATCGCTTTCAGATCAAATGTGGATGAATGAAGTTCATCTGACGGGGTTCCTGATCGTAAAACCATCAGCAAGATTTGGAGAGTTCACTCGACTTTTGGTGCTGACAATGCTCGTCAAAGCAACTTGGCTCTTCTTAATCTGAAGGAGTTTGATGTTATACCCCTAAAATCCCATGGGAATGCCCTTTCGCTCCGTTAAGGGGGATAGGATCAAAGGTATGGAACCTCAACATGGTCTCAGACTAAATGACGACTTGATTGCGATAGCGTTGTTTAGTAACTCGTTGGTTGACCGGATTAATATCGAGAAACTGCCAAATCCT
The DNA here is from genome assembly GCA_010645155.1 of Tigriopus japonicus. NCBI lineage: Eukaryota > Metazoa > Arthropoda > Copepoda > Harpacticoida > Harpacticidae > Tigriopus > Tigriopus japonicus. The sequence goes on from CM021318.1 coordinate 3,401,285, forward strand.
CGGGTATAGGACCACTCTGACTACCAAGAACCCTTCTCTTACTCTCTCTCCATATTGTTATGTACTAGAATGAACCACCACATTGAGGACAAGGGGAAGTGGAATGACTGCACCATCAAATTTGCTAAATAGGCCAACTAAGGAGATTCAAGGCGAAAAAACTTGAGGGGACGGAAGTTTCTTCACGGGATTCAAGCAAGGATGGAAACGAAGAAATGACAAGGAAACTGCCCCCTCCTCCTGCTATACTGTACCCTCCATTCATTTCCAAAAGTACAGAGGACATGGTGAACCACTTTCTCTGAGGCTATATCTATGGGTAATACTGCGAAAAAGTGCCCCACTCAACTCTCATGAAGGCCCATCTGGGCCAGGATCTGGTCTAATCTCTCGTGGAATGGGAAGTCGGATGAAATTTTTGGGCTTCGAAATAGAAGTGGGAGGATTTAACAAGCCATTTAGATCTAAATTGGCAATTACATCTTCAAATGAAACAACGAGCTTTCAACTTGAGGTTTCTGTTGCGAGGATCCGCGCGATCCCTTTGTTTGGGTGCGATGCATTATAAATCGCCCGCAGATTAACACCAGTGATAAAAGACGATACTTTCGAACTTGAACTTGAGAGCGTTGAAAATCCAAGAGCCAGTGTGAACTTTTTTATGTGCAAGGATTTTTAAGTCACAATGCGTTTCTAGCAGAGGACAAAACGTTGTTGAAATCAGTAAATTTTGTTTTTGGAGGTATTTACTGATATTTTTTAGGCTTATCCGCTTTTCTATATAACCGCTTTCTCCCTTACTCCCCATAAACCTTGTTCGAGAACTCCAGTTGACAGAAACCGAAATTGTCGGTTTAAAGGTTCAAGTAAAGAACCCACAGATCATATAATGACTAGATGTCGCATTGGCCCGTACCGTCGGCGAGAGGAAAGTGACAGCACTTGGCCCAGCTGCGCTAGCTTCAAAATCTCAGGGCGACCGCGTGGTCAGAAGTAACGACGTTTGCTCGCGTCGAGAACAAAGTATGTACGGTACGTTGAGTTTGTTCAGGATTTGGCCACGCTGGCAAAATTTTGAAAAGTTCGAAATTCCCACCATTTTAGGGTGTAGTGTTATGTACCAGCTGATGAAGCAAAGTTGTCCACCTTTTTCTCGCACGAAGCAAGGTCTAGCCATTATATGGTCTGTGAAAGAACCTCATGTGAAAGAAGCGTCAACTCCGTCACGTTGTTTGGCTTTTTTGAAGCTTCAAATGTTTGCTGCTGTTGCAAATATCAAAGTTGCTTTTGCCTCTGGACAATGATCGCTCTGGTATTGGATAAACTCGATATGTTCTCAATTTTAGCACAAGTAACATGTTACTAGAGCAAACTCATCCTGTCAATGAAATTTCGGCTGCAGACAAGGGAAAAGTTTTGAACAGAGGAAAACGATAGAACAATTCATCAAATCACTGAAAGGGCGAGGAAACTTTCCGTTTTCCTGACATCGCCATTCTCAGTCTCCTTCAATCCGGGAAAAATCCAAAGTATAGTTTTCTGACGCAATGATATCGAAAAAGTACACCCTACATGTAAGTTCTACACCCTTTTTAATCATACAAGAAAAAAATATGGACTCAAAAATGACTTTGAACATTGTGTTATGGTATCAAATGGGTTTGGAGCGGACATGAGACATTAACTGATGTTGTCGAATTGTGAGCAGAGTTAGGGGATGATCCCGTTCTATCTTGACTTGATCTTGATTTATTGGAGCAAAACCCATCCCTGATGCCCCATTTATAGATGTCATTTTTCCCTTGTTACAAAGGTGGCATGTTTTGAAGAAATCCAAGGGGAAAGGGTGAAATTGGGGCAATCTCAAATGGAGACAGATGGAACAAAAGGGAGTGGAGGGAAAAATGAAATCATACCTATGAAGTTGGCTTCAATGCAAAAAAAAACTTGGTTCTAGCGTTTAGAATTTCTTACCGCTCTGTCATCCAGATTTCGAACTCGGCATTCCAAGATTGCAATTCGATCGGCTGCAACAACGACTTTGGTATGCGTGTTGTTGATAAATATTGGCGGACTACGTCTGTCAATTTCGTCATAATCTTCCGTGATGTCATCTTGTGATCGTCTTATTCCACCTAAAAAAGAAGCCAAATTTGTTAAATGAAAGCTTTCTTACGTCAAATATTCCACTACCTTTACCATTACCACAAGAACAAAATGGCAATCCAAGCTGAAAATAATTATACCCAATAAAAGAACATATTTTGGTTTAAAAATATTTTTGATAGTGATCAAAGGATGAACTTTGTGCCTAAATTCTCTTGATCTAAGAATGAGTCTCGAAATATGTAAACGTTGTTGCAAACCAACAATAATCGTACTTCCAACTTTGACTTAAAAATAGTTTTCCCCTGATTATAATTAGAAATGATGTAATGGTGGCTTTTTTCATACGAGTGATTTTTAATGTTAGATTAATGCTACATATTTATTTTTTGGATTGTGGGTGCGAAGTTCGAAGGTTCGATCCTCGCCAGGCAAGCAAAGCCAGTCATCACATCATCCAGTTTTTCCGATTGGCAATCTCTTGTCTGGTATCAGATTGGTTCTCCGTCTGTGGGTGTGAAATAACGTCTAAAAGTTTCTTTGAGAAAGTTCGGGGAGGAGAATCGAACCTAGGACTTCTCTTACTGCAGGAAACTGCGCAAACCACGACACCACGTCTACTTAAATATGAAGTGAAGGACATTTTTCCTTTAATCAGCTTGGGCTGAACATAGCAGCATTATTTTTTGTCACTCTTTATCAAACTAATACGATTATTAAACATCTTTGATTCAAAATGTATCCAAAGCATGTGTGAAGGTGAAAGGATCAAATCAAACTTGTCCATAATTGTCTTATTGAGTTGTTATAGCGACCTCTATTGAGTAAACCTTGACCAACTTAATATCTTGGTTTATAAAACCTATTTATTTTTGGACTTGCTCACGATCATGTTGTTTCAGTCGTTGAGAATAAATATTTTGGGTTGAAAGTAAGAGAGTGTGCCAAAAGTCAGATTGGTCCATGAACATAGTTGCTGAGCTTGCTTTCAATAGCTTTTCTTGTAGTTCCTGGAAGGCAAATGCGGAACAAAGTGTTCCTAGAGCTCGAATGCCGAGCCGTAGCCGTTCCAAGTTTCATAATATACAAAACATTGTGGTGGGAACCACCACCAAGTTGATGAGGAAGGCCATTTGTCACTCGGTCCAAATCCGCAATGGCCACTTGTTTTATTTTAAACAGAACCTCGTGCATATCTAGAGGAAACCTTTTCCTAGTTTGATATGATTTTGGCCTTGTCCTTTGCCAAGAATGGCACATTGTTCCCACTTTGTCATATGGAAAAGGCGGACCTCCTCAATCCGACAAGAGAAGTTCCTTATGTAGTCAGATCCTGGATTTCGCCATTTCACGCTTGCCTGAATCCGTGCTTGGAATGGACGGCCCACATTTCTGTGCAACGATAGATTCAGAATTTGGGTTTTTTTCGTTGTGAAATATGAGCAATTCCACATAAGACCGTCACTTAGTGTCAATGGGAACTCTTTTTCCCCCGTTGACGATCAAGGATTGCAATGTGACCACCATGGGAGAATTAAGCTCGTCCTTGTGGTTGCATTGAACAAGCCATGCACAAAGTGCAAGGAAGTGATTATTTAATCGTTTCAATTCGAACATTTCGACTTTCTTGGGACGTGTTGGTGACGAACTAGAACAGTATTCTTGTTGTCCACAGAGCGTACAAATGTTGAATGCATTCTGCAAGAACACATTTGCAAATCCTGAGCTTGCTTTTTTGCCAGTCAGTTGTCAAGTTAGCGGCAACCAGAAGGAAGATATACTGTAACATGAGAATATTTCTTGCCAAAGTGTGACAAGGCCACTCGTTTTGGAATCCATAAAGGTGGTTGAATTGACTTCAAAAAGGTTGGCTAATTTAGAGCACTATAATTTCAGAAATTTGCCATTGAGATGGGCTGGCCCAGATTAGAATCAGTGTCTCCATAGGATTGGTAAAGAAAAAGGCGAGCACAAGACAAAATGCAATGTTTGGAAGAAAATGCAAGAAATACATGTCTATGTCCAGAACATCGCAAAACTTGAAAGGGTAATAATTTTGACAAAAATAAGTTGTAAAAAATTCAGGAGTGAGGCATGGCGTAGCCCAATTGTCCGGAGCCGGACTGTTGAAAGTCATTAAGAATAACTTTGGCAAAAAGGAGAAAACAATCTTCAAAGTTTTTGTGTATTTTGTGCACACAATTGGCAAACAATTTACTCAATGGGGCTACTGTCAGCTGCAATGACGGCCTCAATCCGGCTGTGGAGGACAAGCAGCTCTTCTTGATGGCCGGGCGAGGCTCAACCCTCCGACCCTAACACCAAAAATCCCAAAACAAATCTAACTAACGTACGGCATTTCCTCTGCGGGGTTTCTTTTTCTTATCATACCTTGTGGAGACACTGATCCAATGCGTATTTTCCAGTCTTTTTCCCCTGAAAATTGATCAATCACACTATCTGATACCTGAAATCATACTTGACCACGATCTCCAAGAGTACGTCAACGGCTTTTGCCAAATATACAATTCTAAAATACTATAAAAAACCAAAAAAATATTCTTGGTTGGTTTCTCTCAAAATAATATAGATTGGACCAACGTTGTTTTGCAGTTTTCAATTTTGAGACTTCGAATGCCTGTGTCTGAAGACCATAAAGCTATGCACATTTTGACTGTAGAGTGTCACCAGCGACATGGACTTAATTATAGCGCATCATGACTCAAGCGTTTTTCCTAACGAAGAATTCTCTTGAGATAAAACATAGCGGTTAAGAAACGTGAGAGTGCCTTAATGTGTGCTACTTACTCCGTGCAACTCAATGACATCCTTTACTTTTGTAATAGCATCCATTCTCTCTACAAATGCATTGTTCCACACAAATATGGGCTCACTGTGCGCTTGGACTTTGCTGACTTTGTTGGATTGATCGCAGTTTATGTTCTGGTGCAATTGAATGGAGCAAACCTACGACGGTTTTCTCGCTGTGGAAGATTGTGCCGAATCTTTCGGGACTCCGCCTTCAAGGTAATCCGGGCAATATTTTTCTCAAGCTCACTTTTCCTTCCTTTCCTTCCTCCAATCTCCCATGCCAGAATGCAGTTCAATGGCCCAAAAAGTGAACGAAAACTTGGAAACTGGGCTCAAAATGATGCCGACTCTCAGGACCGTCATCATCTAGGAAAATCCCTACTTAGCCATTCCATCCAACAAACACTAGTAAGTCATTCATTAAACCTCTCGAAGCGGTTCCAAACTGACTCTGACGACCCTCTCCATTTCCAATACTACAAAGTGGATCTATTCTCTTTCAAAACAAGAAACCATGGTTCTCAAGGTTCAATTAAGTGGTTCCTTTCCAGGCAAACCGAGTTAAAGCCCATCGTGGTTCGAAAGTCAGAAAAAGATCCGGTTCCTGACTTGGTCTGTATCATTAGTGAACCCAAATGGATGGTCCAATCTGTGCTCCTCTTTATTCTAATGAACCAAACTTCTGTCACACGCCAACATCGGGCCCTGAAATCTTTCTTCAACGAGTTCTGTCTGGTCGTTCCAGGCCCATTCTTGGAGAACTGTTGTGTCTAAAGTGTGCACATAGTCTTCATTAAGGTGTTGAAGCTAATACACTCCTCACTTTTTATCCTCCTTTAGTTTTAAGTGCTCTTGTTCAGAGTTGGTCCCCATGTTTTTCCGGCATGTTGTCACATCCCCAATTTTTCAAGCCTTCTAATTTATGGCTTTGCGACCAAGTCCCTGGGGACGATCCAAGGAGCATCTTCCTCCATGCCACATTGTGCCCTCCTAATTTTGAAATTTATGACATTGCAAAAGACAAAGGATATGTATCTAGGTTGAACAAGTTCATTCTCCTTTAGTTACACCCAATGGCTCAGTTGTTATCCTGACAATGATCCAAGCAGTGGGCTTGTCAGTTCCCTTCTTTTGTGCCACTGATTGACAGCTATTGACAATGGGATTGTTCCACTGCATTCTTACATCCAAGGCTTGTGGCCATTTGTCTTTGGTCGTGTTCTACTTCAGACTCGAAAGCAATAATCTCTTTCGGTGCCAAGCTATTTCCATTGAATGCAGTTTGTCATGGTGTTCCACGGTCCTTCCCTTGTAATTCCGTTCGGGCTTTGAAATGTGGAGAGTCTCTAACCATCAACCATCAGGAACCGAGAGTTCAATTAGGATTTCCGGACACAAAAGAATCTTATTCGCCACGGGACAACCTCAGTAAGGATAAAATATTCCATTTTCATCTTGCCCATGAAACGTGACGTGATGAGCTGGGAGTCTTAAAATGGGAACGCTGGTTCCTGCTTGACTAGATGAAATGGAATCCTTTGGTAGAGACTTTAGGTTAGTGTCTTTTCTTCTAGAAATGATTCATCAAAGGCGAAAGGGATGTAGCTGGGAAGTTTTATTTCTTGCCGGATAATCTGAGCGTTTATGCCATGTCTGTTTGAGTGCGCTTGTGTGCAGCGAATAGTGGGACTTTTGAGGGGGAAAATGGAGACGAGGAGCCTACTTTTAGTCAAATGGGACGATGTCGTGATGTCAGTCAAAAGGCTACAGAAATGTATCCCGCAGTTGATGAATGGGTCACTTGCAGACAATTTCAATGCGGTCAGACTTTCATGACTTCATTACCACGTCTGACACTTTAAGTGAATCTTGCAGGAATCATTGATGTAAGCGTTCTGTTGTTAAATCTGATTGAAGTGAAAGAGGGGGGAGAACAACAATGACTGTTTTTTCTCATTTTTGGGTGTAAAACGAACTTAATGGAACGTGAAAAGTTGTACAATTTCCTTTTCCTTTTTTTGACCCGAATGGAACCAACCCTTGGTGCTCTAAAAAATACTAGGATTAGACAAACAATCCAAGTTGGAAATAAACCTCGCGCAATTACCCCCTTCATTCCTCTATCCCGTCACAGTGGTTCCAAAGTCTCCACGATTACCATTATCTGGCAGCTGAAACTAGATTAACAAGCGAACTGTTTTTGGTGAGACGTTAACCATGAATACCTTACAAAATCCAATCAAAGCTCAATATAAGAACAAATCTCTCAAAAACAATACCACTATCCAATTGTAATTAAATACAGTACATAACATCTCTTGAAATAAAATTAATGTTGTTACTAACGGACAATATTCCATATTCAGCGTTGACTTTACCAACCAACATGATTTTTTGTCAACAATTGTGTTTCAAACCCCACCTCCAAGATACGTAATTTGTTACCATCATTTTTGACAGTCTGTTGACACCACAGATATCAATAGAAACACCATTGCACTGTGCTTTGAACGACAACTAGCAGCTGCAGATAAGAAAAGGATGCGTGAAAAATCGTTGGATTTCAGTAGAGCATTCACTCAGTATGTCCAAAAATGATTGAACTGTAACAGGAGATTCTTGTTTTAACATTCTCAACTGTCAGACGTGACTGAACGTTCTGAAACAAAAACCGGTGATTTGTCCTTCAAAATGAAACAGTTGTCCAGCATAGTATGTTGTATCTCAATTTATCTGTGGTTGACACCAATTTCAAAACTGGATGGAGTCTAATAATCGACACTTGTACATGGATAGTTCTTGACCATTGATCAGCTGTTTTGGAAAGCCAGCTAAGCAAAACCCAATTTATTCAATAGACTTACCTCATAAATTACTTGAACAATTTACAAAGGTTTCTTCTCACCTCGCTGTTATTCTGACCATCCATTAATGGATTGTTTGCCAGCCTATCAAATACTTTTTTGCATCCTCCAACTTATCGTCCAATTGGTTCCATAAAGGGCGAACCTTCTTTCATCGACCAAAAATATCGGAACTCCAAGGATAGATAGATAGGAAGACGGAACAAAGGAAAGAACAGTAAAGAGAGAGAAAAGTTCGGGTCAGTTCATAAATGGCCATTTTTCTCCACAACGTCGGGATAGGTCGGAAAGAACTTCACACTATACAAGATGAAGGTCGGATCATGATGGAGAAAGACTCAGCCAGGTCTGAAACAAACTGTGCACCAACTTGGCTCATATGGAGAATCCAATTTCACTCAGGTTGTAACATTAGACACAAGAACCAACTTGGTCGGTTTGCCAGACCTGAAGACAACTTTGGGATGAACTCGAGTCATTTGAACTTTCTCCATGTTGTAGGACGTTCATACAACATCGCGGATACTTTTGTTAGTGATCCGAGAACAAACGAACAAGAACCAATAATGTGATATATTGAGCTCGGCGAGAAATATCTCTCGTTACCTAGTTTCCAATAATTCAAAAAAGATCCTCCTGGGAGACCAAGGAGTCAGAAGGGTCCATCTAATTTCCAGGCCAAACATGACAGCCCACGAAGGCCAAAAAGGACGACTTTCGAGTTGAGGAATGTCCTCATTTATCACCATGTATGACCGTCATGATTGGTCCTTACTGCCATTCAAGTGAGCACGGGATCGGTTCCACAACATGGCACCTCGTTTCGTTTCGCACCTTGCTCTTCTCAAGGCCAAGGAAATCTGGATCGTCCGTCTTGTTCTTTCAAACTAGAGTCAAGGCTGCATACAACAATACTCGCTCTAAGAATAGCTATGGATTTAAGAACACTTTTATGCCTAACGAAATGTACATTTAGTACATAAAAGGTAAGGGCTTTGGGAAATAAGCATATCTAGAAACATAAAAGAGGCATATCAAACGGAGTAGAAACAACCATGCTCAATCAAGTTTCACTACGTAGCTGCGTTTTTCAATTGCAACTTATGTAGTGAAACTTGATTGAGCATGGTTATTTATACTCCGTCTTCTGTCCTTCTAGATATGCTTCTACTCTTCTTCCAAACTACTTTAACAACCGACCTCAAGTCTGTTGAATCCAAGAATACCTCTCGATATAAGAATAATGGTGTTGCTGACGGACAATATTATTGTAAGGATGAGTGAATTTTTTGAAGAGTTTTGTCAGGCGTTATGTGTGGGCTCATCCTTGAATATCGGAAAGAGAATACATGAAGTTTGACTACTTGACCTTTTATGCAGAGAGAAACAAACACATTGAATGGAAGAAGAGGCTTTGGTTTTGAAACCATTGTTTATCACTCGGTTTTGTGCTATTGATTGAAAAACTCCTTGTGAAAAAGCAGTGTGTTTCGTTTTGAGTTTCATGAATCTACGACTAAGCTCTTTTATGGAGAACATGCATCTTTGACTGAATTTTTTAAAAGTATTTTAGATGAGACAAAGTTTGAGTTCAGAAGTTTTAATGAAACTAGAAATATCCTGAAGCTACTACAGTAGAGCAAAATGGGCTTCAAACGCATTGTCATTGCAATGGAGAAAAAATCTTTGTCACTAGGTTGAATTCAAATGTGTCGCAAAAAAAACCTTGCTCAAAAAGTCAAGAGTGGACGCTTTAAGCAACAAAAACATCGATCTTTCTTTTGAAAATACCAAAATGCAATCTAACTCCTACTTTCCATTAGAGATGGATCAAAAGCTACTCTTATCAAAAAATCGATGTCGGTTATGCTTATCTCTTCAAGTATCTTTTACCGGTCATCAAATGAGGGGGCATTAAATCCAAGTGATTTTCATCATTTCAGGTTCGACCGAAAATTGCTTTCGGTTTCAGATTCAGTGATGGTCCATCACTAGTACCAAATAAATGCCAAGTTCTGATCGTGGAAGCAACGGGACAAAAAATAACAGTTTCCATCAGAAGTCAACCAGAAGGTGGTTGGTTGGCCTTTAGGTGCAAAAGGTTCCAAGGATGCCCTTGATGTTTCGTTATTCAAAGGTTAAGCCGATGTCACGGGCTTCTTCATCGACAAGGACGACCTTTGCTTCCAACAAAACTTGGAAATTCGGAAGCCACATCTGGGATCTTTGAGCATGTCTATTTTAGAGCCAAGTGAAAAAGAATGTTTCCGAATTCTGGTCACGCAGGAGGAAGAAGACTTTCAAGAGTGGATCAAATTCCAAATTTGAAATGCACTCAACATTTTCCACCGTGCACAGAGCATATGGATCAAATGTTCATTGGCCCTCAATGAAGTGAGATCCAAAATGATTGGTTGTTTCATTGTAATGGTTAGCAAATCAGAACCCGTTTCAAAGTCTTTTGTTCCAATTTTAATATATGGATATGCCAACAAAGAAATTGAAGTCACGACGATAAGTTCCAAAAAAGTTCCCCTTCCTGTTCCAAGTTCCAAAGCCTATCTTTGGTAATGTTGTTAGGGAATCTTTGATATGTCTTCGAGACAATGGTGCCTTGATTTCCTGTTGGCGTGATACAACTTATCCGCGTATTCCTGTCGAGTTGCGCCATTCTTGCAAAAAAAAACTTATAGCTCAAACTGGTTCGAAACCCCCCAATGGGAAATTAATGAACGCATTCCAATGCAAATTATGGTCGGCTTGAATGGAGATTCATTGCAATTGGACCAGACTTCTTTGTAGTATGAATATGCTGCATGGATGATTACTGTCCTCATAATATAAGTACTTGTTTATGCATAGTTTTGAGCAAGAAAATAAACTGGTCCATAAAAGGTTTCTGAACCCTTTGAGGAGAATCTGACAAAACTTTTCTAAGGGTGTAATTGGATAAGGTAGAAACTTATTGTTTTGTCTATTTTTCACTTGAATCTCATCAAAACTTCGAAGAGTTCAGACGTTCCAAATGCCTGCTAATGTATTATTCAGGTGCGCAAGTCTTCGAGTATTGACAGGAACATATTAGGACCCATTCTAACATCATCTGTCAGATTTTGGTCCACTGCCTTCATTGATGTTCTTTTACGGGGAATGTATTGGATGTCTGCTATGGACAAGAGTGAGTTCTATGTTCTGTAGTGGAACTTGGCCAGCTTTTCTCATTGAAGTTCCATTAGGCGATACTTGAATCACAGGTCATTTGGCCACTTCCTTTGTAGCAATCTTTCCTTGATCGAACCCAAGAGGGGAAAAAGATGGACTTGAAGAACCCGACCTTTCTACGGGTTCCATTAAGTTCCATCGAATCAGAAAATATACTTTGATGTCTACTTCTTTGTGCCTTGATCACTCGCTGAAAGTCTCAACTTGAACTTTCTAAAGATCAAACACTAGGAGCCTGTTTTCAATAATTTGAAGACACAAACATCCAGATTCTCAGTGGTGCACGATAGGAATCCCTGTTATCTTACCAAGTCGAGGTTGACCTCTCAAATGCATCCAGGAAGGGTTTCCTTTGACAAATTTGGGCAGCCCCTACCTTGGGATGGAACGAATTTTGGGCACAAATTTTTCCAAGGATCCTTTCTTGTCACGACATTTGAGGGATCAAAACCTCTGAGAGGTCCTTAAGGGAAGAAAAAATGAATGCTAATCGCAAAACGGTGCTGACCTGACATGTTCCAGAGCAAGGCCATCATGACCAAGGCCACAAAATGGGCTCGGGTGCCAATGAAATCACATGGAACTGGAAATGAAGCCACTCTCATGATTTTAATGTCCAGCTTTAAGTCGACCAACTCGAGATTCGGGACGAACTGAAGACCAGGCGAAAGGAAATAAATCTCAAGTTGGAACGTGGAACGACTTTGGGGCGGTCTCTTCCGCAGAACGGGAATTTGCGGAGGGACGCACCCATAAACGTGGAGCTTCTTTTCGTTAGCGAGAATATCTCGTGAGAACAGCATTCGACAAGAGAAAAAGGGTGAGGGAATAGTAAGTTAGGTCAATAGAAAGAAGGAATGGTTGGGGAGATTAACAAAAAAATCAAGGCTTCGAAAAGATCTTAGCTTTGTAGTAAAATTCATTGTTATTTCATTTTTATTATTCTGATAATGTGACTTCAAAACGATGAACAGAAATAAGAAAATGCTGCACCTCTAAATTCATTGACAAAGGGTAGTCAAGAGCAATCGTAGCGTTTTTATTTGACACACATCCATGTGAATCTACAGGGTGCGGCACCTAAAACGGTAAAAGGAAGTCATATGTTTAGTTAACGATCATTTTCATTCATAACTTGGGTAATATTTTTTTTATACTAACCTCCTTGATGAACCAGTTCTATTATTGAAATTTAGGTTGGACCTTCTTCCCCTTTCGCACCTTTTTCAAATTGGCAGAAACCTGAATCATGACCAATTTAACTTCAAGTCTAAACTCCGTTTCTTCCTCTCCTAAGTTATTGTTTGGCCATAATTAACGACAGGGCAAAGATGCAAATGTAAAATGCACCAAGAATTTGGGTCGTCCCGTTCAAAATTTGGTTTTCGCTTTTGTTTCAGTACCGAAACAGCAATATTTTACTATTCAAGCATTTTTTGTTCTTCCAAGCACTTGGCTTTAAGATTTGATGTCTATTCTTTTATTTCATTTCCCAAAATGTTTCTTACATTCACAAAACCAAAGATATTGGATTCAGAAATTAGAAGCTTTCACAAGGCACCTTGACTACAATCAATACCTTGATCATCCCAATTTCAAAATATAAAGAAAAAGGGAATTTAAAAAATCCCTATCCGATTCCGGTACTAATCTTCAAATCCCTATTCAGTAACAGTCCGAAACATAGTCTGAGTCCGAGCCCCATGTGGCCCCAAGGGTGGTCTTTGGTGGGCACAGGAGCTATGAGAAAAGTCCAAAATAGTGGATCTGCCAACCAGCCATAATACGGTAATACGGTACTTGTAGGCCCAGAGCTCTTTGATCATTAATAGGGCCCGGAAATATTTTTTAAATATGAAATATTTTAAAACTAATTATCCGTTTTTCGCCGATTTTTCAAATATTTTGGCTTTTTTAAGGAAAAAAAATATATTCTAGAATATTTGAGTCAGAAAAAATATTTCAGGCAAAATTGAGGAAAATATATGAACGACCAATGCTCAATAGGGCTTACCAAAAATGAACCCCAAATACAAAAACCTCTACAAAATGGCATTTGTACAAAGATTAAAGACATTCACAACCAAAACTAATGACATCCACGAAGAAAACTGCGCCATCTATTGAGGCAAATTGAAAATTATATTCTTGAATCTGTTACATTCAAATATGCCTCCAAACACGCTCAAATGCATCAAATTCACCAGAAACGAATTTGGAAAATCGGTGCACACAGACAAAAATACCAAATAATGGCCTAGTCCAAAAAAATATATCCTAAATATCCGGCTTTGTTCCAAATATTTTGGCCTTTTGAAGAAAATATATATTGGATATTTTGTCAATTTTTTGCAAATATTTTTCCGGGCCCTAATCATTAATAATCAACGTCTGTTTGGTGGGGCCCCTGACAACATGTAATCAAATTTGGTGGGCCTTGAGCCGAAAGTGGTTGCCGACCCCTGGTATATGGTTTTGTAATCAGGTGCTCTCAGCTTTAGTTTCGGTTCAACCGAAATTTTCGGTTTCGGTTAAGCTTAAGCGCTTACGGTCCACCACAGGAAAAAAATCAAACAAGAATTGAAAACACTTGGTAAGACCTCAAGAACACGAATGAATTTTTTTTCAAAAAAGAATGAAAGATTCAAATCGGGATAGACCAATTCAAAGAAAACCACATTTCAATCACAGAAATGGCATTCACGCAATTTGACAAACTTTGTTTCGAAAAATGAACAACTCATTGTCAGAATAAGAGCAAGCGTCGTTCAGAAAGTGAAGTAGAGCTTAAATTTAAGAGCAAACGTGACAGTCTGCGCCATCTTGTGGTAGAACAAGATGATGATTCGGTCAATCTTAACTTATTATCACTCACCATAACTTTTTGATTCCCTAACACAATGATATCGTAGCACGGCGTTTCATTGAGCTGGAGAATTCATTTTTAAGTTCCAAAGACATTTGAGATCAGTTTTGGAGTGAGGAGATAATCCCGCATATGAAATGAGGTCGGTTAATTAGGTCACGGGCCAAAAATTGATATAATGTCATTTAAAACTTGCTTAAAAAAAATTTATGAAAATTTTCTTCTGGTTAATTGTTAGACACACTTAATTCGGTGATGATTCAAAATATTGGTGTAATCTATTTAGCCGTTCAATTTTCAATGGCTATTTTCGAACACAATTCTCGAAGGACACAATCGGACTTTTCTTCACCCAAATTCGAAGAAGGGCTCAATAGATTAAGTCAATATTTCGGGTTCAGGCAACAATGAGACCATCTTTGGAATAGGAGTAAGAAGAATTCATAAATTTGTTTTTAAGTAAGTTTTAAGTGACAACCTACCCATCTCAATTAAACGCTGTGATACTTATTTACTAAAAACAAATCTATTTCAATGTTCAAGATGGAAACTGATCTTCAAAACAAAATAAAAATCTTCTGATTTGGATCTGATTGAATCAGATTCGGATTAGCACTGATGCAGATCTAAGCCGAATCAGAAACAAATGATTTTGCGTTGGACCGATCTAATCGACTCTGATCCGGAGCAGAAAACTCTTGAATGAGACTTCTCTAAACGAGTTATATTAGATACAACTATCCTTCGCATAGTCATCCATAATTTCTTGGATTGTTATACTGTAAAAAAAAAAATCAATAACAAATCAAAAATTTTGCTCTTTTCATTAAATAAACGCATGCAGAACAAAAAAAATCAATTAGGTCGGTCGTGTTTAATCCCGTCATTCCAGAAATCCTTGCCTTTGTTCTGCAATGACGATTTTGCCCTCAAATTACTCATATACAGAGATAAAAAACGGGGAAAACCTTGTCAGTTCTTGCTTGTTATGAAACACCAAAAGTATTCATTTTCTTGAAAATGGATTGTTCCTCATTCAAGACTCTGATTAGAGCATTTGTAAAAAACGAGAACTTTGATCATTTATGAGAATCGAGTGTATTTTTTGTAAATTTTTTTGTGTTAGTTTCAAAGGTGACAAAAAACCCACAAATCTGCGAATGAATAAAAGGTTACGGTACTAAACTTACATGCTCATAAGAAATGCAGAATTGAGTTAAGATGCAATGAATGCTCTAACGTACGTTTTAGTTTCGTCAAACGATCGAAAAAACACGGCAGGATGTAACTTTAAGGCGGTGAAGTGCTTATATTGCTTTGTAGCCAAACACGATTTTTCTTGTAAATTTGCCTCAACATACCATTGAAAATGAATCTACAGGGTTAGGCAGAATTAGTGAAACATTAGATTCAAGATCATGATGAAGGCCCTGGGTGTGAGCCACAATTTCAAATGAAAGGTTAAAAACCATAACAGGGTGCAGGAACATTGTCATGGAACCCTGGACAAGGTGGCAAAAAGAGGTTGAAGACTCCCACATTGGTCAAGACCACTTCCTTAAAGATTACATGAAATCCGGCTTGATCCATGAACAAGATGGCTAAAGACTAAAATTTGTCCCCATTACTTGTGGCTAGATCTTGAAAAGGCCAAGAAGGGTAACAAGGACCATTTTTGGTTATAGTTGATGCAGCATGGGATGATAACCAAGAGGAGGAATAGGTGCGTGCAAGTTGTAACATTGATATCAAGACGTTCAGGGCGGTGGTTTAGCTCAGAGGGGTATATGACAAATAATATTCCATTATGTTATAGTATGTTATAAGCAAACCAAGTTCTTAGAACAATCCTTTCCTATTGACCTTGTTGGTAAAGAGTTACTTCACAATATTCATGTTTCACTAATTCTGCCTAACCCTGTAAAACACATTCTGACCAAAGAGCTTCTGGTTTTGTGCAAAATAAATCTGACAATCATCCGTCTCATATCCTGCCATTCAAAGACGATGATGGCAAGTACACTTCGTGTGAAACGAACATTTCGAAATACGAACAAACCGTTCTTCCCTCAAATGATTGGTACCAAATCGGCATTTCCGCATGCCACAAAACTCAACGTAAAGGTGAGAAAAAAGGTGGCAACGCTTATCAAAAAGTAAAGACTGTCGGAAGGAGTGTGTCATAAGATGGAATTTCTATGGTCTCTTTATTTCATGTTTGTCAAACAGAATCGGCTTTGGGGAAGCGTGCAACACATTTGTAGTACAGCATAGTAGTCGTCTTTTTTATTCCATTCAATCACACTACGCAATCAAGTGTTGCCAGACAGACACCCTACACAAATACTCGCCTCACTAAAGAACATGTCTAAAGATTGGCTCTTAGTTATTGAAGAATATCTTATCGGAGGTTTGTTACACACGAAGCCAGAAAAGTAGTGCAGACTACTAGACTACTGTACTATTTTTTATGTAGATCCATAGAAGAGGGTCATCATGAAGTCTCATGAGAATCCTGAAAGGCTCTTCTGAAATATATTTAATAACAAAAAGCAAGGTGCTCAAATGACCTTTCACAGAGAGTGTGAGTCGCTAAGGTTTATGTAGGACTACTACCAGTTATGGATTTCAATTTTGCATTTGTGGGTGAATCAACAACATTGGGAACTCAATTAGAATCGTAGCAGTATTGATATTAATGATACTCATAGTAAACAAAGTAGAACTGATGCCCTGGTTGTGTGATGAAGACGATCAAGATGATGGTGTTGGCCAATTCGGGGTTGGAGCACAAATCCAAATCAGAGGATGTTGCCTTCTGAAATTATCACATGGCCAAAGGAGCGATGGCAAATGAAGTGAAATCGGGGTGGGTCTTGCGTAGGATTTCTGGCTCTTGTATTATTGTTTTGTATCGGTCTTCATTCAAAAAGGGGGTGAAAAAATGAACGTAGAAGAAGTTACAGCTGGTGCTGTTGTTATATTAGTAGTTGTAATAGTAGTAGTAGATGTTGTAGTAGTAATAGTAGAAGGACAAAATCTGGTCGTGCAAACTTTGGGCCCCGGCAATGCTGATTTGATCTACTTGTGCTTATTGACCAGCTCCTTGAGCTTATCCGAATTGGCGCCCATCAGGTCCTCGATCTGGAATGAAACCATTGGATAGACACAATTAAAGCGGCGAATACATCCGACCAAATTCTGCCAGGGGTGAATGAAGCAACTTCAATGAGACTTGATGGTGTTGTTGCTACTACTTCTTCTACTGATATTGTTATAACCACAATTGTCGACGAGGCACGCGTAACGATAAACCGGTTTCATCTCGATAACATTCACAAAGAATGTGTCCGATGAAGCAGGGATTCGAACTTTTCTTTGACAATTGTATTCCTTTTTGCAGCAAATCCAAATTATATCTGGGGTGAATGAGGTTCTGCGTATTGCGTCCGGATATAATTTGATTCTGACAGATGGTTTCGTTCGAACGCAGAGCGAAATAATCGAAATGTTTTACCTATTTACCTTACTATAGCATTGCTTTTTGAAGAACATTAGAGGGAACATCTTTAAAGATCTTGACCATCAACCAAACATTGGATCCAAAAACTGGTTGATCGAAAAAATCCAAGAAGTACAGAAAGAGGAAAAATACTTGTGTCAAGATATGCCAGTCACAATCATCAATATTAGAAAAAAAGGTGTACTGCTATTGCTGAAACTTTTACATCGTCAATGACGATAGCCCATGATTGGGCACGTCTTTTCTTGAAAATCTCCTTGACGCAAAAATGTTCAAGCCCGGATAGACATTATAGCTCGCATGATCATTCAGCTGGAATTCCCAAGTGCACTTGCTCACATTCTCCAAATCGGAAATGCACCAACGTCCGTCTCGCTTCAACCACTCTTACTACATATGGCGTAACCAACTGCATTCCTGGCAGCCATTGCATCCTGAATTTCAAAGTCTGGTCGGTCGCTATTCATTCACTAACTAACTAGCCTCTTCTTTATCTTTGAAGGTCGCCACGAGTATTCAGTGAATTAAAAACATAGCCTTTTTTATAATGCAGTCTCTGACCTGTTTCGAGTTTTTGATGAGGATGAATGTGGGCATGGCGGTGACGTTGTACTCGGCGGCGACTTCTTCGGCCTCGTCCACATCGACCTTGAGAAACACCACATCGTCCATGCTGGCGGCCATCTCTTCAATTTGAGGGGCAATCATCTTGCAAGGACCACACCAGGTGGCATAGAAGTCGATTACCACCAACTTGTCACCGGCTTCGGTGAGTTGGGTTCGGAGCTCGTCCATGTCAGCGATTTGTTGCACCATTTTGTCGGTTAGTTTTGGGTTTTTGTAGTGCTATTGGAGAAAATTTATAGATATGAAGAAGGCCTGCCAGAGTGTGTGAGTGTATTAACACAAAGAGGGAGGTATGAACGGCGATTGTGTACATAATTAATAGATCCAGAGACGTGCACTTTAAACCTGATGGTTGGATAGATGGAGGGGGAGTTTGGCAGGTCATTTGATACAATTTGGAGGGGGAATTGTTTTGACAAAGGTCATTCGATTTGGACATCATCGAGCCTACCATCCCTAGAATAATCCCTCGATGAAAGGAACAACCTTGAAGGCAGGGAAAAGTCCCGGGAAAGGCACGAAGAAGGCAGGGATAGGGTAATTCTGGGACAGGTATAAATCCGGAACATCGCACAATCCTTCTCCTGCAACCAACTTCATACACAGACTCCGTGTGTTCATGGCGGATTTGTACGTTCTCTAAGCTCGTCCAACTCTTGTACATGAACGAAAATACATGCCATCCTGAGCCCCTCGGATCTCATTGGATCACGAGATATCAAATCTATAATAACCAAGCAGAATCCATCCCGGTTTAGCCTGTTGAGCCAATCCAAGGCTCATTAAAGATTAACGCGGAAAGTCATCGATTTTCCCCTCCTAAGTCTTTGAATTGTGCGCACCGGATTGCGGTTGCCCGACAAGAAAGTCGTAAGGACAAGTTGAAATCCCTCTGTCCTTCATTCCCACCTCTGAATTGCACTTTTCGTCTGTCTAATGTTCGGAACCCTGCGTCTAACTCGCTAATCTCGTATCCGACTTCCAGCTAACACAAAACAGTGTCACCTTGCATTCCGATCCACCCCCGAAATTGCTTCAGAATCATCTTTTTTTCAACAGGACAACGCTTTCTAAATGAGGCCATTCAGCTCAACTACTCCAAGGTCGTTTGCCCATCCTTCTACATCTAGATCTCTCCTAAACCACGTGGTCAGTTGTTGAACCATCTTTTTATTACAAGCTTGGCCCTGCCCTAAATTATTGAGCCGGTTGAATTTTGGGGGGGAGTACAACAACCTACCTGGAGAATTGTCTCTCACTCTCTCTCACTTAGAGCAACTTGAAGTTAGCTTGAATGCGTCCTTGTGACTGAATCACAACTATTCAGACTCACTCACTCACTCACTCACTCATTCACTTAGTTTAAGGCCAAGGGTGACTTTGAGACAAACTGGAACGTCACCAAAGAGGACAAGAATCTTTAATTACGCGACAATCTATGAGCAACTATGTAGGAATGAGTGTGTGGACAATCAAGTTGGACTCAAACTTGAAAAGAGTTGAACTAATAGCCAAAGAGGTGGACGAATTGGGCAAGGGTTAGCTTGTAAAAATCTCAGGCAATATTTCTAAATGCAAAAGGCTTCACTTTTTGCCGAGATTGAGAATGAACTCACCCAGTCGTTGTCTTGCTTCTTTTCCTATATGGGCTCACTCACCACATTAACTGACTAAGTGTGCGTACTAGTTCTAGTAGTCCTCATACGATCGAGTCGTCCAACTCACTCACTCACTCACTCACTTACTCGATCTACAGCATGCCTGTCCATACAACGTTAAGCAGTCTTTCAACCGGACCGACCTGGGAGTTATCCTCTCTGTAAAGGAACACGAGGACCTCCTCCTGGGTCGTGAGAGTGTCGATTTGGCGCGGAGCGCTCCTAAAAGCTAATCAAATGCAAAGAAGATGCCCCATAGAGCCCAAACGGCCATGAAGAACCCGGTCCGTCCAAAACGCTCAGCTAGCGAGATGCCGCCCTAGAAAGAAAGAAGCTCTGTGACGGGGATCGGATCAAAAGAGGATGCGCCGCTTGAGTTTGCCTGGCGAGAAGCTTTCTGGAAAGAGGAAAACCTGCTTGATACTGGAAATGTTTGGATCCATAGATGGGCAACTAGGTTCAAGGATGGACCGACCATCCGTATAAATTACTAATCTTGTGAAATGACAATCATTTAGGTCTGCCGCAATTAAGGGGTGAATGACGTGACCTTTTGAGATAAATGTATGACTGGATACATATTCAAGAGAGTTCTAGACGCTGCATGGTTGAATTAAGTGATGTTTTAATGTTTGATAACAAGTCAGAGAGTTGACTGATAAGAACCAACAACTTTAGGAAAAAATTGGACTTTGCTCTCTCAACAACACGGATGAATGAAACACACTAAAATGTGCAAAGACAAATAGCAGTATCTGTTCCATTATTTAGGCCTCATTGCAGTTTACGTGTTCCATAGCTTAAGCCTCGTATAGAAGCTTTCCTTCGTGCCAAGAACGCGCTCCCTACCCTCTAAAAATACGGAAGGTCGTCAACAGACCCTTTTTTAAGTGGCACATTTCGAGTAGTTTCGTTGCAACCTCTGTTCCACAAAAACATACACTGCAACGCTATCCTATCGAAACAAAAACCTGTGCAGTGCATACCGGTTGTAGCTGATCTCAAGCAGACATTCAACAGTTTACGTAAATATTAACAAAAGTAGTGTTGAAGGATTTGTGTAACTTGTTGTGAAGTCATTTTATAAGAAAATGGGTGGATCACAAAGTGTGACAGAATTAGCCAAAGAACAATCGGTGCATGTGGTGGTTATTGGAGGTGGCTATGGAGGGACTGCATGTGCATTAGCCTTGAAAAAACATGGCATTCCATTCACTTTGATCGAACCTAAAGAATATTTTCATCACAATGTAGGTGCTTTGAGAGCAGCTGTTGATAAAGGTGAGTTATTTGGAAATCTATCAATATGTTTGTCTATCACTCAGACTTCTTTGTCCTGTTTTTTAATTCATGAAATTCACAAAAGTCTCCCCAAATCAAATGAATGGCTTAAGTAATTAAGTTCAACTTAAAAAAATGTGAACATGTTTATTTCTGGGCAGTCATTTTCACTTGCTTCTATATTATTTATTTTGCTGTCAAACCTACACTAAAGGGCACACAATATTAATATAAGAAAAGGGCAAAAAATAAATTTCGATAGGGATAATGGACAATATTCTTTTGACCAATTTAGATTTATCTCAAAGGTTGCAAATCAAAGCAATGCTCATGTTCAAAGATTGTTTTTGAAATATGAGTGGAATGAAGTTCCGGTTTCTATTTGGCCATTCTTTGATTGCCAAGCAAATCAACATTTTCAATGAACATTGTTTGAACAACGCACCTGAAATTGTTTGATTAAACCTTTTGTAACAAATCAAACAAATATACATATCTGAATAGGCAAAAAACTCTTCAACGAAAGAACAAAACTGTCCTAACCATCTCAGTTTCACCTAAAGTATGTCATGGTTGTGGGTCATAAAGTGACCTAACCACACGACATTCCTAATCCATCATCATCATCATTGTGTTTTATGGCTGGCATGAAAAAAGGCCTTTGCTTATTGAGACACACCCATGGCCAAACACTGAGGTATTTCCTTTAAATCCAACAGGTAATAATTGTGCTTTCTTTTGCTTACATGAACATATTTGATGAGGCTTAAACCATTGAGAATTTCGAGGAACAGAGGGATCGTTCAGGGCGTTGCGTGAGCCGCTTTAAAAAAAACCTAAAGAAGCTCATGAGAAAGAAGCGTCATTTTGGTCGAGTTGTTGGTCTTTTTGAAGCTTCAAATGTTTGCCGTTGTACCCAGAAAGTTAAAGTTATGATGAAATTTGGTTATGCAATCAGTTGAAGTAAATCATGCCAATAACAATCAATTCAGTTATCATATTACATAGTAAGCAGTGCTCAAGCTTTGCTTTGATATTTTTTGGGTCAGAGGCTCATCCTATTGGCTGCATTTATCTCTCTTGTGCTTTTTGGCTTCTTTGGATTTTTTGAAGCTTCACGTTAGAGCCACATTGCGCTACGGTCAAGTTGACGCTTCTTTCCCATGAGCTTCTTGAGAAAACCGGAATGCGTTGTTACTACGTCGGGTATCCAGACTGTAGGTAGACTAAGCCTGTAATTCGTTAAATGCTTCATTTTCGGATTGCTGTCAAAAATTGGAATAAACTCTTGTGAGCAGATGTTATTTCACAAATTTTTTGTCAGACAAACTTGTTCGAAGCCATGATTTAATTTAGACAAGGTATGTTGGATGACCCTTGCACGTTAAAAAAATGGACGTCAAGAGCGATAAGCTAATCAAAATCCAATATTTTGTAAGGTAAAAATGTCGCTCATACTTATATTTCTATGTTTGGTGAACATTTGAGCAGAAAAAAATTGATAAATTTCTATTTGAGACAGCTTAGCCGTGAAAGATTCGTCAATTTTTTTATGGTGCTCGCTCTTGACACTTATGTTCTCTGAAACGGGGGTCAACCAACATACCTTCTCTTATTAAATCATAGCTTCGACCAAGTTTGTCAAAGAACAATAACATCTGCTCACAAGAGATAAATCTTCAAGTCGATTTTTTTCATAAATCCAAAAATCGTGCATATAAACGAGTTACAAGCCCAGTCTAACTCTAGTCTGGATATCCCTCGTATTAGAATCTAGACGTTTCTCCAAAAGATCTCGACCTTATTTTTGAAGGCTATCGAGAAAAAGAAGACTTTGCTGAATTTCATGAATAGAATCCTTACCTTGCCTAACGGTTGTTGAAAAACGTTGCATTTAATGACCACATGATGAGCAAGCTGTCAATGACAAGACAATTTGATGGCTTGATCTGAATCCGAAAGACGGAAATGAATATCAGATCCCTTTTAAAAGCCGTTTTCATGCACAATAAGAAAAAGATGACGAAAGAGCAATTAATTTGGACTCAAATTTCCAGTTTAGTAGTATGGTCTAGGAAATTACAAATCTAAGATGGTAAGAAATTTTAAAGCTCAAAATACGACGATAGCACTGACGCATTATCTATAGCCTTCATCACATGAAATAAGCACAAAAAATAAGCTGCACTGCGTTAGTGCGTGTCAAATTATTCTTATGCACTGCAACTACTGAGAAACTATATTAATTGTGCAAAGTTCAGTCTTCTTCAAAATATGTGAAACAAACCTTAGCTGACATTTTATTTTTTTAAATTCCAGATTTCATAGCCAGGACGGCTATTCCGTTAAAAGATACATTTCAAGAACATTTTGTCCAAGAAAAAGTGACCGACATCAATTTTGAAGCCCGCACACTGAATCTTGAAAGTGGAAGAGCGATCGAGTTCTCTCATTTAGTGATTGCCACGGGAAGTTCTGGACCCTTCCCGGGAAGAACCGAGACTCGAACCATTCAAGACTTGATTGATGCCTATGAAACCATTGGAAAAGAGGTTCATTCTCCTTCTTCTTATTGCTCTAAACTTAAAACACTTTGCAAGCTTTGAAACCTGATTTCAGATCGAAAAAGCTGAATCTGTGGTACTCATTGGAGGTGGTGCCGTAGGCGTGGAATTGGCTGGCGAGATTCGATCCAAGTACAGCTTCAAAAAGATTACTCTCATCCATTCGGGTGATCTGCTTTTCAATTCAGCTAAAGGTTCCGCCATGGATGATCGGACGAGAGATGCAGCCTTATCCATGCTAAAGGCCATGGATGTGGATGTAGTTCTAGGCGAGAGGGTCAGCAACTTGGAAGGCTTGACTTTATACCGAAATATGTCTCAATCCGTTAAAACTGACCAAGTAAGCGAGATTTCAGTTGAAGTGCTGCGACTTTCAAAATCTGGACGATGAAGCTAATTATGGGAATTCGAATTGTTTTCAAAAACTGATCAATTGCGTCCTTCTTCAAACCAACAATGCATTGTGTTGATTAGACCAATTGTTTTAGTGTTTTCAGATCAATCGATTTTCGGAGTAAAAAGCTATGCCTTCTCAAAGCTGTATACTGAAAAGAGTAAAAAATGAATGAGCTTGCCCTGTTGTGGTAAACTAAAAATTACGAATAGAGAGCAATGCTGTATTATGAAGTTAGCTTTGTTATAGCAGAACTTATGAATCCAAGGGTTCATTGAGTTGAAATTGAAATGTAGATTTTTCACAAAATAGACAGTAACACACGTAAAGAAAAACCTGCTTCGTTAATCTCCTTTTTTTAGGATCTGTGTCCATCTTTCAAGGGGTCCATGGGATAAAACCATACCGATATTAATAATGCTATTTCTTTTAGGGCAAAGTTGTGAATGCAGATTTAATCTTGAGCTGCACTGGATTAAAGGCGGATTTGTCGTTGAAGCCCAACTTCCGTAAGTGTGTCCTGAAATCAGGTGTGATCGACCATATACTAAAACCATTTTTTGTCCTTTCTAGCTGAAGGAACAATGGACGATGAGAATCGATTAAAAGTGAACGAGAAAACGATGGAGGTTGAAGGCTTGAGCAATGTGTTCGCTATTGGCGATTGTGCCAATGTGCCTCAGGAGAAAATGGCCGCTCATGCTGGAGATCACGGCGAATTGGTGGTCAAGAATTTAATCGCAAGTTTGAAAGGCGACTCACTTTCTGAATATAAGCCTAGTGAGTGTCCGTTTTCCGGGTTTTTAACAAACATTCAGCCAGATTTTTATGTGAACGTTCTTTTCTAGGATTTGAAGGCATGTTTGTGACGGTGGGACCAGGTGGAGGAGTGGCCTTGTTCAATGGCTGGCACATCCCTTCGTTTCTCGTGGGATTGGCCAAGAGCAAGGATTTGTTTACCAAGAAGTATTGGAGCATGTTTGGCCAAAAAGAGCCGGTTTAAGATGCGAATGACCATTATTACAACAATCAAATACTCTTTTTCTTATCCAAAAACTTGACTCACTTGAGTTTCGCAATAATTTATTTCACAAAGGTTCTGAAGGATTGAGAAAATATTTTATCAGCGGATGGATGATCTGTACAGAGGTGGCCATCCACATTCATACATGAAGCTACTACACATCTCATGACGATGTTTCGCCATCACGGATATTGGGTGTGAATTCAAAAGCCATGCTTTATTCATGTTTTTTTGCTTATTTCTTTTTCTTCTTCTTTTTATCGTCGTCATCTTCTTCGGTGTCATACGATGGCGATGTAGGACTGTAGGTGGGTGAAGTGGGCGAGTAACTTGTGCCCGCAGTAGGACTGTAGGTCGGACTGGCCGGAGAATATTGGGGCGATGTGGGGGAATAATTTGGGCTCGTTGGCGAATAAGTCGGACTCGTGGGCGAGTATTGCGGCGAACTTGGGGAATATTGGGGCGACGAAGGGGAATATTGCGGAGAAGAGGGCGAATACTTTGGAGAACTGGGCGAATATTTCGGCGAGGTTGGACTGTAGGTCGGCGATGTAGGTGAATACTTGGGCGAAGTAGGACTGTAATTCGGGCTTGTAGGGCTGTAGCTCGGCGATGTTGGACTGTAACTCGGTGAAGCCGGACTGTACTTGGGGCTACTGGGTGAGTAAGATCCGCTTGCGGGAGAATGTCCAGGACTCTTGGGTGAGTACGAGGGACTGGCCGGAGAGTAGCTCGGTGATGTGGGACTGTAGCTCGGCGATGTCGGGCTGTAGCTGGGTGATGTCGGACTGTAACTGGGACTGGCCGGACTGTAGCTCGGTGAAGTGGGGCTGTAGCTCGGCGATGTCGGACTGTAACTTGGGGAGGTGGGGCTATAGCCAGGCGATGTTGGACTATAACTCGGGGAGGTCGGGCTATAACTGGGCGACGTGGGGCTATAGCTGGGTGATGTTGGGCTATAGCTCGGCGACGTGGGACTGTAGCTCGGTGAAGTGGGACTGTAGCTTGGACTTGTGGGGCTATAACTCGGTGAAGTCGGACTGTAACTCGGCGATGTTGGGCTATAACTCGGCGATGTCGGGCTATAACTCGGCGATGTTGGACTGTATCCTGGACTGGTCGGGCTATAACTTGGACTTGTTGGGCTGTATCCAGGGCTGGTCGGGCTATATTGGGGCGATGTTGGGCTATAACCCGGCGAAGTGGGTGAGGCCAAACTGGGACTGGTCGGAGCATAGGTCGGGCTAGAGGGCGAATAGCTTGGCGATATACCTCCATGAGCCGGTGACGGGAAATAGGGCGACATTGCTGGAGATCCGGGCGATCCCGGTTGAGGACTCCAAGCCGGAGAATAAGCCGGAGACAATCCACTGGCGTCACTTTGTCCCGAGGGCGAGAATCCAGGTCCACCTGGGGTCATTCCGCTTCCCATACCAGGTGACCAGACTGATCCGTAGGCGGGAGTGGCTCCCTCAGCCCAAGGAGTCATTCCAGGGGTCATGGCGGCCGAGGGTGAGGCAGCGGATCCAAAGAACATGCCTCCACCACCCATGATGCCACCACCGCCTACGTTCATCGGGATCTCAATGCCGTATTTGCACTTCTCGGCGTCCAAAAGCAAATCGAAAGCAGCCGTGCCCATTCGAGGCAACTGTCCCAAGATGATGTTTTCCGACACACCTCGCATGGGATCGACTTCGGCATGCGAAGCAGCGTCCATGAGCACGTCCACAGTCTCTTCGAAAGAGCATCTCATTAAAGCTCCGGTGTCTTGACGATTGATACCGTGACGGGTGATGGCCATGAGATGGCCCTTGGCGGTCATGACGTCGCAAAGCAAGGCCAAATGACGGTAGTTGACGTAGATACCGTAGAAACTAAACACGGTGTTGATCTCTTTCTCGACGGACTTCCTCACAGCTTCAATGCCAAGCACACTGAAGATCTCGCAAATGTCGTTGGAAGCAGTTCTCACTGGATCCACATCTCGTTCCGAAAGCACTCGCATCAGAGCGGTTCCGTCTGTCTCTAATAACCATTCGGCAATGGCTTTGAACTCTCCTTGATCTGTGATAGTGATCCTCTTCTTTTCATCAGTGGGCGGCAAATGCATGTACACTTTGGCGATGGCCTCCAAACCTTGCAAGGTCATGTCCGACAGCATGTTGGCCTCGATGCATCGAAGGAACATATCGTCCTCCATTTTGTCGGCTTGTTCATCATCTTCCGATTTGGAATCATCCGAGTTCATGATCCGGATTCGCAACACAAGTTTCTCTGCGTTGTCATCGTTGAAGATACAGTTGAGATCGTCACCAAATCCGGCGTTGATCTTCTCGGAGATTTGTTCCATGGTCAATTTCTTGTCCGTCATCCTCTTTCTGTCCAATTCAATACGAAGTAACCACGGGGAAATACGAGATTGATCGAAATCGGGCATCTCGTAGTAAACATTGACGAATTCTTGATCTTCCGCGATCACGGTATTCTGAGGGTTGGGATCGTAGTATATGGCCGTATTGGCCGTGACCTTTCTCAAAGTGGTATGTTCGAGTCGGCAAAGGACGTTCTTAGCCTTTTCGGCATCACGAGCTGCTGCTCCAGTCAAAAACACGGTCAGAGAAGGAGCCTTGGGTTTCTTGGAGATGTTGATGATCTCCTTCAGTCTTGGCACACCCAAGGTGACGTTCTTCGAGGAGACACCAGCGAAATGGAAAGTGTTCAAGGTCATCTGTGTGGCAGGCTCTCCAATGGATTGGGCAGCCATGGCACCCACCATTTCACCTGGAGTGGCTTGAGCGTACATAAATTTGGACTCGATTTCTCCCAAAAGCCACTCAAAGGCCTCTTCGGTGAGTCGGTGGTTTTCGGCGACCAGTTTAGTGCACAACGTTGATCTGACCAGACATTGGAATAAGGTGGTGGCATTGTCGTTGGCTTGTTGGGACAACTTGTCATCACCGCGTACGATCTTGCACTTGCTAAGCAATTCTCGCACTCCCTTGATGACCTTGAGCGGGTTCAGATCGGTCTGATGGCGTTTGTTGATGTGGAAAATCTTCTGAGCATTCCAAATCATTCGATCGAGCTTGCACGGAAGCACGACTTTGCTCTCACCCGTGGGAAAGATTTGTCGAAGCGACTCTCTGTCCTTGCTCAGTTGTTCCCATTCCTTCTCAATTTCAGCCACGGCCTCCGAAGAGCCAACCATTTGTCGGAGAACTTCGTCGTTGAAGAGCTTGCGAGCATATCGCTCGTTGGTGGGGTCGAACTTGAACTTGCGCTCGAACGCATTGTCACTCAATTTGATGGTAGGCAACGTTTGGAACTCGACGTACTCGCCGGCCAAGCCATCCTCGCCGTATCTGAACTGAATCACTTGACCCACAGCATTTCTCACGGTTCCATCGTAGTTGACCATAACCGATTCCATAGCTTTGATGAGACGACGTTGAATGTATCCAGTTTCGGCGGTTTTGACAGCCGTATCAATCAGACCCTCACGACCTCCCATGGCGTGAAAGTAGAACTCAGATGGGGTTAGACCAGCCAAATAGGAATTCTCGACGAAGCCTCTGGACTCAGGACCGTAATCGTCCTTGATGAAATGCGGGAGTGTTCGCTTTCGAAAGCCGAACGGGATTCGTTTACCCTCGACGTTCTGTTGACCCACACAAGCAATAACCTGGGACACGTTAATATCGGATCCTTTGGATCCAGCCACCACCATGACCTTGAAGTTGTTGAACTCGGTCAAGGATCGCTTGGCAGAGCCTCCAGTTTTGTCACGAGCGTCATTCAAGATACGATTCACTTGATTCTCGAAGGTCTGTCGTAACGTGTTACCCGGAGTGGCCTCGAGTTCATCGCTGTGGGCTTTGTGAATGACCTCAATCACCTCGTCCTTGGCCTTCTTAATGGTGGCAATGATATCTGCGTAGGTTTGAGGATCGGCAATGGTGTCCCCGATACCAATGGAGTGACCCTCCAAGAGCAACCAATGATTAATCACAGTCTGAATGTTACCGTAAAAGAGTCCATTCATCTCATGTCCGTTCTCCAATTGCGACACGTGTAGCAAGGAACCCGCCGAAGCTCCCAGGGACTTTTTACACAAGATACCCATGATAAGCTCTCCATTCTCGATGAGCACACGTGTGTCACCGGGAGAGATGTACGAATATGGACCGTTATTCTCACTGGCGCCAGGATGAGTGGCGTGGAAAAGCTCACAATTCACATTGCCAGGAATGATTAGGGTGAACAACTGTTTCCCGGTCCAAAGAGGCTTGGGCTTGATGATGGCGGGGATGGGCAGTTTACCGTCCCAAGTGGGCAAGAACATGACCAGGTTCATCATCTGCTCCTTGTCCAAAAACACGTCTCGTTTGGTCATCTTACGCACGGCCGTCAACGTATCTTGTACAATACCCATGCAGGGTTTGTTGGCTTGTGGGGCAATAATTTGTCGGGGAGTCAAATGGATATTAAGGATCTCGGCTCGAGTCTCCATGGATTGCGGAACGTGCAGGTTCATTTCGTCACCGTCAAAATCGGCGTTGTACGGCGAGGTATCACTCAAGTTCATGCGGAAAGTCGACCAAGGCAGAACCTTGACCTTGTGACCCATCATACTCATTTTGTGAAGCGAAGGTTGTCGATTGAACACCACCAGATCGCCATCATGGATGTGTCGCTCCACTTTGTACCCACATTGCAAGTGAAGATCCGAGGGCTTGGGATGAAATCGCAAATCGATACGCTCACCGGTGTCACGAATGATGTATTTAGCCCCGGGATACTGAGAATTGCCCCGCCGAACCAGATCTTGCATCTTGTCAATATTGAACGGGGTCACGATCTCGGGGAAAGTTAGATTCTGCGCGATAGACCGGGGCACGCCCACCTGATCAATCCGAAGATTGGGATCGGGTGTGATGACGGTTCGGGCCGAGAAATCCACCCGCTTGCCCATCAAATTACCACGAATCCGACCTTCTTTGCCCTTGAGCCGGGCTTTGATGGCCTTGAGAGGTCGGCCGGATTTCTGCATGGCCCGTGGAATTCCGGGCATATCGTTGTCGGTGAGAGTGGCCACGTGGAATTGCAACAACTTGACATTCTCAGAAATGATGTGAGCGGCCGCACCGGCTTGTTCGTTTCGAATGAGTTCGTTGTTGCTCTTGATGATATCGGCCAACTTGTGCGTCAAATCGTCCTGATTTCGAGCCGAGCCAAACATGACGACAGCGGGTCGAACGGCCAAAGGTGGCACGGGCAACACGGTGCAAACCATCCAATCGGGCCGAGCGAATTTCGGGTCCATGCCTAGGAAATTGAAGGTCTCTTTAGAAACTTAAGAAGCTACCATGCTAAAGTGGGCATTTGATATTGGCCAAATAAGGGCACACGCAAAAGCAAAATGGAAAGTGTGGCTAATCATCTTGTTGGCATAATATTTTTCAAATATTTAGAGGGTAGAATAATATAAGATCGAATAAAAAGATCCCATCTAATGCTACTACTAGTAAGTTGCAAAAGAACTTGGTATCAACGAATTTTTTTTTTTTTTACAGAGTTTCGTATTTGAAAGTTGTGCACTGGAAACACCCCAAATTGTCCAATGGATAACAAAAAGCATGGCAATAATCATGATTGGAATTTAAAGTATAAATTTTTCAGGCTCTTTAATCATCCTAAACTGAAACGCCCAATGAGAAATACAGTTTAAAATCAACGTACCTAGAATATAACATTCCTCATCGGTGATGTGTCGAAACACTTCATAAACGCGTTCAGCTGTGAGGGTGATTTTCTTTTCCTGCGTGTCTTCATTCACGTGTTTCCATTCGGCCGTGAGTTCCAGGCCCATTCGCTTGATATTGGGTTGATATCGGCCGCAACCGCCGTGTTTAGGTCGATCCGACTGAAGGGCATTGTTGGGTTGGCCTTCAGAGGCGATATCCATCTCATCACCGCCCTCGCAAATATTCTTGCCCTTGCACAAATCATACGTATGAGCCATCCGTTTCCTAGGTTGACCCTTACTCTTCAACACGATCTCCTTAATCTTGGGATGCGAAGGACTAACCAACAATTTCGAACAATAAAAGCACACGCAACGCAAGATCTTCATGGTCTTGGTCAAGAATCCCGGATGATACACGGGCTTGGCCAGTTCAATATGACCGAAATGACCGGGACACTCGGTCATGTTGCCGGCGCAAGTCTGACAACGCGACCCTCGATCCACCACGCCTTGTCGGGGGTCCATGAGACCGCCCAATTTGGGTCGACCCCCTTCATAGACCTCGGAGAACTTGATGCCTCCTTCGGTCACAGAAGAACGACGGATCTCTTCCGGACTTAAAATGCCGAACTGGATCCGTTTGACGGTTTTGACCGGAGCCTTGGAATCACCCGTCACGATCGACGACATGATGAGCCAAATCCGTCAAAACACGATTTAAAAATCTGAAATATCGTAGGATTATGATGTCATTCCAACCTCAAGCTTGATCTGATACTCATATGAACATAACAACGTTCTAATAAAGTTATCTTTTTAGGGGGAGAAAAGATTGCAAAAGAGTGCGCTTTATACTGAAATTATCTTTTTTACTTTCAAAGAAGTCGAATAAGATTTTGCAACTCAATCAATCACAACCAATTCAAAGTGACTCCAAGGATACATTATTTAAAATACTTCTTGCTCTTTAATACAACAAAAAAACGTCATAAACATATCTATAACTGTACTATGTTAAGCGTACAAAATATCACAAATCTCTCTTGCAATTTGATTATTTCTTTTTAATGAGGTCTAGTGATATTACTGAAATTGAGGTACAGAAAACCTTTTTCAGGGTCATTGGCAGAGTGGCAACGTTTAGGGGTCAAAATACGGACAAAATCCCGTTTAAAAGGCTGTATCAAGGTCAGTGCGAGGTCATACATCGAAGGCCAAAGCGAGAGAGCGAGTGAGAGCCGGATTTACCTGAGCCAAAAGTCGTTTTTGTGAAAAGCCGTTTGATGCGTTGTGTTCACACGGCCAGATGAACTCACAAAATGGCGTCTTTTACTTCTTGGCGTTGGTATCTCAGCTCTGACGTCGCTTTGGCGATTGCAGCGGCGACCGAATATCGCTCGCTTTATATACTTTCAGCTGGATGGGACGATTGGGCCAAGAAAAAAAAGATTTTATTCAGCTTTTTAGAGGGTCAATGAGAGTTTAAAATTATTAATAAAACAGAGGCCAAAGTTAAGATATAGAATTTGAGAGTATTTAAACGTGTATCAATGCAGTACTATGAGAGTTATTTAATGATTGATTGAATATTTTGTGGATTAACTTGGTGCAGGCCGGCGTTTGAATTTCTTCCCGCCCCAAGACAGCCACACTAGAGAAGCTTTCGGCTGAAGCGGCTAAACCAGGTTAGAAAATCGGGCAATGTTTTGGAAACATCAGAGTGACGACGCCAACAAAAATGAATTCATGGGGTCAATCCAAAAATTAGTGTTTGATATCTAAAAGAAATAACGTTGAAGGCGCATAAAATGGCAATTAATGAGACGAAAAATTCAGGAGGAGAAAGGTAATCTCTCCGCAAAAAATGAACGGGAAATTGGCTCACCATAAATGATAAACATTCCTCCCAATGAGCATTATTTTAACCTCACAAATAGAAGAAGCACAAACATACCGTATATGACATATTTCATTGTTCTATGCGCGAGGGCCATTATTCTGACTTGATTTTTGGTAAACTCATTAGACATCTTCAAATTTCAAAACTTTGGTCACCCTGTACGAACGATGCCGTTTGTTGTGATCGGCCAGTTGGCTTGGCCCAGAGCAATTTATCTGGCCTCCCTTCACTCTTCTCCACCTCAACAATATTCAGCGTTGCCAAATCATCCCACTGCAAACCAAATCATCAAATAAAATCCATCTCCGTCTCCTAAACTATCCAATTCTCTCAACCAAATTTGCCACTAAGCTTCATTTCAAAAACGATTCATTCTCTAAAAGCCATAAATGTCTCATTATCATCAATATTATCCGAAACAAGAATTCACAGGCAAGGATGATTTGGCCAACCTGAGTTGATTCTGGCTTGATTCCTCATTCTTTTTAAGTAAGTAAGTAGTAAGACTCGTTGGTGTTGGTTCGCTTCTCGAAAAGAGAGAACAAGAAGAAGACCGACCGACGAAGAGAAGAAAGAACCAGAGAGAGAGAGGGAGAAAGAGGAAAGAGAGAGACGAACAAGTTCAAGGAAGAGAAAAAGAACAAGACTCTCTCCCTCCTTCACTACTCACTTGAGTCCTGAGTCCCTGACCTGCTAACGAAAAGACAGACTTCCATAGAGATAGAACCTAAGGATCCCATCATCGTCCCAATCCCGGGAATCCATCCATCCCATCGTCCTCATGGTGCCTGAGATTCTCCGGGTAAGTTATCATCGGTCTCTCAAAGCTTAAGATCCGCGTTGGATTTCT
Organism: Tigriopus japonicus; assembly: GCA_010645155.1. Lineage (NCBI taxonomy): Eukaryota > Metazoa > Arthropoda > Copepoda > Harpacticoida > Harpacticidae > Tigriopus > Tigriopus japonicus. The sequence goes on from CM021318.1 coordinate 3,434,724, forward strand.
AGTTGTAACGTCCAAAATCGTTAACGCCATGCTCATTGTTCAGATTGATTCGTGTTCAAGGTAAAGATTGATGGCTGGTTAAGTAAGATAAACAGGATTAACTTGGGCTAAAAAGTTTTTGAGACACTTGACGTGGGGTTGAAGTGCAAGTTTTAGGAGTGTAACTTTATTAAAGCTTGGATTTTGAACGACAAACGTCACTATGCGTCATAATAAAGATCGTCACGAACAAAGAGTTAATTAACCCTTTTGAAAGGTTGAATTTTGGTTTGGGTTTGTGAGAAAGTCTTATTGTTGTGATATTGTGCTTACTATCTGCCGATAGTTGGAAACCGGTATAAATTGAATTATAATCTCTAAATATGACGTCTCCTCGAAGCTCCGATTATTTCAAGCCAAAGTGGTAACTAAAAATTAACGTTTCACGGTTAAAGTTCAATTTTCGTTACGATTTTGAGGGAAAAAAACAAGTTTCTCGTGCATATAAAATTGGACTGTCTAGCCGAAAGAACGACCTCGGAAGTCCTCATTTGCCAAAATTTGAAAGCCAGGCCAGTTTCTAAATTTGGATTGCACCTGGAGCACTTATTTCTAAACAGCGTCTTAAAATCGATGGTATGTAAATCGTTGCTAACCCACGTACTTTGACACAAGTTCATAAGATTTTTACGTCTCCGCAAGAAAGTTAAATCTGACCACAATGAGATCTTGTACTGGGTGAATTTTCGTCGGTGCCGACACGAGACTTTCAAGTAAGTCGTTTTTCCTTCCAAAAATCGTGTCATAATACTTTGGAATTGATATTGATAATGGTTGTGGCTAGAAAAAAAAGCATCGATGTTATCTGTGAGGCGAGCTTTCCCTTCGGACTTTCAAATGGTCGTACTTTGGCCCCACTTTTGGCCTTCCTATTTTGTGTAATTTAAGCTTTCCCCTAATAGTATGGTCGAGTAAGGTAGGAGTTTTAGGGATTGATGTTGTGGCCCTTTGGGCTCTCCTAAATTTTGCCGTACATGCTGATGTCAAAACGTACCCAATGGGAAAAGCGATCCCTCGACGAGATCCCCTGTGCCACAAATAGTACCTAAGATGGGAAGTTGAGGGGCTTTCAAATCATTCCACACGCCATATCAGTTATTGATTTTTGCATCCCTTCAAAGAACAAATCCATTCGGCGTGCTCGGCGACCTCGCTAGGGCCAATAGAGGGCGTTTTTGCTTCGTGGATCGCATCCTTGACGAGCTACGGCCTTTGTGGCCTCGACGAGGAGTGTTGATCAGACATCTAAGGATGTTGAGAATGAAATTGATGTATCCTTTCGACGGAAATTCTAGAGTATGAAAATGACTCGTGTCCTAAAAAATTCTCATGGTCGCATTTGCTCATTTGAGGGGAACTCTCGAGTAATCTCGTTTGCCGTTGTACTTGAAGTAGCTGCCTTTGTCGAGGATAACGATGACTGCAATATTAATCCATGGTTGCTCGGGTGATCATAAACCCTTGGAGAATCCCTCATTAGACCGTGCTCAAACTGTGTCACATCCATCCCTTCATAAGTCTTTCCTTACATACCTTTCTCTCACACAATGACGACAACAACAACTAGCAACCACTCTCTCTCTATCTTGAACTCTCTCCTAGTTGGATGTACTATACCAATGGAAGTCGATGGCCAAGCCGACAGAGGTTTGCTGCTTTCTCCCGCTCCCTTAGAAAGATATCGAAATGGCAAGCCAAGCTCGGCGGGAAAAAAGGACCTTTCCCTCCTAATTTTGTTCATTCAGCTAACTGCCTGGAAGTAGCTGGCTGAGGGGCTTTCAAACTTTCGATCTCCTTGTGTGCCTCCATGCACATACTAGCAAGTCTTCTAGTTCGGCTGCGTACTTCACTCAGTAGGCTCTCGGGTGGTTGGTTTGGTCTTCTTGGAGAGGAACAAGCGAGGCAGCAGCCTTCTTTCGCTCAGTGCGAAGTTGGTGCGTTGTTCCATTGGCCTTCTGAGAGGGCTGTCGATCCTTGTTGGAGCGAATGCTGGTGGTCTTCTTGCTGTTGGCATTGCTGCCCTCACTCACCACCACTACCCTTGCTAAAGGGAGATTCCAATTCTCTAGAACTTGGTAGTGAGTGAGCCTGGTACTCCTAGATCCCAGTGAAATCTGTCAGGGGGTAGGAGAACAAGTTCTGATATGGCTCTAAGGCCCCTCCTGAAAGAGGTGAATCGTTCATCCTGGCCGTGATTTTCAACAAGTGGTGATTGTGTGTGACAAATTTGTATATTAGGGCGCGATTTCCATTCTTCATGCCCCTCCTTTGATCAAGGCCACACTGTTCTCGTCTCTGACCCAACGGAAGGTGTAAAGAGATTAGCTGGGCCAACCTAGACCTCGGTCTGTTCGCTGGCTTTGTGGTATTGCACGTAACACATAACTCGACCCTATTTTGACTAGACTTATTATTACCAACGAGCCCGATCCAATCCGACGACAGTCTAATCGGTAATCGGTGATCACAACTGGTACCCCTTGGTTTAGGTGGCCTTCCACTCGACCCTCTTTTGAATCTCGTTTGTAGTCGTTTCGGAACTTGAAATTTCAAACCCTTGTGGAATATTTTAACATGATGTAGTGTGAACGAGCGCTTCCAGTAGTAGAAGTACCACTACTACTATGGGCCTCAAACATTCACACTTGCGCTAGGTCCCCGAATGAAGTGGAAGTCGAAATAGTATTAGTCGAAGTTGCACTAGTAGTCGGTCGTAGTAGTAGGGCAAGTTGTAGCCGAGAGCTCTTCAGCGCTCAGTTTCATACTAGTTGAATGGCAATGTAGTGAGTGTATCAAAAGAAGTTGTAGTAATAATATCATGTTCTTTTAGCCAGTTGTTCTGCACAAATGCTGCCTTAACAACAACAACATCACATCACCAAAAAGTTGTAGTCGAACAGGCAGGAGTAGAAGTAGTAGTAGTAGTAGTTCATGTACTGAATGTGCCGTGCACAAACGTATGCGTGATCCTTATTAAAACAGCTGTATATGTAGAGTCAAGTGAACGAAATCACATAACATGGACTCGATTGAAAAGTGTGCTGTTTCCTGATTGGTGCCCAATACCAACGCGGGTTGTAGGGGCTAATTACTTTGGGGGTTGTGAAGTATGGAAATCTCAATTGCAGAGCTCATAGAAAAGTCTGATCGTCATGACAAGCTAGCAAAATTCGACACCCAACAAAACAGTGAAAAAAGTGCTGGCCAAAGACAATCTGAATGCTCGTCTTATCATTGGTGGCTGTATTGCTCCTCGTCGAAACGCTGATCCTCTTGAATTTAAATATTAAAAAGAGCGCAAAGAAGCCAGAGTCGTCCTTCGACGATTGTGCTTCGACTACAATCCCTCAAACCCGCGATCTAAATGAAGTAGCTGAAGTGAGGATGAAATCCGATCTTATCCAGCGAAGGGGCGCACGAAGCGAACGAAGAAGCACTCGACGACGACTTCAGCGCTCTTCCACACTCGATTCCAAAACACTTCCCTGCCCATCATTGTCGTTGACGTCCTCCGGTTTCCTGATATCCAAGAGCTCACCATAATCTTACTCGTTCATCAACAAGTAAGCCATCGGAAGGAATCGCTACTATGTGACCGAGACAGTATTCTTATGAAACCTCGACCCTTATTGTACAAGATGAGTGATCCCGAGGCTGAAACTGGTTGGGAAATCAGGGAATAGAAGAGCAACCCTTCAGAGGCTTCTTTTTTGAGGTGGATTCGACTCTTGATCATTGGATAGGGAAATACAGATCTCGTAGTGGAAATTTTACTAGTGCCAAAGTCGTCGTTGTCAGCGTCAGATTGCTTGAATTGATTCTTCCGGTATCCTCCGATCCGCCAAGCTCAAGTTCAAAACTTTATTTGTGGCCAGAATAATTGTTGCTTTAGATTCCAAACAACAAACAAACCCTCGGTGTCTCAGTGTGTGTGTTCCATCTTGCTCATTGACGGTCTTGTCTTGGTTATTCACTTCATCTAATATCGTTAAATGTCACCACTCATCGACCAAAGCTGAGCTTCACAATGGCCGCTCATCTGTTTAGTGAGTCCGGCCAAATGCAGGAGGTCAACATCCCTGACATTTTTGATGTCCTAGAGGAGGGCGAGAACGAGGGCGCTGTGAAATACCTGCTGGGATTTGGATCCTCGGGGGAAGATGAAGGATTGGTCCCTGTTGTGGATATTCCTATCCAGTCCATGGATCCAGCCAAAGTGGTCAATGTCCCGCCATCCATGACTTCTATGGGAATGGTCCAAGGCACATCGTCACTTCTTCAGTCCACGGTGTCCACAACTAGTCAAGATGGGAGTGTTAGTAGTGGCGAGGTGCCGGCCATTCGAAAACGGGACACAAGTGGCGCTAAGGCCATTTTTGCGTGTGACTGTTGTGGCAAGGCCTTCACCACCAAATTCAACCTTAAGCGACATATCAACATGCATTGCCACAAGTCCAAAGAAGCCGGGGTTCCCATTCAGGGGCCACCATCGGCCAATCAGCCATCCAAAAAGTATGTCCAAGGCAGATTGTGTCGGATACGAGGCGATGAACCGGGAAGTCAGAAATCAAACAATGTTCCGGGCTCGGACGGTGCTCAAGGGATCACGTCTATGGGAACAACTCTGGGCTCATATCAAAACACAAACAGTAGCTCCTCAAGCAGTTCAAGCAACAGTAGTGATATTCCTACTAGTCATATTTCTCCGCAGTTCCGCACGCTCATCCAAACCAGTGTTCCCTCTCAGGCCTCGCCCACCCCTTCACTCAATCTCTCTCCGGCTTCTTTGCCCGTGCAGCCGTTGCCCGAAGCGTCGCTTCAAATTATCCAGGACTTGAACAATCATAGTCCGACCACGGTCTCATCGGCCAATGCGCCCGCACAGGTCACCACTTACACGGTGCCCGTGACCAACGCTTCTCTTCCCTCGGGAAATCTTGTTACCTCGTACACTTTGTCCCCCAACCAGCCAATTCGGCCCATTTCTGTGATCACATCCAATCCTCTTTCGTTGTCCAATGTTGTTGTTCCCTCTACCTCGAATTTTTCCCTGGTTCGAAACTCGGCTGCGTCCCAAGCTGTGAGCAAGCCACCCACTACAATTCCCCTCTTACAAACTGTACAGCAGGCCGCCAAAGTCATCCAAATTGGAAATACCGCTGTACCGGCTACGTTTTCTGTCTGTGTGAATGTCAATCCATCGTCGCTACAAAGTTCAGGGGCCTCTCACGACTCCCAAGTGACCACTGTGCCAAGTAATGCAAGTGTCATTATCACAAGTTCTGTGGTTCCCCAAGACCTATTTGACAATAGTGAACCTTTCTCTCCCGAGGGCATTCTTCTCTCTTCTGTGGGGGCTGAGACGTCCTCGAGTGACGAAGGAAGCAAAATGTCAAGATCTTTTTTAGGGTTAAGCGGCCTTAATCCGGACCACAAGGCCGCTGTAACCAAACGGATTGAGCAAGTCCCAAAAGGTTGGGTCAGAAAAGTGGTTTTGGACGAGGACGGATTCCATAACGTGCTCTATTTCAATGCAAACGGGAAGAAATTCTCGTCGGAGGTGGAAGTGAAAGAATATTTCTTACGTTTGGGATATTATCTCAGTCCGGGAGCATTCAACTTCGAGACGAACGAAGCTCGAGGGACAAAAGCGACTCATTCGGCTCATAATTCAAGTACGGTTCGGGAAATATTGATTTATAAACTAGGAACAACTTGGAGGGGATCATATTTCTACTTTAAACAAGACCATTTCTGAAGTTTTTATGCATAAGTTCTAAGTCTTTTCCTTCCTTGATTACTTGGGGTGAATTTTTTAGATTTACCTAAACACCTCGATTTTTCCTTAAGGTATGGGTTTGGTCAAATTTAACTAAGTGAGTGGCTTTTCTCTCCAAAAGTAGCAGTTTTGTTACGGCTGGTGTTTTCCGACTGCATTTCGCAGTAAATTAATGAACAAACTATATCTTTTCTAATAATTCAGAGTTTTGCCATTGGTGCTATTTTCCGCCCTGAACAAAAATAGCGTTTTTCATCCTATAACTTCAGTTGTACTTGTCAACAGCCTTGTGGGAACCCAAATGTGACATAATTTAGCAAAATTTTCAACTTTAATTCTTCAAGTCGGATTGACGAGCAATAAAATAGATTAGTTACAAACTACGTGTGTTATTTTCTTTTTAGACCAAAGTCGGGCGATAATCACTAACAACAATAAAACCATGCCGCCAAAGAGACGTCTCTCCTCAGTTGGAGGGATTAATGAAGATTCCCGAGATGGAAGTGAGGAACGAAGTTCAATCACCCCCGAACCTGGGAGAAAGCGCAAAAAAATGGACCCAGTAAGAGCTCGTTCAAATCATACGTAAATGACAAACGCGGCAATTCAACCCAACTAATATTAATTCATTTATTAGCAACAACAAATGCAAATGTTGTACGACTTTCTTCGACGGTACAAGAGAGAAGACGGGAGTGAACTTTGCGAGCCATTCATTCGAGCTCCCAAACGTCGGACCGATCCAGAATATTACGATGTTGTGGCCGATCCCATTGACATGTTGAGGATTCAGCAAAAGCTCAAAACTGACGAGTATACTGACTTGACCGAATTAAAAGCCGATTTTGACAAGCTCATTACCAACGCGCACAAGTTCTATGCCGATGATAGCGACGAGTACGAAGCAGCGTCTGAAGTGAAAGATCTTCTGGACAAGGCCGTAATCAAGCTTGAAATGGGCGAAGATCCCGTTCACAGCCTGGGAAATCGAGAGGAGAGCGATGACAGTGATGGAAACGAAATGCTGGAAGAGCTCTTTGCCATGGTGATCCAAGCAACCGATCCTGCCGATGGCAATCGTCCATTGCATTTGGCCTTCCGACTCCTTCCATCCCAAACAGTAAGATCATTCATTGATGATTCTGATAAAGCTAAATCAACTATATCTTTAAACTTTGCTTTTAGCGCTATCCGGAGTACTACAAGGTAATCACGGATCCCTTGGACTTGAAGTTAATTGGCGCCAAAATTCGGGACAATGTCTATGAGACCTTGGACGAGTTGGAAGAAGATCTTTCTTTGGTTTTCAAAAATGCCATGCACTTCAATGAGCCAGGATCCCTGATCTACCGCGATGCCAAGACCTTAGCCAAATTGGTTAAGACTAAGAAATATGAGCTGGAAGTAAACAAAGTGGCCAGGGAGAATCGAGGCTCTCGAACTAGACGATCCATTGTGAAGAAGTTCTACTCCACAGAGGTAAGATCACTCTTTTTTTTAAGAGTTTGAGTTCGTCTCGTTCAATTAATTGGATTTTACAGTTGGCCGAACTTCAGTACGAAGACAGCGAATCGGAGGAGAGTGAGGGCGAGGATATCGATTACGATGACCCCTTATGGGCACTTTACGGCCATGTTCGATACTTCGAAACTCCTTCTGGAGTCAAGCTCGGCGAGCCATTCCTCACTCTTCCATCTAAACGGGAGCTTCCAGATTACTACGAGGTCATTAGCCAGCCCATGTCCCTCAATCAGGTAAAATACTCGCTTCATTTCATATTTTCTTCGTTGAGCAAGGAGAAAGACGGATAATCTGATCTCCTAGGTAACCAGTAGGCATTTCTATATATGGACTATCAAGGCCCAAAACCAAAGCTTTTCGGCTAAATCTTTAATGTGGAACTAAAGAAAATTAAACTACAGCGAGACAAGAAAGTTTTAGGCCAATAGAACAAAACAAAACTCTAGTTTTGCATTCTAAATAGCAATTTTTGAACTTGTCTTACCAATCACTTATGTACTGTTTTTCCTTCAATTTGATCACAAGATCTGCCATAGAATTTGCATTTAAGAACTGATCAATTATGTTTTGACAATACAGACTTCTTTTCTACGAACTATGAAGGGTGGGAAATATGAATGGAATCAAAACTTTCTTGTCACGTTGGCTTCATTGCTCTGCTCCTGTCATCTTAAGAAAACTTTGAAACGCCTTTTCTCTAAAGTTAAGGAAAACAAAATTGAGATTGCCGATGTTTCAAATTCGTAAGCAAGCCTTTTTTGGGTAACCATTTTCAGATCCGTAAGAAGCTCAAAGGAAACGAATATAGCCAGCTTTCGAACTTGGCGGACGATCTCCAGATCATGTTTGAGAATTGCAAGGCTTACAATCGACCAGACTCTCGCTTGTACAAGGAAGGCGTGAAGCTTCAAAAGATTATGAATGCCAAATTGGAAGAACTTCAATTAGAAGAGGAAGATGATGTCCAAACTCACGATGAGGCTGGTGCTTTAATCAAGACACCTCGTTCACCACGCGATCCGATTCGAAAACGTATGCGTGTCCTCTACAACACTGTCCTCAATCATAAACGCAATGGCGTTCAAATCATCAGCATGTTCATGGAAAAGCCGAGCAAAAAGGACTATCCAGATTACTACGAGATCATATCCTGTCCCATGGATATGAACACCATCAACGAGAAGATCAAAACCGGCCAATACAAGTCCGAGGATGATTTGATTTCCGACATGAAGCAAATGTTCACCAACTGTCGACGCTACAACGAAGATGGATCGGACATTTATGAGGATGCCAATGTGCTTGAGAAGGTCTTAATGGCAAAAGCAAGGGACATGGGCTTGACTGGTCGCAATCGGAAGAAGAAATCCTATCGAGCCAGCGAGAAAATTAAAAGCCTTACGGAAACCCTTCGAGATCACAAGGATTCAAAGGGCAGGCAACTTTCATTGATCTTCTTGAAATTGCCCAACCCCAAGGAGTTCCCGGATTATTTCGAAGTAATCAAGAATCCTGTGGACTTTGAGAAAATCACCTCTAAAATGAAGCAAGGAGTTTACAACTCCTTAGAGGAGTGCTTGGCTGATTTTGTTCTCATGTTTGACAACGCTTGTAAGTACAACGAACCCGATTCGCAAATCTACAAGGATGCCCTCACCCTCCAAAGTTTGGCTACTCGAACCTGTCGCACCCTTCAGGATGACGATAATAGTGTTCCAGATGTTCAAGCCGCCGTCCACGATATCTTGACTTACATCTTCATTGCCATGTATAATCATCAGGATTCGGAAGATCGCTGTTACTCGGATTCCTTCTCGGAGTTGCCTGAATATGACGAAATCGGCGGAAAACAAGTTCGTGCTCTCAGTATGGATTTGATCAAAAGACGCTTGGATCAAGGCCTATACAAACGGTTGGACACGTTCCAAAGAGATATCTTCGCCGTTATGGAAAGAGCCCGAAATCTCTCCAGAACCGATAGCCAAGTGTTTGAGGATTCGGTTGAACTGCAGACATTCTTCATCAAGATCCGAGATGAGGCTTGTTCGAACGGAGACGTACTTCAATCCCGGGCTTTGTTGTACACTTTGAAAGATCTTAATGCAGCCGTGAGTGCCCTAAAAACCCAAAAGAAAGCCACGGAGCTGCCCGAAGATGAGAACTCAAGGGATGTTAAAGAAGAGCACGATCAAGAAGCTTCCACCAGTACGGTGACCTTCAACGAGCAAGATTACCATGTAGGCGAGTTTGTTTACGTCGAAGGTCTGGATAAAGGCACCGAGCCTTACATTTACGTCATCGAGAACATCTTCACCAATAAGGAAGGCCAACAGATGATGTATGGTAATCAATTCTTCCGCCCAGTGGAAACCTTCCACGTTTCCTCGAGAAAGTTTTTGGAAAACGAGGTCTTCCGCTCGGATGTGCACAAGTCGTTCCCATTGTCAACAATTTGTGGTCGTTGCATGGTTGTACCTGTTCGTGAATATTTCCGGAGCAAACCCGAAGGTTTCGAAGACAAGGACTTGTACGTGTGTGAGTCTCGTTATCAGAGCAGAGCTCGAAGCTTCAAGAAAATGAAAATGTTCTGGAACATCCCTGACCACATTAATATGATCCCGCGAGATGAGCCCCTGGAACCGAAACGGGTGATGTCTGTTTTCAAAGAGCGCATTGAAAAACACAAGGAAGAGATTGAGGAAATCGATTCAATGGTGCGATCCTTGGAAGAGGAACTGCCCCCCAATGTGATTTGGGCCAATCCGGATGCTTCTGCTCAGGTTCAAGAACATCGAACCTATTACGAACAATACACAATTCCTGGACCCATCACTCTTCGACGAGGAGACGCAGTGTATGTTCGCTCGGAAAATGGCAAGAATCTCATCGCTCAAATTGATCTCATGTGGACCGGCGAGGAGTAAGTATTGTTTTGTGAAAAGCCTCTTTTCTCCTCTGGTATCTATCTTTATATCTATCTTTGTTCCATTAGTGGTATGGCGTACTTTCACGGTCCTTGGTTCGTGACTCCTCGTGAGATCCCTCATTACTCCACGCACATGTTTTACAAGCAGGAGTGCTTTTTGTCCACCATCTCGGATTCGAATCCTCTTCTTTCGGTGGTTGGCCGTTGCTGCGTGCTCGAATCCAAGGATTACATCATTTCCCGTCCCACCCAATACAAAGAGACCGACGTATACATCTGCGAGTCCATCTATGACGAGAGCAAGCGGATGATTCGAGGCTCTTTGGATGAAGGATTGAAGCAATACGAACACTCGGAGGCCGTTCAAGCTGATGAGGTCTATTTCTTCAAGCATCCAATTACCGTCCAAAAGGTAATTAGGACTTTTTTCCGGGGTGTGTGGATGTTGCAGTAACTGTTTCATTGATGAATTTAGGAACCTTCTCCAACTGCACCTCCGGCGGTGGTTCCAAATGTGGTTGGCAATACCACCCCGATGAAACAGAGCCTCTCTGTGATGGAAGTGGACAATGAGGACTCCCTAGATGCTCCTCCTTCTGTGGCGTCTTCGGACACTGCCACGCCCACACCAACACCGGCATCAACCAAGAAGGTGCGTTTGGATTGTATTGGAGTCATTCACTTTCACATTAGCCAGGTTTCTCCTATGTTTTTTTGTATTTGAACTTGTTTTGTTTTTCGTGTCATTAACCCATTGTGTATGCAGGCAAAAGGTCCAGCGAAGAAGCACGTGACTCCGTATATTGTGTACTCCAGTGACATTCGCAAGAAGATCACGGAGGAACACAAGAACTGCTCTTTTGGAGACATCTCCCGGCTCGTGGGAGAAAAGGTATGCTATTTGGATACGCAACTAATTGGTGCTTCTCTCTATCTTGCCTTCTAGCAGAAGGCTAAACTGCAAAAGCGCAATGGCTACCAGATATTTTCCTCCCAACTTTGGGTTCGGGTCAAGGCCGAAATGGGAAGTTTTGCCGATACCAGTCGAGAGATTGGCGTTCAGGTCAGGGCTCGGTTCCAAATCTCCACCAACAGTACTCACTTTTGATTCTCGTTCATTCAGTAGTTGGAAATCATTCAAATAGTAACACACAGCAACCCTTCTTGTGTTTCACTCTTTTGATTTTGTTTTTCCTTTTTTTTTAAATAGCCCATTTTTGGTTTTGTAGTTTGGCTTTTCTGCTTTCAAGTAAATTTATTGACAAAGATACCTAAAACGTTTTATTTAATTTGTACATTTTAGTGGAAACAATTGAGCGACACCGAAAGACAAGTCTACGAAGAAAAGGCCAAGCGGCAAAATGAGGAAAACGCCTTGAAGTTTCAAATGGAACAAGAAAAAGTGGAACAAGAACGGTAAGCTTGAATCAAGTACACAATTCAACCAAACAACTTTTCTTTAAACCATATCCTGGGAACATTCTCACAGGCCAACACCATCTGTTCCGCAATTAAGTCATGCCCGAAATGAAAATTTTGTCCGTAAGTCAATGATGTCCAATCCTGAGCATGACATTCATTCAACCCCGTGAATGTTTGTGCCATGCCTCCCAAGGAGGCTACTTAATCATAGATTTACGAGTACCCTGCCTTTGAATGTCGTACCCATTATCATTTGTAGTCATCCTAGCATGTCCTTAGAAATTCGTCGAACCCTCATTTTACCGTTATTTTATTCCTTACGTGCTCGTGTAGGCGTAGACAAGAAGCTGCCACTGTGGCTGCTGCGGCTATTCAGCAGCAACAACAACAGCAACAACAACAACGCAGTGCTGCCATCCTCAATGGACAGATTCCACCCAATCAAACCCCTGCCTCTGCTGCCGCAGGGGCGGGCTCTAATGGCACCTCATTGCCACTTCAACAAAGGAACGGGGGTATTAATGTCCAACAAGTGTTGTCCACTGCCAGACCAAGTAAGTTATTATACTAGGTTTAGTTGTCAATGTGTAGTGCGTCCCTTTGCATGGCATCAGAGCTAGCTTTCGAGAAAAGCCAATCGGTTTATGGATTCCTTCATTTCAGCTGCCAATCCTGCTGGGCCTTTGGTCAAACCAGTAGAGCCCATTTTTCACACTGTTCCTCCCCGACCTCAACGCCTTTTACATTCAGAGGCCTACATCAGGTTTGTGGCCAAATTATGTATAGAATGATCTTACCTCACTGTTGTGCTAACTTTGACTTTAAGGTATATTGAGGGTTTGAGCTCGGACAGCCAAGTTATGTCCAATTGGGAGAAACAGCTTAATGCCACCAAGGAGAACACGAAAACGGATGAGGCCAAGTTACCAGCACATTGGTTGGCGGATAACGGAGAGCATGGCACCTCTTTGGACGCCTTGTGGGCCCTCAGGGACTTCATGATGACGGATGCGTTGGGTGTAATGAAGATACTCTAACCGGGATTCTCGGCCCTCTCATTGGAATCGAAGGACATGGATACATACTAAATGTTATTTTTTTGTGGTAATACGAAGCAAATAAATGTCTCCGATGTCGTAGTACAAACCTGGACCAAGGTTTATTCCTCCACCTTTATTCCTCTTCCGTTTGAACCTCGGCGTCTTGGGTAGGAATTTTCCTCAGATTCCGTGCCTCAACTAAGGTGTGGCATGTTTCAAGATCCGCATTCATTTGCTCAGCTAGGGAATCAAAGTCTTGATCGGCCTTTTCAATGGCTTCCATATACTTTGATTCTCTGGAGAGGCGCGATTCAATCATTGAAATTTGGCTCAATCGATGCCCTAAAGCTAATCTTTTGGCTTGTAATTCCATGTTGCGATTGGGTGATGCCAAGGCCTTCTTCAGTTCAAGCTCGACCTTCTTCTCGGTCAGTGTGTCAATCATGGTCTTCATTTCACCCTTAAGTAGATCCTGAGCCTCAAAAATAGTCTGTTCAAATTTTTGATTATTGTTAATAGACTGATCAATGAGACTTGGCAAGAGTTCTGGAAAGAAATAGCGGTTTTCATTCAGCTTCCCAGATAAAATAAGCCCAATCCAACTTTAGAGATTACCCAAAGAAGTTTCCACATCATGAAGTTGTGTTTGCAATTCCGAAAACCGATTCAGATCCCATTGAAGGGCTTCTTTCATCCTCTCTAGTGATCTTTCTTCAAGTTCCAAAGCGTTTGATAACTCTTCCTTTCGTTCTTCTTCAGTTTCTCTCTGAATCCAAAGTTCCATGATTTTTGAGCGAAGTAATTTGAGCTCAGAGGCCAGGCTTTTCTCTTGGGCATTTAAATGTTCCATGGAAGCTTTTAGTTTCTGATCCTCCACCTCGGTTGTGCCGTTGAGAGTGGCCAATCGAATTTTTTCTGACAGTTCGTCCAATTCGCGTTGATGAGCCCTTTGAAGATCAGTTAATTCAGATTTTGCGTGGTTGGACGCGTTCCAATCTTGCTCTGAAGGTTGCTCAGGGAAGGATGGAACCGGATGGTTGAGTGCTAGCCATTTCATAACGGTTTCAAGGCTTATCTCTTCCGATTCTTGACGTGTATTGCTTTGGTCGGCCATTTTGAATTTGACTTGTTGAACTGGTTCTGCATCTAGTTCTTCACTTTTCCTTCAGTGTTATTTTCAGGGTGGCCAAATTTACAGGGACCATATTAGTCCATATTGTTTGAAATGGAGAGCCATGGATTCTGTTGTTCCGTTGTGGGAGAGCATAAGAAAAAGTGCAGGGTTTTTTTATGGGGCGTATGGTAGTACTCCAGTAGAGTAAGTTCAGTCTAAAGGTATGAAAATTGCGAAATATGTACAGACAAAGAAAGCAATTATTTTGCTCTTTTTGAGTCTGTCCATTATTCAGTTGAAGAAGGTAAATTTGGAATTTTCTCATTTTGTTACTTCTTTCTATCCTTCAGCTGATTTGTTAGAACTTCAGACTGAAAGTCAAAAACACTTACATACAAGAAGTATTTCAAAGATTAATCAAGGAGGAGAAAAAGTGGGCATATTCTGTTCCATCAAATAATCAAATTGTGCAATCTTGATTGGATTCGCCAATGTTGTGGACTTCGGTCGAAATTGGTTAAACCCAAACTATCGCTTATATTGAAAGTCTGAAAACATCATGCAAACATTTTTCTTGAATGGTCGGAGAAAGCAAAATACGACACAACCCTGGTTTGGACTTGGCTCCAATCTCCTCACCGCCTCAGTTAACGGATTTGAGCTCAGCGTTAAGATTCTTTCTTTTATTTAAGGGCACTGAGATTCATTATCACTGATTAATTCACATATTAGTATTAACCGTTGTTGTCTTGAATTTTTAAACTTTTTTCTTTGAAAGCAAGAAATAGACTATCAAAAATGCAAGGTAGATGTAACAAAATTACAAGTGACGAAAGAACAGTAATTCGTTCCTTTTTTGGAAAAAGTAACTGTAATGCAATTACATTTCAAAAATGCTGTAATTGTAACGACTCCAAAACCCAAGAAGTACTCGTTACTTGCTCCTTTTCCCATTGCGCAAATTTTGATAAATAATTTAATACTAGACATACACGAGCAAATTTTTAACTAAGTTCAAAGGATGTCACAGAAAATAAATTCGTTTTGCTTTGTGTGCAGACCTTTCTAGTTTTTTTAAAGAAAGAGTATGTACTACGCACATCCTTGAAGGGATGTTTTTCTACTACTTAGCCAAAAATCAAGTTGCTCAGGTCTGTCAATCCACCTTTAATCTTTGGCTCATCTTCAAAACGAAGTGTTTTGATTGCAATCCCACTTCATTGTTTCTACTGCTTTTACAGGGAAATTTTCAACATGGGGCAAAATGGCAATCGGCCTTTTTCGAAGACCAGCTACACTGCGTATCAAAGCACCACAGATTTTTGCCGATTTCAGCATCCCAAGTTAATATAATGTCTTGAACTTTGTATTGCCCGAGATTTATCATTCAACATCTTTTGTCACAACCTTTCACAAATGTGAACCAAACAAATAGTGGAATCTTTACTAATTCTCAGTTTTTGTGTGACATTGAAACCTACGATGCCTCTCATTGCCTCTTGCCGCCCATCCTTTGTTCCAATCATGTGGTCCATCCAGGGTAATTTTAAACTCTTTAGTGAAGATGACTTGATTAATACGAGTCTTCAGGTGCTTCTTGGTTCATTCCTGCTGCAATAGCTTATGCCAGGGGGCGAGAAGACTGGACATGGATGATTTGGGAACATTTGCAACAACAAAAATTGCTACAGATGAACCACCTGTATTCTTCTTTGATTGCCTTACCACATTGCTCAGGTCCGGTTCAGATAAACACCTCAGCCAAGAAGCACTGAAAACTGGAGTGAGAGGCTAACGGTGAGAATTATGATTTCCAGAAGGATTAGTTCAATGAAGAATTTTAATTGAAGGTTGCAAAAATCACTACTAGATGGAGCCAAAACAGGGGCAAATTCTCTTGATTTCAGACCAATCCTCAACTTACACTTGTAGGCAAAATTGCAGCTACCATTTTGAAGTGGACTTTTCTTCATATCTTGAGTCTTTTAGAGCTCAGGTACGATATTATCGTGTTCAAAAATCAAAAAAATATGCTGAGAAATCACAAATTAAGGCCAAAGACTAAACAGAAGCACCCACAACCGTTTCTAGCGGAAGATGGCGCTGATTGTCATTTTTCTCTTTGATTGAAGCTAAACTTTGCTTCCTTAAGAAGGCTTGCTCTGATGGCGAGTTGTTCATTTTGAGAACAAGGGAGGGCACCCAAGTAGGATATGTTGACTGCATGCTAAATCATGTAAGAGCCATCTAGGTGAAGCGAATGTTGGTTTTCCAGTAGACGAAGTGTTTCAATTTTCAACTCAATGGAATGGCGTAAAGTCTTTAGAATGGCGGAGTGAAAAGATGTGCGTTCTCAAACTTGACGAATTGTTTCAATTTTCAGCCCAATCGAATGGCGTAAAGTCTTTAGGATGGCGGAGTGAAAAATTGTGCGTTCTCAAACTTATGTACTTAAGAGAGCATAGAATGAATGGATTCACCCTTTTGTGGTAAAACAATAACAACACTGTAATCGCATGCGTTTTCTTTTCTTACCACTGGAGCCACCACCCCAACTTCAATCTGCCTGTCTTAGCTTGGGAGTAGCGAGAGTGCTTCAGTTAAAACGTGATAAATCCCTCCTATGGTAGGCCTTTTGCCAAAATGAGAACAGAATTGACTAGGGTAGAGACATATGTATGTCATCAAACAATCATTCTCAACGTTGGTTGACAAAATGCTGAGGATTTTACGATCAAAATGATAGCAGTGATATTACGCTTCTTCACAGTCCAGCCCTACTTTGCCCATCTGCCAGTTTGCGCTCCGTTACCTTAGCGGGAAATTTCAAAATTGTTGGCTCTCTTCTCGAAGGCAGACGAGACGCGGCAGCTGAGGCTGGAGTGTGAGGAAAAGTGAAATCATCACTATCATTTTGATCGTAAAATGCTCGGCATTTTGTCAACCAATGTTGAGAATGATTGTTTGATGACATACATATGTCTCTGCCCTAGTCAATTCTGTTCTCATTTTGGCAAAAGGCCTACCACAGAAGGGATTTATCACGTTTTAACTGAAGCACTCTCGCTTCTTCCAAGCTAAGACAGGCGGATTGAAGTTGGGGTGGTGGCTCCAGCGGTAAGAAAAGAAAACACAAGCGATTACAGTGTCCCATTACCAGGGCTTGTTCATTCCTCCTCGGTAGGATTTGCACTGAACTTTGAGTGAGCACAACTTTGACTCCGACGTTCCATTGAGCTGAAAATTGAAATACGTATTCTTGTCAACATAAGCAAGGTCTCATTTGCAGAAGAACGTTATTGAATTGTTCCTACGAGAAATCATGATTCCTCTCGTTAGCCTCCCAGTCCAGTCAAATTCAGTGGTTCTTGCCTCAGTACACCACATTCTGATCAGTTTTTTTGGGAGAAGCATTCTTCACATATCTTCATAGTTTGACAATTTGGTGGTCCATCAACTTGGCAATTTCCTTGAAAGAGGTGCCCTTACCCTTCTTGACCACAATCAGACTCCTCTCAGTAGGGTTGAGCAAGGATCACTAAATACCTGGATGCCTCGGCTACTAGCAAGATTCATTCTTCAAATTCTGTGCAAGACAGAGAAAAACCTAATCAAACCAGTCATCTGACTGATTGTTCAAAGCTCACATGCTTAATTTCAAGTTAACCAACTGAATTTTGTGTCAGCAAGAGTAATTTGAAGCAAAGAGCATAGCGCGCTCTTCCGACCGAACATTTGCACCAACAATCGTCCAAAAGGACGATTCTTGGACAAACGAATATTGTGTTGCCTAAATGTCGCTTTTTTTAGAGGCACTATTCGAGTCCCATGAGCATATTTTTGAGCGGTTTTGAGGATTTTTCATGCCGAAAACAAATAATGAAAGCATATTGTGCTTGTGTTCCCTGATCTATCGCCCACTAGGGCTGACGATTTTCTCGAACATTTCAATTCTCGAGAATGAGAATTTCAAAAATTCTCGAGAATTCTCGAGAATTTAAGAAAAAGTGAAAATAGCGAAAAAAATGTACATTCAAAGCTTCCAAAGAACTTGAAATTGTTTTTTTTTGAAGTTTATAACAAAATCAATATGAACATGAGTGTGAAAAACAATGATTGGACCTCACGGACAATAATATCTGAAATTTCATTTCTGAAATTTCTGAAACGTTCTACTGACATTGTTAAAACTTCCGACATTTTCGCATTTTTGGTCAGCTCTAATTTTCAAAACCAGGGTTTCTTGTACACACCACCACAACCATTAGAAGCTCGAAAAAAAATCAGACACAGAATCTTGCCTCGAATCTGGACAGAGAAGATTTTGTTTGGGCTGGTTCACGAGTTATTTTCCTGTTCGAATGTACCATAAAGATGTTTATAAAGTTTCAAACATTGCTCATGGCTCCTATTGTTCTTTTACTTGAAACTTTTGTTTTGTAGGAAACAGTTTTGCCATCAATTCCAAAATATGACCTAGAGTAATCTAATAAAAAATTCTCGAAAATTCTCGAGAATTCGGAAAAATTCTCGAGAATTTTCGATCCTCGATTTTTTCGAGAAATTCTCGAGAATTTTCGATCCTCGATTTTTTCGAGAAATTCTCGAGAATTCTCGAGCGAGAATTCTCGAGAATCAGCCCTATCGCCCACTGCACTGAAAAGACTGGATATTTTCAAACCCAATGAAGCATAATTTTGACCCATAAGCAGCCTGACCAACACTTGAAAATTCAAAAAGTCTTAACAGCCAATTTTGAGAACCAATTTAGGAGCTAAGAGAGCCAAACTGTCACTGAGGATATATTTTAAACCAAGCTATACCTAGCACTGACAATATCACTCATGGTTTCACAGATCTGGCTCTGAAAAAATAATTTTGCTCTGAAGAGTTAAATTTGGTTAGGCTGCCCATAAGGAACAAAATGGGCATTCAAATTAAAATTCAAAGAAATTTACTGAACATGAGTGTCTTTGTGATTTGTAAGGATTTTGTAGTTTATGGTTCCACGTGGATTTCCTGGAACGACTTGTACATTTTTTTTTTTTTCTTAAGCCTCAAGAACCTGCATTTAACAAAATATCTAAAGTTTCGACCTCAGTCAATTGAAAATTACTTAAAAAATGTTTGATCACGAAATCAACAACTGGTTTGCACTCTCGATTACTGACTACAATTTACTATATTTTACTGTGTTTACTTCATCTCATAGCCAGGGTTGCTTCAATCCCACCCGGTTGACATTAAACCCGAAAAACCCGCCCGGGCGGGGGTTTTCGGGCGGGTTTTTCTCTTTTCTTGCCCTAAACGCCCTTTCTATGTGAGTGACTATATGCGACTTATATTCAATTTAATCAATCTACTATGAGTATATTAAACAATGCATCCGACATTCCATAAAATTACCTCCCCTTGAAGAAATCAATAAAGGGCAATTCAGTCAATAAAGAGCCTCATGTGTAAGCTTGTCTAAATCACAGATACAAGATTGGCAAACAATCGAATAATGATGTATTGACGGAGGACTAAAAAAATGATACATGGTTGCATTTTTGTTAATCTTTTCTGTACAGTTTTGACGCCTTCGAAGAAGTTCCTACTATTTCCCTTTTCGGAGGAATTCCCTAGTTTCTAATGAGACGTTGTTCAGCTTGAGATCGCCTTCCAAAATAGTCCTCTTAAGATATACAGGGTGTACTGCCTAAATTGAGACTCGGCTTTCATATTATAACTTGTTTATTATTCATTTAAGGAAAAATGTTTTTTTTTTTGCGTTGATACAATACCAATTGCCCTACGGAGGCAAGCAAAAATCAACGTTTAAAATGACCACGTATGGACTTCACAACGACTTTAAATATTCCAACATCAGCCCCAGCATTGGCATGCACCTTGATCAATTTGATTCCTAATAAATTGATATTGCGATTGAAAGTAGCATGTGCTTTCTTGTCCAGAATGGACTAATGAAAATGTTCATACGATTGAGACCTGGAGAAAAATGAGGCTATTCATGCCAACTTGGACAAGCCGTGTAGCAATAGCAAGAGTATTTTGGGAAAATTAAAATGGTCTTTTTTTGGTTTCAAATGGGGAAACATTTGTAACTGACAAAGTATCTCGACAAAAGGATGCAAAAAAAAATGTTTCAACAAAAAACGTGAAACGCAAAAAATAGTGTACAATAGACAGGAATATTTTAGTCTCAAATTAGAAAGGACACCTCGAAGAATCACTATTTCTTTTGCAATCTAATTCGAAAAGTACACAAAAATAATGAAACACAAAGAAAGCAAGACGGCAAGTTTCATAATTTTTTTTTCAATAATATCACTAATCTTGCGTCTTGTGGGTTTTCTGGAAAAATTGTGCTTGTGTTTTACACTGTCATCTAAGGTTTTGTGCTTTTACAAATTTTAAGCACTTCCCTTTTACTGGTCAGTGCTCATGTGCGTACTCTTTCATTGTAGTTGCTCTACAATGTTCACAATGTACTGCACGCATTTGGCCGAATATTTTCCAACATTTGACCACAAAAAAGAACTCTTTCGCATTTCACTCGGCATTTTTTTCGATACTTTTATCTTTTCAAGAAAATTCACTTGGTAAAATAAGGAAGTTCATTTGACTAAAAGGCTAGTTTTATCAAAGAATGAGTTTTTTAGCACTTCATAAATTATACGACTTGAATTCCGTTCAATTGCAATATTACTTCAATGAAACCTTATTTTTGAGAAGATAAATAACTCCTAGTAAATGACAAATTGAGCCTTTGGTCAAGCGAGTTTTAATGAAAGAACTGGTTTTTTTTTTTAAATTACCTTGAAAGATGTTACATTGAAAAATTAAGGGTCCTCACTTTTTCCTCTTATATTTTTGCGGGGGAGGTTTTGTGTTGTTCCCTACAAGGAACGTAATTCCCAATAAAGAGTCAGAAACATAATGTAAACATTAAATATTTACATAATTTTTGGTCTTTAAACGAGTTTCTGTTGGCAGATCGGGACAATCTTTGAATAGTGTGTTGATCAAGAAAAAATATCTAAAAAAATATCAAATCCTGCCTAACTTGCTTTTGTCAACGTCCTCTTAAAGCCATATCATTAGCTATCTTTTAAGTTGCAAAAAGGCAAGATGAAAATCGTTTTTTGTCAAACATAGCTCACACCCTTTCCTTTTTTTTAACTATCTTGCTACAACTTAGTATTGATGATAGGTAAGTTGTCTCCAAATAACGAAGAGGCTCATGGTGATAAAATTCAGAGTTTCTGTATTTCATACAGAGATTAAAGTCTTTCATAATCGAGAAACGGAATCACAAAAGAGACGAAATGAAGAATCCATAAATTTTGACTAGTGAAACGGGAGGTTCGAGGAAAGAAACAAGGACGTACTAGTTGATTACGCTTGTAGTCAGAAAATAATGGTTGGATTCAAGGTGATCGAATGTATTGAGTATGTGATTTCAATGAGTTCAAGGCATCCGGTAAGAATTTTGGTTCCGAATTAAAAGAAATTGGGGACAAGGAGAGCTCTCATCTAGGTTTTGTACTCGAGAGTGGGGAAGTTTGAGATTGTAGCTTTCTTTTTCAGCAGCAAGAAACATGAGATTACCATTTCAAAAGGTCACATAATGGTCAATAATCTAATTATATTAAAAGCACAGCCATATCATTATGTGTTCTGAAAGAGCTCTGTAGAGCGGACGAAAAACCAGCTTTCATCCTTTGGATTGAGGTGGTTTCAGGGGGTTGTAGAAGGGATTAAAAAGGCTGGAAGTCAAGGCCATTCCTCAGGATGGATGGTGATTATGGCTGGGGGTAGAATTGGTCTTCTTTCTCAATCGTTTATCCGTCTCCAATAGATATGACGCATCAATCGGATTCTTTCCCGGGATTTGGGCCAAAAGTCGCAAGAGCGTGGCATCCAATTTGGTCTTCTTCTTGGATCGATCCTTGATCGAGAGTTTGAAGGGTTTTGAGAGGGCCGAGGATAAGAATTGCGAGCCCAAAGAGGCCGAAAGGCTGTTGTTGGTCCTCCGATGGTTGGAGGTATGCGGAGTATGGCTTTTGTGGCTCACGATGGAATCCGATCTGGACGAACTGGATCGAGAATCATCGTCCAAGCTTCGATTGCGAGGGGTGGTCGAGGCTCGCCATTTCTCGGGCACTTCATGAGGCTGTAAGAAATAAAGAGTGAAGAAATAAAAGTTATTTTCAAAATTGTCCCAAAAACTTTTTAGTGGCTATTTTTGTTATTCTAGTAAAAACACTTTTACTGAGGTCTTATAATTCCGACCTAAAAAACAATTTTAACCCTAAAAAGGGGCAATTCCTGAATTTTTTAAAACTTTTTTTGGTCCATTCTAGTCATTAACAACTTGTTAAGTATGATTTTCAATTTAAATACATTTTACTTCTTCAATTTTTCAATTTGTTTTTTCCACCTTCTATTTAGTATGACTTTGCTTTCTCTTTAGTACTTACAGTGTAGGTTCGTTGTGGCTTGAGTTTTTGGTCAAAGAAGTCGAATGCAAACCATTTGGTGCAAATAGGATGTTTGGGTTTGGAGATCTTGTTGAATAATCGGGCGGATTTGTCCACTCGGTACTCGCAAATGTAAACATGTTCCTCTTGTGAACCCACTGGGCGACCTTTGCTGAAAGTGGGGATATCCATGACCCAACATTGACCCCAGATCGAATCAAGAGGCAACACTTCGTAAATCGGGACTCTGAAGACCTCATTGTGGAAGAACTTTCGACTGGGTTCATGGAATGTTTCGTGAGGTCGAAGGTAATGATGACCAAAAGCGATTCGTTCGCCTTTTTCGTTGACCCAAAGACGCTCAATGCGGAAGATATCCATATCCGCTGTGGTGATGTTTTCGTCCACAGTTTTGAACGTCGGATAATTGCCTTTGGCTAAAGTAGAGCCTTCAATCGACGGTCCTTTCATGGGACTCATCATCTTATGAGGGATTCCACCTTGATTGAACTCACGTTCAGCCTTCTCCCCAGAAATTTTCGGACTTTTGGAGCCGGATTCCGATTCCGTTGGAGACTTCTGGTCTTCTTTGAAAGCTCGAAGAACGTACACAGTGTCTCCAACTCGAATTTGAAGCTTTTCTCGCATGAGTGATGTGTAGTAGGTCTCTCCAGGAGATGCGTATTCGGGTTGAGGGTTGAGAACGATGTCTAAACTGATGTTCTTGGGCACACATTCCTCACAAAAGAACTGATCGTCGTCCTTGAATTCTCCATTCTGGCCCACACAATCACCATGTTGCCACACGTGACATTTCTCACACTGAACCATAAGACCTTCATCCTTGTATTGACCGCAAGGACATCGAATCACATCTTCTTCCGGAGGAGGTTCGTCTCGTTTTCGGAAACAAAATGAATCCGATTGACCCACGATTTCCACCAAAGCAGAATGATACTCCTGTTTGATGGTATTGTAAATCTGGCGGATTTTCAGCGCAGCTTTGCCTTCTTTGGAGAGAGAGCCGTAGTATCGGAGGTTATTTTGGCACAATCTCAACACATCTTGATCAAATTGGAGGGCCGAGAAATAAGCACCCGTGTTGATATTCCGATCAATAGCTTGGAAATCGATCGGATCCGTTATATGGGTGAGATAATCCCCATGTTTGGCCTTTGTGGGTGGACTAAAGAAATATCTAGCAATGGCGGATCCGGAATCATCTGAAATTGAAAAGCAAAAGTAAGTAATTGTGTCTACTAAAAGAAAGCATGGAAATTGTCTTACCATTCACGGTGGTTACTTGGGCAAAGATCTCCCTCAAAAGTTGGGCAAGTTTGATCACTTTATTCACGTTTGGGTCGTCTTGGGCGATGGTGAGACGTCGTGTTTGCATTGAACGAGCCGTGGTCAAAGCAGTCAGACCTGTGAGGATCATATCTTCCGGTTTGGATGCTTGATCTTCTTTTCTTTGTTGAGTGAGTTGGCCGTTGACCTTGCGTTGAATATTCTCGCGGACTTTGCGGACCTTTTCCCAATTTCGAATAAGGAAACAGCGCCGTTCTCTCACAAAGGACAACTGAGGTGCGGACAAAGGTTTCATTGGGGCCAAAACGGATAATCTACTGGTTGGTTGGTTACTATCGGATCGTTTGACTTTTGCGATACGTCTGCGTTCTCGAGAAGCATCTTTGTCTTCATCATTGGTCAATCGTTGCGATCTTCCACCGATGACTCCTCGACACTTCTCGGATCCACAACGACACGATTGGCCTTCGTGAGGGTTGAAAAGACTAAAGTTGTAATCGTAGCACAATTCTTCACCCGGTTTGATGTCCCGCAAACTGAACAAAGCCATTCGATAGAGTCCGTTGACGGTCCATTTCTGGATCTCGCAATTGGGTTCGCACGAATGATTGACAAAGCGACATTCACCACCCATTCTATGCCCATCGATGACAATCCCGCCATCCATGTGAAGACAATAATGGTGTGAATCCTGAGCGTAGATACTGGTCATCCGATGTTTGAACTCTCGTTCCGAGACCACTTCTCCGACATACTCAATGATGAAACTTCCGCTTTGAATGGGAACCTTGCTCCGGATACCCCAGCCTTTGTTCTCGGTCATGAACCTCTCCAAGCCTTGGACAGCTCGGTGCTTCTGTATAGCATTGTTGGCACACTTGTCCTCTAATGGACAGAGTCGGGCATCACATTCAGAATAAGTCATCCGATTGATGCACTCCTCGCCACATCCAAACTCGCCGTCGTTCAATACGCGAGCGCATTGGCATGACTGGCTCTCAAATTGCGAGATGGGCTTGACATCGTAGTAGACGTTATTCTTAATCTTCTTGTAGTTCCACGTGGCCACAATATCCCTCCCCGGAAGCTGTTTGTTCATGTGAAGCCACCAGAGATCGTAAGGCAACTGGAAATCTTCCCGTTTCTGCCTGAGTTGTCGGCCGCAGTAATAAGGTGGAGGCAACAGACCGTGCTCATGATCTTCCGGTCTGTATGGAGGAGGCTTTCGGAGGCTCGTGCTGTTGTCGTAGCTCTCGGTCTCCATAGACTTATAATGATCCGAGAACAAACCGGCGGTAAGGGTTTTCTTTTTGAAGAACGAGGCCTTCTTCTGTTTGCGATTGAGCGACGATGAACGCGAATCCTCGCCCTCATTGCCCGATGGAGCCTCGGAACTTGGTCCGGATTCAGGTCCTATAGGGGGTAAGAGAGCTAAGCAATCCATTTCGTCATCCATGTCTTCGTACAAACGAGATCGCTTCGAGGGTTGTTGGAAATCTTCAAATGAATTCTCTCGACTCAGCAACCGTTTGTTCTCTTGAGAGAATGGGGTTGGGGCTATCACGACCTCAGGGAGAGGTTGTCGAATAGGTTCGGGTGGTTTGGCGACAACCATAGAGTTGGCGGTTTGTCGTTTCTTAGGGGGACGACCACGAGGTCGTTTCAAAGGAGGAGCTGGTTGTTCTGGCTCTTCAGATTGGGACGAGGGGAGAACAGAGCTCTTTTGAATTTCAGGTACATTGCCCACATCAGTGGGTGTGTCTAGGGAGTGTTCCCGAGACAAGTTTGGACTTGGGGATGGATTGTCCAAAGGTTTTAATTTGGCGGCTCGAGCACTTGACCTCGATGGAACTTTGGGATCACCAGACAAGTGTCTGGAGGAGGCCTGTTTGGAGGTTGATCTTGACCTCGAAGTACTTCCATCTGAGGCCGCACTGTCTTGTGATTGAAGCCGCTTCTTCTTCTTAATTGATGGAAACCCAGTTTTGTTGGCTCGCCGTCGTTTTTTCTTGAGGATGGGAGGAATAACGGGCGTTTTCGCATCTCTCTCTGGCTCAGGCTCATCTTTGCGAACCTCAAGGTTGGTGATGTCCTTCACAATGGGATCAGGAATGGAATTATTTTCCAGACTTTTGACAGCCATCTCCGTTGTCTCTTTGACCACACTCCTGTTGAGTTGTTTGTTTTCAACAGCTTTCTTGGAATTAGCGTTGGCAATCATCTCCATAGTATCCTCATGGACGCTCATTGGCGATGGACTAGACTCAATGATGTCCTCTGGTCTTAATTTATGAACTCGAACACTGCATTTTTGCAAATTGATGGATCTTCGCTTGGATTTAGGACCGGGTCTGTTCCTATTCCGAGAACTTGTTCTAGCTTCCGGTTGCGTCTCTTTTAAAATTTTGGGTTTGATCACCTTGATTTCATCTGTCTCAACAGCAGATTTCTTGGATTCAGCTGATTTTTGCAACGGCGTCATCGTGATTTTCTCGGAATTGCCAACCGGTTTTAGGGGTTGATCATCCGTTTTGTCGTTCTCATCAGCCTTGTCCATGGCCAGCTTGACCATGGCCAAAGGTTTCCTCATAGACATGGCTGCCAAAGAGGCTGAGATCTCTTCTGCTGCTTCTTTAGCAGCCACCAAGGCCTTTTGTCGTTCAGTGAGTGGTCGTTCAGGGCCCTTGGTTTGGGAAATGACCAATTTTGGAATCTTACTGGGAGGAGAGTCTCGACCTGACGAATGGTGATCTTCATCCGATCCCAAGGGACTGTCTGACGGGACGAATTTAGCTGTCTTGAGAGCTGAGATCTTGACCTTCCGAGTAGGGCCACTTTTTTGTAGACGAGAAAAGAGGTCGTCGCCATCAGATTCGGACTTTTCCTCACTTTCCTCGGACTTTTCAAAGCTCAAACGGTCTTTGCTGATCCTCAACGTGATTCTCTTGTGGTCTTTGTGTTTGTTTTTTGGCTTATCTTCCTGATGATGTTTGGAGGCAATGGGCGCATATTGAGGAGATAGTCGTGGAGGAGAGGTCTTAATTGGACTTGAGATTTCAAAAACCGATTCCTTAGGCGAGCCGAGTCCACTTGGATTGGAACCCGTTTTTAATAAGAGAGATATTGGAGGTGGCGAGGATGAGGATGCGGAAGAAGACGGCGACAAGCGAGCCCCAGTTTCTTTTTGAAGGGTTGGAGGCTCGTTATTGGACTTCTTGGAATGATGGACTTGCACTATAGGCAAAGACGATGAAGACTCTTTCTTCCTCATCTCCAGAAGATGACGTTTTCTGGGTGTGGTGGGAAGGGTTGACGTGCTCGCGGGTTGAGCAGGTG
>CM021318.1:3461936-3495217 GCA_010645155.1 Tigriopus japonicus
GACTCTTCCAATACTTTCAACGGGGGCTTACTAGCTACCACAGATTGTTTGCTTCCATCTTGCATGGATCCGGCATTTCGTTCCCGACTGTTACGACGAGCTTGATGAACTTGGTTGGTCGTAGCGTTGAGGGTTGGATTTGCACTTCCAGAGCTCGAAGTTGTTCCTTGCGCCATCCGATTTTTGGATGAAGCAGGCCCTGGTCGGTCTTGGGAGAGTCTCTTTGGAGCCGCCTTTTGCAATTCTTTTTTCTTGTAAGCTTGGGAAGCTGTGATGGGTGGAGAGAGGGCGGAACTTGCCGACGAACTGTGACCAGATTCGTTGTCAGGGTCTCCTTTCGTGGTCATGTGGTGATGATGACGTTTCTTCAAAGGTAACCGTTGCTCAGATGCGTCCGAACTAGGTGGATGATTTTTGGGACTCTCCTTCTTGGCCGATGATTGGTCGTGTTTGGCTGTGAGATGAACGGGATCACGGGCATCTTCTTTGGACTCTTTGGTGTTGACACTGTTCCTTTTACTTCGGCTCTTTCGTTTTTCTCCACTGTTTTTAGTTCGACCCGCGGATGTTGTTGAAGGAGTCATCAAGGTGTTGGTGGGAACGAGAATCTTGCGTTTACGAAAGATTGACGGAACCGAGTCATGGGGGCGTTCCGGCCAAATATCACTTGACAACTTGGTCTCAACCTGACAACTGGCAATACCTTGAATGAGACGCTCGACTTCGGAAAGAAACACGGGGTCAATCACATTCTTATGTTTGCTCTTCCAGCCTTTGCCAACTTTGGCCTTTTCCTTCTTCTTCTTCGGGATATTGCTCCTCGAGTTTGACGAAGCAGTTCGGTATCCCTCTGAGCAATCGATCAAATCACTGTACTTGTTGGTGTCACGCGCATTGGAGAAATCTCCGGTGGATCTTGGCGAGAAAGGGGATCTGTTCGAAGAGTGGCAACTTGATCCGGGCGAATTCACTCTAGAAGAAGATTGTTTCCGACCTCGGCTGGAGGACAATGACTCGCTCCATTCCGAGGACTTGGACCTTCGACCTCTTTTCTTTCTTCCTGGTTTGGCCCGTTTGTTCGCTTCAGCTAATACACTCAACATGGTCTTGGTGGAGGCTCCACCGGTGCTGACATTAGCAGAAGCTGCCGAGAATGAAGATAATTCCTTCAATGAGGCTTTGGTGAGAACTCGAGAAGATTCGGCGCTAAGGCCGGATTTTCGAGGATCATCTCTTAGCATTGGACTTTTTGATCGAGGTAAAGAAGAGGAGCTATCACGATTGGAATCTCGTCCACCTGTGGAAGTTCTAGCCATTCGATAGGTTGAAGTGGGCGATAAGTCCGCCAAGAAATCTGGATTGATGGTGCGATACTTCTTGGCAAACAACGGCTCGACTTTGCCGGATCGAAAAGGATTCTCCGCATGCTCATTTCGAGAAACGAAGGCCTCTTTTCGAGGAACCCGATTGGCTCCTTTGACGGCGACGTCATTACTGCTATGGTTGTTAATATGGTTAGCCGGACTGTTATACTGATGTCGACGATGATTGTTACTAACGTTGGTGGATGTCGATTCTGGACTGGTCTTTTGGGGTAGAGCACGAACCGGACTTGCACTGGGATCACGCTCATGATCATTAGATTTGGGCGTGACGGATCTGGGTGAGAGTATCGTGGATGATTGGGGTTTCGACACCACGGGTTGTTTTTTCTTCACTACACTCGGTTCAATGATCAGCGAGGATCGTTTGACGTTGTTGATCTCTTCAGGTGGAATTCGCTTCTCCTTGGACTTTACAATCCTTTTCACGGGTAGCATTGTCGTTTGCTTGGACAGTTGTTTTAGCTCGAGATAATCCCGTGTAGCTTTGTGTCGAGCTTTTATTCGCATTCGTTCATCGTCAGCATCGGAACTATCGGAATTATCGTCCGAATCCAGTGTGATCAACTCATACTTGGTCTTCTTTCCACCAGGTGATTTCGACTTGGCTTTGGAACGGAACGATCCGGATCCAACTTCACGTCTCTCGGTAGATTTATCCTTCCCTCTTCCTGTGACCTCGACTTGAGGTTCCAATGTGGGCGGATCTTTTCTCGGTCGACCACGTCCAAAAGGCTCACAAGCCCCCATGTAAACAGGCGAAGGTGGAGGCAGATAGCCACCACTTCCATCACTATCCGTACTGTATCTTCCATCCAAGACACTCTCCTCAGTCTGTGATCCGCACTCCATGGTCACTTTCTTGGGAGCCTTGTTGTTGGTGGCAACGTTGTTGGTTTTGGAGCTCTTGGGACGGCCCCGGCCTCTCTTGTTGTCGTGAAGAGCAGGTGAGATCTGAGGATTAATGGCGGGTAACAGCACCGGTGGAGGTGTGACGTTCATTCGATTCTTTTGAGACTCTGTTATGACTAAAGATGCCGATGTAGCGGTTGACAACGTTGCCTTGGCCGTGGTTGTGGACACAGCTGAGATTATGGCGGCCGGAATGGACATTGCTGACGAGAATTGTGGACTAAGATGATTGAGCGACGGCTGAGGAGTCAGACGAGATTGGATGATGGTCGAATTGGGCGAGAGCAACCCATTGGCATGGACTTGAAAGCCTGTGGCAGCACTCTGAACAGTCAAGGGTTGCTGCAGGAATTGTCCCGTGTGATAGTAAGGCGTTTGCTGAGAAGCAATCCCGTTCCAAAGGGTCATCTGACCAAAGTTGGCGGTTGGAGTGGGATTGAAGTTGGTGGCTCCATGAAGAGCAGGATGAAAGCTCTGTTGGTGATGGTGTTGATGATGCCCTTGTTGGTGTTGTTGATGATGCTGATGAAGTTGAGGTTGTTGTTGATGCTGCTGGTGTTGGTGATGAGGATGCTGATGTAAGGTGTTCGTGGAGGCCGTGGCCATCAGATGGGTGTTGTCTATGGTGGTCAGATGCAATGGAGAACTAGCCACGCCCCCTTCAGATTGGATCCCCGAATCTGGTGAGACATTCGAGTTTGAATTCAGGTAGATGGTGTCCATTTCACCCTGATTCAAGGTCGAATGAGGATGCTGAGGTTGTACGGATGAAAGTACTTGAGGATGAATCGTCTGTGG
The DNA here is from genome assembly GCA_010645155.1 of Tigriopus japonicus. NCBI lineage: Eukaryota > Metazoa > Arthropoda > Copepoda > Harpacticoida > Harpacticidae > Tigriopus > Tigriopus japonicus. The sequence continues at coordinate 3,465,029 of CM021318.1, forward strand.
CTGATGAGCAGGAGGATGGGGCTGGATGGGGGTTTGCTTCCGCTTCTTCTTCAAGGTCGAATACCTTTGCCTCTCATGGCCGAGATGGGGTTGTTGATGAGGCTGATGGCTATGATGACCACTTGTCCCCCGGTTATGCAGCTTATTGTTCATGGTGGTGGTTGTGGTCGTGGTTGTATTATTGCTATCACAGTTCACCACTAGTTGTTGAGTGTTGGGCACCACCGTCGATTTCGAGGCCAAATACGAGGTTTGTATGGTGGAAGTGGCCATCTTGTGTTGGGACACAAAAGGCACAATGGGTGCCATACTGGACACGGAAGAGGTTTGGATATGGGTCCCCACCAAAGTAGCTCCATTGGGGATCCGTCTCTGGTTAGAATCGGAAGCTGAAGAAGGTACACGGGTCTCAGATTCGGTCTCGGAGTCACTTTCGCTACTCTCGTGATCCTCATCGGCATGAAAGTCCTCACTAGCACTGGGTTCGGAGTTCACTTCCGAGGTCACATCCTTCAATATCGCCACCAAATCCTCATCTTCAATGACCTGAAACACATGGGAGAAGGAAAAAGAAATGAGAAAAAAAGACTCTCTCGCCTGTCGTTTTTCGTTTAACGAGCCCAATTATCATCACCGTGTGTTGCGTGATCACGATCGTCATCTTACCTGGAGTCCGGTTGAAATGCTTTGGAGAGCTTCCCCTCCATTCTCTTTGCTGATTTGGTCCAGAGAGTCTGCTAATTGAGAGATCTCAGACACGGACGTCGTCGTTGTCGTTGAACTCGTGGACGCTGAGGTCTCATTCTGACAAGATCCATCACTGAAATTCATAGTAAAAAAATCCTTACTTGCACTGAACAAGAACAAAGTTTGAAAGGGCATCAATATTAGCAAATGTACCATACATTAAATAAGCATGTCTAAGGTGTTTTGAACCATTCAGCTCTTTTTAGGAGCCAGGTTCAACATTTTAAAACTCATTTACGCAGTACTTCATCGTGTTATTGACTCACTTGAGCCCCTCTTTTTACTCTCTCTCTATCTTTAAGTGTGTCTAATGTTGAAATAAAATGTTGTCTATGGCTCATTAACCTCCCCTAAAAGTTCAAGTCTGAATGAAAGCTTTGTCGCTTTTTCCACTCTTTTTCCGCTACTTCACCCTTTTGGTTCGCTGTGACAATCTAACGTACGAGCCATAAATGTGGATCAAAGAAGATCACTTGTGTGTATGTAGAAATCGATTCGAAACGTAAACATACATTTGATCACGTCACTCGGAAACCACGTCTTAGAAACTCGAAATTGTGCACTCACAAATCCACGAGGAGGCGGAAGTACCTAATGATGGCCTGAAGGAAGTTCGGCGTTTTTCTTCTGCCTGGATTTGTTTCTCGCATTGCTGTGAGTGTTTCATTGCTCAAATATTTACAAATATCCGCGTTAATCTGGAGCACTCTGTTCTTGTATTGTTTGTTGTTATGCATTGAGCTCTTTCTGGCTTTCGAGATCGCTTTTTGATTAGGTGGTGTCGAAAATGTTGACTCTCTCATCGATCAAAGGAGCTCTGGAGCTCCTTTGGTGTTGGCTTGTTCGACTACTGAGATCTATGACTAAAAAATTGCTTAATTGCAGACAGTAAACAAGTGTTTTCTCTGTTATTACAGGGCAAAGCCGAGTGTTGGTTGTCTCGAAGCTCGTTTTGAATTGGTGGTGAGCTTGGATGGTCATTGATCATCGATCAGAATGAAGTCAGCATTCCTGGCGGTCGAAAAAAAGGCCCTTGTCAAATCACCTGATCAGTCACTTCGCACAACGATATTTTGATGAATGAAGACGTTTCCCTTTTAACACCGAGCACTTCCATCTCTCTAAATAATAATAATGATGATGATGATGATGATGATAGTATCGTGGATTCGTGGTCGGTGCTGCCAAAATGGTATTTCCCGAAGAGCTAATGAAAAATGATGGCCAAGCCAAAGATTGTTTTAGTCGTGAAGAACAGCGATTTGTCAAAAGTGTCGCCTTTACGAAGATTTATACCCAAAAGGAAGACCTCAACGGAAAGCACGTCACTCCAACTGCCTTTTAACTCGTCTTCATCTGTCGCTTTTTTCCAACTCATTTGTTTTTAAACACCTCTCACTCACGTTTTTATTATTGACCGCTTTCGTACTCAAATTATTCCCGCCAAAATGCAATCTTCTTACCTGTGCGATTCATTGGGGCTAGGTAGTTGATGATGTGGATGATGGTGACGAAAGACTCCAACCGAATTCGGATGACTTCCCTGAAACATAGAAAAAATCGAGACTCTTCAATGACCACCTCCCAAGAATGTGTTTTATCTCGAGTCTGAGCAACGTCAGCTAGTACAGTAAACGATTTGAACACACACACAGAAGACGGATTTCCATCAATACCAATTCTTGACATTCCACCATCTCTTGTGCAAAAAATATTCGAAATTCAAAGTACCTTAAAGAAGGAGCGGAACGGAACGTCGAGCTCTTAAAAGTATTTCCAGCCTCAGTCTCCAAAATGCATTGATTGGTATGCCCATTAGAGGGCATTGCTCAGCACTTTGGGCTGTTGATATTCATGGACCTCGGAGGTGTTCTTTGATCTTAAAAATGTCCTTATTTCTAACCAAGGTTGATGATTGATAGTGCCGATCTCTTAACTAGTTTGCACTCTTCGTGTAACGAGTTTAATTGGCCGAGGCTCTCTTTAAGATAGTCTGTGTCAACGGCGACGTTCACAGTAATAATGATGATGATGATGATGATGATCACTTAGTTCGAATCTTGTTCAAAGATTTATGGCTCAATAAAAATCTCTTCATTTCCAGCGAATGTGTGGGACCTCCTCATCTTTGGAGATAAACTCGTTTGTGATTGCAAATCTCAAGGCTCGGCCCGAAATGCATCCCAAGCTCGAACCACTCGACAACCCTACAATACGTACTGTATGTTCAATACATGCGGTCTATGTACGTGGTTCATAGTCGGTGCTCTCGGAATGCCAACGAAGATCATGCCCAAGTCTGAGCTAGATCGGCGAGAGGAAAACGTGTATCGCACAATTGGCGAGCGATTTGGCACACTTGTTTTACAATCTGTTAGAAAGTGGGGTTCAAACCACCTCTTCGGCTACCTCTTAATGGCTTACTCGGACTTTTCGGCGGCCCTTCAATGGCCCTTGAAACCGAGCCAGAGATGGTGATGAGGAGAATGATGATGGTGATCGTCCTGGACTGGTTGACTCAAATTGAGTCATAGAATTTAAATGACCATTGGTGAGGGGGTTTGGAAGGGAAGTGAACACAAATTAGGCTATAATTCGATAGACTCTTTGGTGACCATTCAAACAAGAAGAGGCTATTTTTAATGGGAAGAGAGGAGGGTAGATTTGGTGTACGGTACATGCATACATACCACATCACGTTTCATGTTCGTCTTCAGTTGACGCTTGAACTGACGGGATGATGTCGAGTGAGCGATAAATATAAATCAAAATCCATAATTACAACTTGCTGATATTTTGAGACGCAGAGAGTCTGATAGAGAGAAGGGTCTCAAATGCCAGAAGCGAACGGAGACTTCACAGGAATCATCTTTGTCTTGTCTGCAACATGTTTTCCGTCCGATAGAACGTTGAAAGTTCTCAAACGAATTCAAGAACTTGTAGAGAGCATAATACCAGAGAAGCATTTTGTATCGATCACTCCGTGTCCACAAGTCGACTCAGAGTTGGATGTCTAGGAATAGATCTCTAAGCAAGACAAACGAACAGAACGAGCTCGACTAAAAGCCAACTTTAGAAGGGAGAGACGACGCTGAACCAAAAATGTAGGTGATCAGATAAAAAAAGAAGCTTCTTTACTCTTGCAGGTCTGACTACCCTAGCTCTCTATATTCATGCGTGTGTGATACAACACGTCTTTTTTCCTCAGATCAGCCCATTTACCTAACCTCACGATGACGCCAAAAAACAGAAAACACCTCAAAACTTATCAATTTCAAGTTTTCTCGATTGTGATCCAATTACGTCCACCTCAATTCAAGTCTTCCTTTGAGCGAATCGAACGAACGAACGAATGAATGTGTATGTGAGTATGTGTGTGGGGGTTCTTAGGTTCTTTTCTCCTGCCCGTTCTAAAGATTTTTGGACTTGATCTGGTCTGCTAATGACCTCACTGTCATGTTGTTCATCCGCCTTGGGGAGCAATACACCAGGAATGTTGATTAAAAATTCAAACCTGATCCATCATCGTGACTCTCGTCCCGATCTCGACAACTGGATCCACGACATTTCACACAGGATTGACTATCGATTATCACGAGTTCCTCTCCGACTTCACCACGAAAAATGCCCCGGAGGTGAGGGCTAAGCAAGTCGAACAGTTTATTGATATCATTTGCGTCGAGGCGTGACCATTTTGTGGGCAAAAGACGAGTTCCATACGATTTGAGGCGAAGAACGGCCCTTGGGCACGAGAAAAATCGTCTTTCTATGCAAATGGTGCCAAGACGAGGGGCTCTCTCTCTCTGTGTATCTAAATGCTCCTGAAGATCTCTGTCGGAAAGCTCTCTTTGGTGAGTGGGTTTCGAACAACAACTACAATACTAGAGCGTTTTTTGGTGCATACTTGTAAACAAATGCCGCATTTGAATTGAACGACTTGTCAACTTAAGTAGGAGAAGAAGGCACCCTCGTGTGCAATGACCTGATTAAAGTTTAGGATGGACATTTTCCGCATATTCCAATCCACCATGAATGATTGCCCTGTTGGTCCAACAATGCTGGCAATGAAATTTCAATTTGATTGCATTGGACTCGAGACCGATTAGACGTGTTTTTTTTCATTTATCTTCAATGTCTGCTCTGGTCAGGCAGTGTAAGCAAACTGGTTTGTCTATAATTGGCATGATTCTCTAGTCTATCTTGGCATCATCATCATCGTCATCATCATCATCTGTTCCAAGCAAGCTGCCGAAGCGACCCACCTGACCAAAGAGGCTTCCAATATAATCAGCTCACTGGTCAAAACATTCTTCCCGGTCTCGCTTCATTCTATCTGATTCCATTTAGTCGCTTCTCTTCTGCAGAGTCTTGGCTCTGGAGTCTTTTTTCGTACAGAATGTCTCAACCAAAAATGTTTGGCTCCCAGTCGAATATGTTAATCGGCCGGCGTTTCCAACATGGAAACATGTCCATATCTTCTCTCTCTCTCTTTCTTTGGCAGCTTTTGGCAATCCCATCTCAATCATCAGGGCCAGACGACACCCACAAGGCGAGGGTAAATAACTAAATATGTGCGTCTTATCGAAAACTTTGAAGGAAACAAAGTCCTACTAGGTCTGCTTTTCATTGCCGAGTACTAGTAATGTTTACGTGCTTGTAGCCTGAGGAATTCACCGGATCATCGACTTTCTTAATTGTCAGCCGCCACAGCTCGTAATTGACAGTCTTGCATACTCATAAATCTACCAAAACGTGTGCTGTATAGCAATGCAGAAGCCGTAAAACTAGGTGTGGAAGTGTGGATGTGTACTACAAATACGACACACATCGAGTAAAGCGAGGGAAAGTAGTCTAATTGAACGTGACGCAAATGCGCTCGTTAGACGCTTTTAACAACGTCACAAATGACCATTTCAGCAGGTTTGCATGGATCCAAGAAGGCCTCAAAGAAGTCAAAAGAAAACGCAAGTTTTCTGCCCAGACTCATTTGTCCGAGATTATGCTGATGTCACTTTGTTTTGGAACCCATGAGCATTGAACCCTCAAATCAGCATGATCAATTACATCAAAATGAGGTCCGTCTGGCAACGGGAATTGTCCCATATATCACTTAAAAGCCAGCCAGTCCCCTCCAAGGCAGAATTTAAAGCATTTCTCTTGGAAGCCAGGCTAGCAACACATTGAGTCGAGATTATTATGTTGTTACGAGATGTTGTTCTACCCTTCTGAATTCCAGTCCGTGATGCATGGGTTCTAGTTATGTGAAAATAACGGTCGAATTCACTCTCGAGCGACTGTTTACATGTGTACTACAGGGTTTTGTCCGACGTTCCAAGAGGGTTTGACACAGGCCACAGACGTATGTATGGATATAAGTACATCGACTATGCGATGAGGGTCTGTGTGATGGAGGACGAGCTCTTGATGCAAAGACAGAAAACAGGGCCCTGACCAAATTTTAATGTCTTTCACTCTCCCAATCCCTCTCGTCCTTCTGGCCCGAAAAATAAATTTGGGGTCAGGATCTGAGGGTCTCTCTCTCATGACTGAAAGATGGGAACAAGGGGAGGTCTGGACAGGATAACGGGCTTATAATCCGTAGTGGTGCGAGGATAATTGGCTCGAGTCCATTCATTGATCGGAAGACTTAAAGGGAAACTATCGGGCACTTGCAAGCTCGTTAGTCAACAAGACTTGTCTTGTCATGACAAAATAAATGAGCCACAAACAGCGAACAATTCATAAAGTGTGCTTGTTTATGGGCTCAATTTAACTCATTCGACTTCCTAATGCACTCTTGGGCAAATGAGAATTGAATGGGAGAGGGGAAAAAACAGGCCCTTGAGTCTTTAACGTTAGAGCTAATAACAAATCCATCAGACGAGTGACGAGTGAAGAGGTTTCAAAGAGCGGAGAAGCTCTCAATGTCCAATTTCACAATGAAGATTGATACAAAACATTTCTGACAAGTTGTCCGACAACACAATATGTTACCATGAGCAGTTCAAGGCATCATAATGACGAAGAGTTTGGAGTACCCAGTTTCAACAAGTTTTCTGGGTTGAGTCAACATATGAAATTTGAATTCGCCATTGGACACAAACAAACACGAAGCCGGAGGAGATTCTCCAGCCCATTTTCAGTCACAGAGAGACTCATTATCCCGGACTCAAATTATCAGAGTTGAAGCTGGCATTGTTCGCAAACATTTGGAGCTCTTCATCGACAAGCTGGCTGCTTGGGTTTTCATTTTTCGTTCAGCTATTATGATGCGAGAGGCTCTTGAGTCAGCTGAGATTATCTTTTTTTCCCAACAAGTCGTGACAGAGGGACGCCAAAAGGCTCACCCCATCCACGCATGATCCATTCACAGAGGTGAATTCTCGGAAAACAATGATGATGACGATGGTGCCCTTTCCTCACATATCATGGTACGGTCATAATTACGGTGTGGAGTCAAAATAAATTCTCAAAGCAAGTTTCAAATTATGCTGATTCAGCAATTTCACCGCCTGCTAACGAAACAACTCAATTCTTGAGACAGAACAGTGCATTTTTCGGCCAATTTTTTCATTACAAAAGACCACGAGAAGGTCTGGTAGGCCGAGGCAAATGTGGTTACATGCCTATAAATCATGAAGGGTTGGTTGTGGAAAATAAACCTGATAGTAGCTAATTACATCCTACTCATTAAGGGAGCTAGCTACGTTTTGCCTGCACATTCACTCAGGTTGCTCGGAATATTCTCCAATGTCTGTGTCTGTCTTTTTTCTTCAGAGCCGACATCATGTCGTATGTAACCAAACGATGATGTCGATTTCAAAGCTGAAGGGCGACGATCGGTTTGAAGGTGTAAGTAAGAAATATTTCCCAAATTCATGACTCGAGGCTTTGGAAAAGATTTTCCGGTGCCGTTTGTCGGTCGAGAGGGGGGTTGGTGAGCCAAAGAAGAGGCTCCAACACCGAAACGAGAAGGGCGCCATTTTGAATTTTGATCAGAAATCCCTTTGAGGAGATGGCTCTCGAGCGAGGCTCATATCTCAACATGCCTCAAAGACAAGAAGACAACATGATGAAGTCATAAAAGGAACTTCCAAAGATGGAGAGGGGGAACTGGGCTCTTTTCATTCCACAACGAGGAGATGGAGATGGAGTAGGAGGAGGATGAGACTAGTACATATTACATACTACATCCCGCTGCTGCCCACGATCGAAGAGCCTCTCTTTCTACTTGGCTAGATTTTATGTCACTTCAAGGGGGCAAATTCAAATAGTTCGCTAACCCTTACGATTTGCCGGCCCTTTAATGCTCCGTTGTGCGATGAGCCTCGTTGTGTGGAGGATGATGCCCGATTCTTTGGCTCCTCTTTTTGTGGTCGAGCTCAACCCGGGTGGGTGCACTACTTACTTAGTCACTCACTCACTCACTCAGTCAGTAAGTCAGCCACTTACTTATCTGTGCACAACTTTGTTTCTTCGTGGTCGACTGGGCCGAATGAAGTGGTTCTCTTAGGCTCAAGGTGCACGAGTTCTAATTTTTCTTTCCGTATTTGACGTTCTCCCATTCTTTCGCATTTCCCTCGAGCTCGCCAAGACGAAACCTGACCATCTATACGTACTACATGAAAAAGGAACCCTCCGAGTAGGCTCGACAGAGATTGCAAAGAAATTGTGCACACGAATTAAAGATAACCGAAGGTGGAGTCGCCCCTTTTGCAAGTCGCAACCTTAAGTCCATATTTTGGGGAGGCTGGCTTCTTCTCGGGGGGGGATTCACAAACTTAAGGTTTGGGACAAATCAAGATCTTAAAGCGCGACTCCACTCTCATCTTTAATTCGAGAACCGCTTCTATCTCTCTCTCTTCTGTCCATCTATCCATCCATTTGCTCGCATCAGATTTGAAACGGGTATCAATCATGGAACGTTTGTGTACTCTTGGTTGGCGTTTCAAGTGGCATGGTTTAATTATCCGCGAGCTGTCTTTCATGTTCCCGAGGATGTTTCAATCAAAGCATGGTGTCATTAAAATGCCCCGGTCTCATTGAAAGCCGTCAGACACCATCGCTCGGTTCGTTCGTTCACACATATGGGATTAAGTGATCCATAGCTCACCAGGATGCCATTTTCCAGCGTTTTACGAGAAATAAACCAGATTTATTTCCACTTAAAGTGACTCAAACTTGGTCATCAATGCAAACGAAACTAGTACATAAAGTTGTATTGAGAAATGACCCACACAAGCCTAATTCCTGTCCTCCTCAATCTAACCTCGAAAAGGTCTTTTCTCTACAAATTGATAAGGCCATAAAACCATTTGTTGCCATGATGACGGACCATAAAAATTCACGATCAAGGCAATACAATATGACTTGGGGGACCATTAACCGAGCAATTCAAATTGGAAACGGAAGAAAACAGACGCGGATCTTCCGATTTGCCGCTTTTCGCTCTACATTTTGAGGGGGAGTGAAGCGCACAATCGCACAAGGAGGTGCAGAATTGAAGATTATTTGCCATTCATTTGGTAAGTACGCCGTAAAGTTTAATGCCAAGGAGATCAGGTTTTGAACTCGAGCCGATCCAATTACAAGGATTTACCACAATTTTTCGACGTCGTCTTCAAGCCGCCTCTGAAAAGCAAAGTACTGCCGCAGAGTGCGAAAACAAAACCCTTTTTATGGACCACCAAATGATCCTCAGAGGACCCACAAGGACCAACTAAGTGATTCCAATGCACTTCAAGAATTTTCAACGATTCCAATCTTTGAAATGTGCCCACTCCACCCGTCGACGAACCCCAAGAACCCAACAATCGTCTAAACAAAGAATGTGTGATTTGCAAACAAGATAAAGTAAAGCCACATTTAGCCAGAGAGGAACAAAAAACCTTGAACAAGAAGTCAAGGGAGCAGGACTCTGGACTCAAATCTCTCTCGAGACATGGTAGTCGATCGTCCAACTATTTCAAACATGAGACTTCAATTACCCAGACATTTTTTATCCACGTCTAATCGAGGATCAATGATGGATGGATCGCAATGAAAGAATTTACATGAACATACCTCGACAGAGTAGGAAGCTTTTACAACCTAAGACTGGGAACAAAAAAAAACCTAGATCTGTCTTGAATACGGCCTGTTTTGACAATTGTTGACGGAATCAACGTTAAATGGATGGAAGTTGGCTTGTCGGGCAAAAACAATCACTCTCGATCCTCTCCTTCTCCCCTAAACCCTAAACGCAAAAAAAAAAAAAATCTTGACGAAATGATTGCGGCCAAGAGCCTCTTTAAACTCCAGAGCAGCGATGCTGATCAAGTCAAAGAGTGGCCAGCAGATTTCCGTCGTTCGTCCAACATTCACGACTGGTTTCTCTTTCCTTGCGTCGAGCCAAATACAGAGATCGACCCACCGACCGAGGGTCGTTGGGTTCGTTTGTCCATCGGTGCCCACCCCCCCTTAGTCCCATCTTGGTGATGGTGGGGTAGAAGTGGTGGTCGAGTAGTCTGTCCATCCGTCAGTTGATCTAGCTACATAGCGAGTAGTTGTATGGACGTACTAGTACAGGGTAGCAAGGGTAGTTGTAGTTGGTGACTGACTGAGGGGAATCGGCCCATCGTGTCCCAAAAATCATTAATCATCCTCATTGCGCTCTATCTCAAACGGCACTTTCAACAATCCCTCAATAAGCAGAAACGGACTGGGTGCGTAGTATCTGTACTTCTTCTCGAAAATCCGAATATCAATACTAGTGAGATTGATAACAACAAGAACGGTTCAGAGTTTGGCTTTGTTTCGAAGGGGCCAGTCAGAGAAAGAGAGAGAGAGAGATCTCTTTTGGGAAAAATTTCTGCTGGACTCACTTTGCCAAAGATCCAACGGCTTCCGGTTGTCTGTGAATTCTGTTACCACAATGAAGTAAGAAGCCAAGCGAGGAGGCACCGCCGATCTCAGTGTTCTCTGTACTTAGATTCAGAAGAGCCGACAGACCGACCAAACTTACTTACCCAGGGAACTGAGAACTTTGGAAGGGAGACACGGGGAGAGATCGAGGGAGAAGGGTGGAGAAGAAGGGAAAGAAGAGGGAGAGGGAAATAAGGGAGGTAGTTGCAGTAGAAGTCCTAGTCAGGGTGGATGAAGGGGTTGCTTGAGGGAAGAGCAAAATAACAGATACATTCAAACTTGCCCTTTGGCAGCGATATTGACAAACTAAGGTGGATCGAAAAAACTTCATCAAAACTCTGGAAAAAAGTGTCGGAAACGGGACGTATTCACCGCTTGAGACATACATTTATTATTGAGATGGCCGAACTATAAGTGGATGGATGGATGGAAGCAGTTGTAGCTTCGAGATCGGCTGATGTTGGGTCGTTGTTCAGAATACTTATTCCTTTGTCCGGAATGTCAATTCGGGACAAAGCCCGTAAGTAAAATTAATGAACAGGGCAGAATGGATTTTTCCCCGGAAAAGTGCATTAATCTCGACGAGATTATGAAAATATTTGATAGCCGTATGCACACAGGAAATTATTGTATCTGTGGGCGGTTTCTTGTCTCTGCTCAAGAGTCAGTCAGTCGGTGAGTGAGATTGAAGGTTTGGTGGTTGGGTCGAGGCGATGGAGTGCCTTCTGGTTAGCTACCGCTGAGTCCAGGATGGATTCGTTGGTATTGTTTGGCTAAAAAGAAGAGCACGGAGCAGTGCAGTCCTACTTTGTTCCGTAATGGAGAGAAAATCATTAATATCTGGCACACGTGCCATTGCCTTGGCTTTTGTGCACTTATTCAATAGCCGAGGCTAGGAAATACGCGCAAAGGAGAGATACACCCGAAAGCATTTGTTCATGGATGGGATGTTTTCAAGCGCATACCATGAACCGAGCCCAAAGTTCACTTTGTCTCTGAGAATCTATCCCATGGCAAACTGTACAAAAACACAACCGAGAGGGAAGAGAAGCAGGAGAATTCTTCTCATCGCAAACACATCCTTGACCAGTTTATGGCTTTATGGGTCGGGCTGTTCGTAGATGTAGTTCATGAATAAGCTCCAGTATCCTCGGCGAGATTGCCAGAGTTGCAAATCTCCCTCTACTGTACATACAACGTGTTCCCCTTGCTCCATCTCTCTCTCTCTCTCTTTCTTTCCCTCCTAGGATGACCATGCTGTTAGGCCAATAAAATTTTGCCCACCTTCTGTGCTTGATGGGCTTGCCGTGGCTCATCTCACATTCATCAACAACAAGGTTCATTCAAGAAGATTGTTTTCTACACAGACTAGCAATCTACACTGTCTTGTAAAAATAAAGACACAACTCGTGTTGACCGCGTTTCTTATCCAGTTATCATCCAGCCGCTTCCGAGTGATTTCAAATCTCTAAAAGCCTAACGAAGCTCAGCGAAATGCATTGGGAACAAACAAGAGTTCAGCTTTTTCATCGTCGTCAATCGATACCCATGAAGAAAATTGGTCTCAACCAAAATTGAGGCGACTCCCCTTCGACTACCAGAGCTACAAAATCGGGACTAGTCAAACCACAAGATGGTCGCGGAGGGCAGGAAAACCTAATTAAACCTAAGAATGTCGGCTTTTTCAACTGGTTTTTCTCGAGACTGGCGGACCACCAAATCATGACCTAAAAATCTCAATGATAAGCTATAAAATGTGGATTGTGCGCCATTCTGTCCTCTTGTTATCACGGTTCGATATCTTATACAAATATCTACTGGCCCTCAATATGAAAGCCAGAACCTGAATTCGCCAACCATGAACGTGGGCAATCATCATCTAATGTGAACAAAGTCAGTCTCGAACGCGTCTCGTTCACTTCTCGGAGAATGCAAGAACACTAATGTGGGCCCATTAAGATAATGCCCGTGAATGAGAGTGTGTGACATTGGCTTTGAACATTAAAGAAAGTGACTCCATTCATCGAGTGCGGAAAAAAGAACTCTCCCTTTCTTTTGAGAGCAGCTCTCCGTTTTCCCTGTGCGGTTGAGCGCAGCCCTCAATCCAAATGAATCCCAAGTGCAAATGAAGACATTAATCATCCTTCTCTCATTGACTTTTACTAGAATGGGAGTTTGATTGTCATTAAAAAGCAATTTGAAAACGAGACCGCTCAGCGCTTGAAGTGATTCAGATGAACTTTGGGGACCATTAACGGGAAATGAGGATTCACCTCCAATGGCGAGTCCGTCGAGGTTCGAGAAGGTCATTAATCCATTCACTGACAAATTTGGACCGTTTTATGAACTATTAATTCTAGACAGACTCGAAGGATGCGAATTTGTTTTTTCTCGCTAACGGGAGAATCCAGTTTATTGATCGCTTATGGCTTTGATCTCGGCCATCAGGAGACCATTATGTGACCTCCAAATCACTTCATGTGCCATTGAGTCGATCCCAATTTGTAGGTAGGGCACTAGGTAAAAGAGAGCGAAAGGCAAATGGAAAGGCAGAGGGAGAAAGATGTGTAGATTTAGCACAATTGCATTTCATTTGACGGCATTAGGTTTAAACAGAATGCGGGTGCAAATATTTGACTTCCGAAATCGCATGAAAGCTTCGGAACAAGTGTGCAATTCAGTCAACTAGAATTGGAGGCACACATTCATCATCATTTGAGCGATTCCTTATCTTCCTGCCAACAACTTGTGTCGATCTTGCGACACTTATCGATTAGGAATCCAATAGGCGATTTCGATTCCCAGCGCCATCTCATTCCCGAAAAAGGCACGCTTTTGATTAATTAAGTTCTCGCTCTTCACGAGTTTGACACAAACAAGTCAAAGTAAACAGACAACATCTCTCAGGGGGTTTCCTGCTTCTTTTCTCTTCCCATTTGAAAGTGCTCTCCTTGGCTAAATGGAGTTTCTATGTTGGTGTTAGAAGGGAAGCTCCTTTTCTTGAAAGGAGTTGAAGCGTCAATGAGGCCACAAAAAAGGGGAACTCACGCCGAAACTATTTGAAATTTGACACCCCCATGTCATCGTCCTGAGAGTCTGACATGTCTTCTACATAATACACACTCACGTCCATACATACACACATACATAGAATGCACATACCCTTCGTCTTTTCCTCCATATTACGGTCTTATTTGCTTCAAACGAAGAGGCAGCCATCTCGAAGCCTCGTTCTTTGAACTGCCCTGAACTGACACCCGACACTCCCTCTAACGTCAAAGTCAGAGTCAAAAACTGTCACTTAGCATTTGCAGCCATTTAGACAAAAAGAGGAAGAACGGAGAGAAAAAAGAGTCAAATCCTCCTCCTCCTCTTTCCAAGACCAAGAAAGAGTATGTAAACTCATATTCAAATAGCGTGAGCTGGATGAGTGAGAACTGACTGTCTTTTTAACGCTGTCTCCGATGTGAATCTATCTCCCTAACTCGTTCATTCTTCCTTCCCTCCAGTCACGTCTATACTATGAATGAAATATGGATGAATAATTGAATGGGTGCGGTGATGGATTAGTCAAGTTTTGAATTGGTTACGAGACAAGAATTTCTGATCACCAATTGAGTGACGCATGCAATGACTTGCAACGGAGCACATGCTCCTCATCCATTTTTTTTTTGAGCCATCATCTAGCCGTCGTAGTAAGGATCAAGACGAGTCTCTCTCTACGTAAACAGATCCATGAGAGAGGAAAAATTGTTCCTTTACATCTTTTGACTTCTTTTCTTTCTCGTCATCTAAGCAAGGCATGTCCAAACTGTTGAGGGGTATTGTAACGCGAGTTGTAATCCGAGAATCAACAAGCAAGAACTGCACTCACACTACTGAAACGAAACTACTCCATCCACCATCGCTACTCCTGACTCAGATCAGACGGGATCGAGTGCCGCAGATGCTTGGCGATGCTGACAATAGTGTTCTTTTTGATCCGCTTTACATCATGGATTCGATTTCAAATGCCAGCAAATTGAGGTGTTGGTTGAAGAGAGGAAAAAAATTGTTCAATACGTTTTAGTCGACTTACTGCCGATGACTGTTGCTGCTCCTGTGAGGGACACCACGATGGAGCCAAACTCGTACCACAATGAGAACCCATGTCAAATTGGGGATTTCCTCCTTGGTACGGTGGCATGGCTTCAGCACTGCCATTACTGAGGTCGATATGCGGCTGTTGAGGTTGCTGTGGATGATGATGATGGTGGTGGTGGTGCTGGTGAGGTAACTGCATTGGAAGTTGGCTTTGATTTCCGCAACACTTTTGAGCACAGGGTTGTGGAACAACACGAGGTTGATGTGGAACTAAGGGCGTCTGCATATGATGATGAACGGCAGAAGGTTGATGTTGTTGGTGTTGCTGATGCGTTTGTTGTTGTTGATGGGGATGTAAATCACTATTCGGACCACAACACTGAACACTTTGTATGTGATTATGCGAGTGGACAGGAAGATTCAACCCTCCGTGATTGCCTACCACGTCTCTGGATTGACCACCCTGACAACAATAGCTTGTTGGAGCACAACACTGAGGCTTATGACAACCCGCATGCATTTGAGACATGTCACCATTACTAAATGCTTGATTATCCTGACATTCTTGATCACCCTGAGACAGTTCACCACCCTGAAAACTGGGTTGTGACTGTGGTTGTGGCTGGTGTTGTTGTTGTAGGCTCACATTGCCACGACAACAGGCTTGCTGACAATACGAGTTCGACTGCATCACTTCATTGGTGGGACAGTTCGAGCTCATCTGCACGGGGAAACCTGGATTACCCCCGCCACCATTGCCACTATGACCACTGGGTTGGATACCAACCCCTATGTCATGACCCATCACACCGTCGCCCGTATTATACATATGACAATTGACATTGTTCGACCCATTGATGAAATTCTCGCCAAACTGACCCTTGGAGCCCATTTGCTGGCAACGGTCCTCGATGCCAGATGGAGTCGAACCACTGGGACTGGTCATTGGATACGGGGACTGATTGAAACAACCCGAATCAGCTGGTGAGACCGGGTGGTGGCTGAATGGAGACACTCCAGAGTTTTGGGATAACCCATCTGAATGTGAACACAACACGGGTGGAGTCATGGGTGACATGACCCCCGAATCTGCTGGCGATGGCGTCGGATGGTAGAATCCGCCACTGTTGTTACCTGTTCCTCCAGTTCCTCCGTTTGAGGTCTTGGCGTTCACGAAGTAAGACCCGGTGTTATCCATGGCTCCGAAAGGCACGTTTGATCCCGAATTCACGGACTGATTGCTATCTAACATCATAATGTTTGCTTACTTTGAAGCCCAGCACTCTCACTGATTTTTGTTGTTATTGTACCCCAATATCGGAGGGGAATAGCTAGCAAGGCCAGTACGGTAAAATACCAAGCTGTCAGCGCAATAGAAGCTTTTTGGACATTTGAGTAATGGATGAGTTTAGTTCTGGGCCAAGCAATCGTCGGAGAACTTCAGCTGTGAGATGCAGAATAGGGAGAGAAAGAGAAGGAGAGAGAGAGAGAAAGAACGAACGAGGGAACAACAATAACATCGATATTGACTCCTCTTCTTTGCTTGACACAACGTGTGCACATCCACGTTTCTAGTATGTGATGAATTCGAAGCTTGAAAAAGTGTGAGAAATCACGGGAGAATTATTTTCACCAACACCTAAACCCGGCGGCACTGAATGGGTTGTCACTTTCTTCATCATGGACCTGGTCACATACATTGTTATAATTAAAACACTATCACTATCGCCAGACTAAAAACAACGGCTCTGGCTGCACACTTTGTATTTTCAAATTTTTTCAGAGGAGCCAACTGATGTGCGTACTCTCTCTGTGTCTCACTGAAATCAACTAGCGCCATCATCCGCTTGGCGGACTCACTCCCGCTCACTTCCACAACGTCACCGAAGCAGTCCAATACTTGAAGTTCTTCGTTTTCCTCCCGTAGATAGAAGTAGTGCCGAATGCAAAAGCTCGAGGAACTCTTCAGACTCACGGAGCAGTTAAGCCGCCCGTTGCCGATCCAACGGCCGCTCAGAAAGAGCCGCTGAGAGACACATTTTCAGAGACTGGATAGCGAGGATCGAGCGAGTAAGGAAACCCTCAGAAAGAGAGAGACAGAAAGAAAGAAAAAGAGAGAACCCAGCTTGCTGGATTGTGCTCTGTTTGACGAACACTGGATGACTTCTAGCCCTCGGGTCTCTTCGAGTGCCTTTGTTGCATGTTTCGTTTTTCGAATAAAAATCTCTCTTTCAGCTTTTGAGACTGAAAAACCTCTCCTCTTTTTTGAATGAAGAGGGCTAACTTGGTGATATTGTTGGGCACAACATGGGATTGTGAGAGCAGAATAGAAGGTTCTGACAGGAGTATACTCTCCACAAGAGTATACTCACTTAGAGGAATTGTACTCTCCATGTACCTTCAACACGAACTAACTTGGAGCAAGAGGATTGTGTCGAATCGGTTCTCCGTACAAAACTTCCCTTATCCAAGGGATGATGCAGGTGAAAAACTTGGGAGTCGGTCAACTACTTCTCTCCTTCACAATATTCGTTTCTTTTCGAGACTTGAGCAATTTCTAGATCGAGACGGGATGAGGTAAATTCCAACAACTCTGCCCACTGACCTGACTGCAGGCATGCAAGCAAGCTAGCAAGCAAAGCAGTCAGAGTGTGTGAGTGAGCTAGTTCGCTTGTTCCTTCTTCACCCACCGTGGGTTCCCTCATCCAACAGCCCTGCATTAACTTCATCATGTGTTGAATACCCGTCTTCCTTGAGTTCACAAGGTGGGTATCTTGTATACATTGACTATCTGTCTACTCGTCTTCTCTCCACTCTACTCTTGAATAGAGTCATTTAAAAGGGGTGCAGCAGACCTCATGAATACCATCACAATACCTGATCTAATGATAGACTCGAAAAACAGCCCATGTGGTACTTTCCGCGTTGGAATACATTAACTTTTCGCCACCGTCAAAAGTGGTACCCACAATCAACCCCTCTCCACGATCCACGACCCAAGCCAAAACTGAACATTGTACTATGCCAGTAATGTAGTCATGTGCTGCTGTAAAAACATTTCCCTGGCATTCATAATCCTCCAGAGGGACACACCTCACCAATCCCCTCCTATTTCACGAACACAAACATATCATCCTGCAATAAAATCTTGGGCAATATGGAATGTCCACAATGTCTTTTGATGGCCTTGGTCCCACCCTGGGATTTTGGGCTCACCAACTGGTCCCACGGACAGACCAACCCAGTGGAACACAAGTTTTTTTTTTTTGCCTTCAACCAGACTGACAACATCTGGTCACCGAATTGTCATGGATCCCAAAGTCCAACGTTTCCCTCGTGGACGTTATTTCTTCTTCAAATACACGACGAAAATATTGCTTGGGCACCCAATTTTACTAATGTAGAACAAAATTAGTAATAGTGTAACTAATGAGCTTTGAGCCCTAAAATCTGCCCAGGAAGAACGAAATGTAGGGAAATCTTCATTTGTCCTTATTCTTCGATTCGATTGATCCACAACTAACCCCACCAAAAAAGATTGCTAGGAAAAAGCATGGAAATGGGAACAAAGGGTAAATGCATCGGTGTGCATTTGCACATTCCAATTCAGGAAATCCCAACCATTGATTGGATTTGGAAGGCGAAAACGGTTAGAAATGTAGGATCATCATAAATCAGGCGTGGATTGAACTGGAAAAGGCACACAAAAGCTTATTTGGTTGGACCATACAGAAGAAGACATCCGAAACACTTTCGGTTTCGTGGAACCGATTGAATGAGGAGGATCCATCTAACGAGTGGTCATAATCGAGCGAGAAGTGGCTTTATTGGCCTCAAAAACACTTGGGATCGGTATAATGATAATTTGTGGTGGTTAGCGTGTTCCTCTAAAATGTCGAGAAGCAGCCTTTTATGACCTATTATGCCCGGTTCGACTCGTGAATATCATAAAAAAGCACTTGGATTTTATTAGATGGATATGGCCCAATAAGAGTAATATCTGATGGCACCACAAAGTAAACATCAATCGGCGTACTCCACTTCTTGGCCGTCTTATGGCCAATTTGAGGACTCATCTCGAGCGAGATAATGCGAAAGTAAACACAGATTTAACGTGTCTCAATTAGCTTGAAGAGGCAAGAAAAGCAAATACTTGGTTCAACGCTTTAACTGGAACGTGAAAGAGCTTTGGGATCTTCTCACAAAAAATTGAGAAAAAGTTCATCTCGTTCGTGTCCACGGCCATGATCGAAAGTTCGATGCAAAAGACGTCAAACGTGACCCTCAAAAGGGGTCCAGGTCAATGACAGTCCTCGTGTCGATAGTGTCTTTGAGAAATGAATGTTAGCACTTCAAACAGTTGATAACATCAGTAATCAATATGACGCGCGAGAAGGGTTATAATATCATCTGCCTGTGAAAATGATCAAATTGAGATTGCTTTTAATGGGGGCAGCGCATAAAAAAGAAGCCAGAGCTGAACGTGATTCGAACTCGGTTCTGGTTCTTGATGAATTCAAAGTTGGCCTCTTCGCACTCACTCCTCATAGAACTGAGGAGTACAGAGTATTATTTAGTCTACCAGCACCAGACTGAGTACTACGTAGAGAAGCCACTCCATGGCACTCAAGAGTGCACCATGGTTGAGTGCTGGCTAACGTTCTTCTTGGTCGTCGTCGTCGTCTTGTTCTTCGACGACTTGGTCGTCCAAAGTCTGAGTGCGGGTCTCTTCTCTGGTTCACTCTATAGTGACTGGTTCGACGACTGACTGGTTGGTTGGTTGGTTGGTGGGCTGGTGGCTTGGTTGGGATGTCAGAGCATGATTTATCACCTTTTCTTTGGTTTGGCGATCCCTTTCCACTATTTTGCCTGTTGCCACTTTACTAACTCGAGGATCTCTTAGAGTGGTTCGATGATAAAAACTCATTTCAAAACCACAACCAACAACCAAAGCCGAGGATATGTGCAAGTTGTCTTCTGGCACGCACACACCATTTCCAACCAACCAACCACACATCTGCAGAGAGGCATTCAATTTCAGAAGAAAAAAAACCTCTTCACGGTGATTTAACAGAACAAGAAAACGATGAGGAGTCGAAATTAACCGCGGTTATTATTTTTGACACGGACACGAATCTATCAACATTAACCGGGTTAGCCAAAATGTAAGCGGTTTTGGCGCGGATTAACATAAAATTGGAAGGTAAAAAACACGGCATGAAATCCAATTTTCAGCGAGTCAGATTGCTTCCATTCACACGTAAGTGAAAATACGGCAATCTCATTGAGGTCTGATTACGCACTGTCTATCTCGTAAACGATCTCTTCCCCTCTTCATCATTGCTTCTCCATTTTACGGAGACGCAGTCATAAACCCGGACCCATGAGCCTCTTCGATTATAAACTGCATTGTAAACCCCGACAGTTTTAGTTTTAATGAGATATGAGAAGGATCTACTTAACCAAGGGGCTTTACTCAATACGAAACATTAACCAACTATAGTTAGAGACGTCTTTGTCGAAGAGTACTAGAATTTAAAATTGATCCGTCCAATGCATGAATATTTTAGCCCAGACAAATTGCTTCCCTTGTAAATCAACTACGAGGACGACCAAGAAGGGGGAACAAGCATATCATGTCAGAGACAATTAATCATTTCTTTGGAAGGGCATATTGCCTCTTCCAATGACAATTGTCGCTAAATACATGAATGGGCTCAATCCAACCAACCGTAATTGGACTTAAAATCAGAATGAGAAAAAAAGAAGACGACTTGCGCATTTCCGTCTGGATTTAAGACAAAGCCAAGATGGTTCAAAGCCGAATTCGTGATTGGAAGTCGATGGTGGGATTGCCTCAAACCGAAAAATCCTTCCCGAAAACAATAATTCTCGCCCATGACAGAGAAACACACACACAGGTTAAGCGAAGAAAAATCTTCAATGGCTGAGTCAAGCCTGGGGATTTGATTCACCATGCCTATCATTACGCAAAAACCATCATTGAAATGGGTTCGTTCGAGGGCTCAACCAAATCGTCAGGTTTGAGCAACGAGTCGATGGGGAGAAGAAAAGAAAATCTAATCCACCCAGTCCTTCTTCATTCACAGAAATTGTTCCCTCAATTGACTTTGCCAGTATTCCAGATGCTCTTCCAGGATTGTTGCTTTGCACACACATACATACTATAGTACATAGAGTCCTTTCGTCACGAGTTGACGACAAAAAATCCCGATGAGGAATGGACTTGCATACTGAAACAATCCTACTTACAAGGATGTCCCTCCTCCCTCTCCAGTGAGACCTTTTTGAGATCCCGGTTGCATCGCTCAAGATTGATGATCTTTTAAGAACCGAATTTGTGGACAGCAATGAGCTTTTGTGAACCAAATCGTTAGAATATTCATTCGTTGCAAACATACAGGGTGTACAATAAATTAAGAAGGGTAACAACGTCACACCCAAGTGCCAAGTAAATCTTTTTAATGTGCAAAAGAGAGAAAAAGCTTCCATTTTAAGGACAAACAAACGATTAAAATGAGGAAATTACAACTTCCCGTTTAGGCAAATCTTTTAAAAAGGGACTACAAAAGAAAAGAATTTGACTAGGCTTTGGTTTTAGAGACTTCAAATTTTTGTCCACACCCTGTAAACATGGAAAAGTGAAGCTATCCTACCCCCATCGCCAGTTCAATAACATAGAGTTCTAGAACAAGACAAACGAACATATGATTAGAAAAGTGGATCAACTTCACCAAAAGAAGAATGACAGCTTTTCAAACGTTATTGGAACCTTTTCTGATGTGCCTGCGTTTCTCTGCATGTAGATCTTCATATTTTTTGCTAGCGGCTGTTGTGTACGATCCTTCAACAAAACGTAATGACAGTCCCAAACCTGGAACAGGGTAGCAATTGGACTAGCTTCGATCTGAACACAGTTGGGTGGCTGCTGAAGTCGGTTCGACTTCGGCTGCTGCTCTGTGTCTGGCAAAGATTAATGAATCGAAATTGAGAAAATTAGACGGGTTCAGTGTTCTTCGTTTCTTTGACTCTGTAGTAGTGGAGTGCATCTACATTCGACACTCTAAGCTGAGGAGGAATTGCAGTACTCGAGAGAAGAGGGCGTCACTTCGACGATCCGTTCAAGTGGACCGATAGCGAGGCCAATCATGTGTGTTCTCTCCACCTCAAACTATCCGAAAGAAATCTATAAGACGCTCCAACAATCTGGTAAGGAGGTCTGGGATTGAAAATATTGATCTGACACTTTGGCGGAGAGAATCGGTGCCAAAGTCCAGCATTAGCTCCCCACATCGAACATCACAGGACTCGGGAGAAGCCCTGAGAGAGAGGGCAGCATCTTGGAAATAAATGGCGACGCACGTTTTGGCCATTAACGCGGTGCATTTCCATCAAAAAGGGAAAATGCCTTTCCAAGCATATCCAAAAACTACAGCTATGAGCGAACGAACGAATGAACGAAAGAGGGATGGAACGAGTGTGAGGACGTAGTAGAGGCAAATTCGCGGAAGAACAAGGCCCTCGTTATGGATAAGGTGTGTGTGGTTTGAAATTTTATTTCATTTCTCCTAAACATGTGCCGTTAACATTAGTCAGCAGCAACTACTACAACATCTCCAAGGCAAAGATGAACCAAACGACCTACTAGCTCGAGTGGCAAATTATTACTCCCGCCAGACCCATGTAATTAAGTATGGAGCAAGCGGCACATTACAAGCGCAAAAATTGGTTCTAATAAGTGGAGCTGGGAAATTTAGTTGTCAAATTGGCTCTAAAACGAGGATGGACAAAATATGACTTGCAGATCAGCTTCCAGCCAGCCAACCCACTGACAATACTTGAGTAATCCCATCATGGTTAGCATTGCCACAATGATGCTCTGAGATTACAGGGGGCATAAAATACCACTCGCTTTTTGTGCATCCTCCCCTTTTTTCAGAGAAGGAATGAGTCTCGTACCTAATAGCAAAACCCAGATTGCTTTGGGCTTTTGTTCGTTAGGCCAGGAAATCAAAAACAAGTCAAAATGTGGGGAGGTATTTTCTAGATATTTTTCCGACCGGGTTGGCCCATTGTGTGAGAAAAACAAAGCAAACGCACGTAAGCTTCAAGCCAAGAGCGAGAGAGAGAACGTCTACTACAACAACGACGACTTCTTCGTCTTCTCAATCGTCGTTTTCTTCTTGTTCGGAAAAGGTCACGGTATCAAGATTTTCTTTCTTTCTTCTATCCGTCCGTTCTTTCTAGCCCTGAACAAGACTTGTTTGTTGTTAGGTAAGATCACGTTTTTTGGGTCCAACTGTGTTTCTCGTTTGGCCTTAGGGTATCTTGTATTCTTCAGAACTAAGCGAGAACACATTCATTGTGGAACAAAAAGCAGCAGGCATGAGCAGCTTTTAACTAGGAATCGTCATCAATTTGACAAAACAATTGAAACTTTGCATTAAAAACCTGTTGAGTGAAAAAGGATGATTTATCCCTGCAGGGCTTGGTTTTGGAAACAGATGTTTGCACTTCGTAGAGTTAATGAATTACCGACACACAACTAACTCTTCCAGGCTTGTGTGAAATTCCAGCAACACAAGAACACTACAATTCACTTCACTTCATCAATTCCAACAGGAAAGAAATAAATTCTAATGATGTCAAGTTGCCGTGCTGCCAAACAATAAATCACCACCTTTTCTCATGCTAAATCTCCCATCATCTTTAATTTGTTGGCATGTTACAAGAGTCGACGATAACCGACTCTTTTCTATTCCTCTCATCTGAATTAGCAACGTCAGACCAAAACGACTATTGGAAAAATAATAACGGCAATATAAATTCAAAGTCGACATGTTGACCACGTGGGAATGCTCAAGAAACAATTGTTGTCGTTTACACAGCAATTTTCCTCCAATCTTTTATTTAGCTCGTCCAGGTGCGACCTAACTGAGCTTTCAATTTAAACCCCCCCCAAGAGCCAAGAAAAGACAAAGTTTCACCCATGAGTGACCGACAACTTACGAGCAAAAAACCTTCTCATCCCACCTGGAAAAGAAATTCCTCACGAAATGCGCCCAAAAAGTTCTTTCATGTGATTGACCACTTGGCACTGAACAAAAGAGTGAGTGCAAATTCAATTTTGTCCCCTCAAAATTGAGTCGTGTTCGACTTCCAATGAAAACCGTCGTCATCTCTCGTTCCTACCCGACACCCGCTATTATTTTGACGGCAATCCGTCAAACTTGAATGACAAGTCCAGTCAAACAAAATGAGATTGGACAACTTCATAGCTCGGTTCCATCGAGTATCATTGACCTCTAGAAGAGTATTACGTACCTGGAAGGAAAAGGGAATTGAGGTTGATCAGATATCATCGATAGAATTGGCATCCAAACTGACCTAGGTAACTCGTGTTTGATTCGGTTGTTTGTGAAAGCGAGTTCTGATCGGTTCACCGTTGATTGGCTGACAACTCATGAGTTCAGGTTCAATTGACATTTCTCAATTCAGCCAAGGATTCATTAGGAACGGTCGTAAAATGCTTGTAATCCAATTTGAGATTGTCTTCAGAATCTGTCGAGGTATTTAGTATTTACCACGGACTCGCTTGAATGCACAATCATTGGATAAAAACGGTCTCCCAAAGAGCTTTATTTTGAAATGTACCACGATTCATGGTATACGTACCTACGACCACCAACCTTTCAAGGCAACCAATTCCATTCCCAACCAAAGAAGAAGAACAAGAAAAACGTACAGCATACAACTATCCAGTACTGAGCTCTCCAAAGCAAACAATCACAACACACCCCAAGTTCGTGAGTATGTACCGTAGTATACAGCATGGACTCGAACACAACCGGTACTCGAACCTTCTTGTGTCTTTCATGTTGAAAAGCAATTAGGGAAACTTGAACGTTTCATTAGTAGTGAGGCAGCGGTGCTTGGTTGGATTCCCCCGGTCTACAATAACACGTAAGACTCTCTTTCTCTGCACTTCCCTTGAAGACCAGAGGATGAAGGAGAAGTAATTCTTTGCGACAGGCGACCGACCAAGACTCTTCCTCTTGAAGAGGGCTTTTTTTTCATCCCAAGTGGACATCGATCCCATCACCGACTTTGGAAAGGTTGGCAAACACCTTTCGCATCCACATTTTTGAAAGGATTAATGGACATTGGATCGCCGAGATTTGCATATTGCAGTCCGGGTTCGCTGATATCTCAAAGTGTCTCCAACGAGCGTTGGACCAAATGTGGAGATGTATTATTATCACGAGTGGAAACCTGACTAAAATTAGGGACTTGTCAAATCAAGGTTGTGTCTTCCTATTTGACAAGAGTCAATTTGGTGCTTGCAATTCCGAATATAATAACAGTGAGTGTCAAAGTGGGGACGTTTCGCAACATTTGTGGCGAAAAAACGACCACCGTTTGCAGTTCTCTCATTCCGCTTCGAGTGCGAAAAGCGTTGTGGAGTAATGGGCTGTTATTTCTCTCATTGAAGACGAACTTTTCACTCGTCAACGAGTTATTTTATGGTCCATTTTACTCACATCATAACAATATTCCTTACGATATGTCAAAACAACGAACAGGTGCTTCACTACTGACTTGACTGCATCCCAAAAGATGCAGTGCTTGGGGGAAGAAGGCGGGCCAAATGGACCGGATACGAAACGATATCTGGAAGGGATTACATTTCTGATTTGACAGATTAAATAAGAAGCCACATTCTTTATCTATTAATCCAGACAATTTATGGTTCCTGTCCACTTTTCTGTCCAGGTGGCCTCAGTCATACTCTCAAGGAGTTCCCCCGGAGAAGGAGGGAAAAAAGAGTTGAGATTGTAACACTAACGTTGCCACGCTCATTACGGGATACACATAGACACACACAGAGCAAATGCGAGTGAGATTCCCCGAGTTGTCTCGAGAGTCTTGAGCGATTTATTGCTTTCACGCGCCAATTATTGTTGAGCGTTTCCAGCATGCAAGTTCAACTCGAGACAAGAGTGACTTTTGACTGGAGAGATGCGAGTTTAATCGACATCGACCCCTCACTTCAGAGACCTATCTACTTACCTACCTACCTGTCTCTATACCTCCCAAGTCATTCTGGTCAGATGCAATATCTCGCTCATTCACTTAGGATTACACCATTCAATTTGAGAGCTTACAAACTGCTCGTCATTGTTGGACCAGTCGTTGGTTGTTATGCTATGAAGCATCAGATCAAGATCAGAGAGAGAGAGAGAGAGGATAGATGATCCATCTACCGAGGGAGTCCGACGTCAAAGGTTGTGGTGTGCGTTTAATTACATCTAAAAAGCCGAGTGTGATCGGGATCTACTTAGAATATGGGATCAACTCGTCATTTTTTGTTGACTAGAGGCTAAATGGAAATGTTTTCTAATAGGAAAAACATCAGCTCTGTGACTTCAGTCGTTC
This sequence comes from Tigriopus japonicus, assembly GCA_010645155.1. Taxonomy (NCBI): domain Eukaryota; kingdom Metazoa; phylum Arthropoda; class Copepoda; order Harpacticoida; family Harpacticidae; genus Tigriopus; species Tigriopus japonicus. The sequence goes on from CM021318.1 coordinate 3,491,219, forward strand.
CTGACCGTGACGTTACGTTAGCGAGTCCACATTGAAAGCGGACAAACGGACATCCTGCTTTTTTAGTTTGGGAATTTGCACTCACAATTGAGTCTTTGTTTGTGCATATGGGCATTTTTGTCCATTGGCCAGTTCTTGTGTGACCGAAGAACGTCTTATTTATGGGGCTTCCTTGCGTAGCGTGAAAGAAAGGAAAAAAAGATCTCAAAAATGAAGGAGTTTATTTCCTTAAAATTATCTGTCATGAAGATTTACGGGCTTTGATCACAAAAGTGTCTTCCATGCAGGTTCGTTTTTCCCCTCCCTTAAGAAATTTCACTTCGAAGGAATTTGCAGAGATTTCCCCAGTCGTTGGAATTCGCATTGAATCATAGATCTAAGCAGCAAGAGAGAAAGAGAGATCTTTTCATCGTGTCTGATCCACCAACCACAGACTTACGTATCTGCGCCAAATTTAGAAAGCATTCACTTCGAGCCAAATTGCAAGCCATTTCCTGGATATGCAAAGTGAATCCCAAAGATATTGCCTCTAACTCCCAATATACAGCCTCAGTCTTGATCCACCTCTTTCCAATCTGTTATCCCTCATCACTTGGGACTTTGAAGGGACTGAAAATGAAATTGTGGCCGAAGGGACGCTCGAGGCTTTCCACTATTTGGAACACTTTGATTTACCCCTACGAACGCACTCAACGAACACGTCCATCAATTTCAAAATGACTCACAATGCCTATTGAAATTAACAAAAGACTGAGAAGGCGTCGATTGTGACGCTTTGATTTACGTGAAAGGCTGACTACAACTGTAAGTTACATGCATAGCGCACACACACAATGAGTGGTAAGCTCCCTCTTCTTCTTCTCCTCTTCCATGGAGCCATAAGTAGGGTTCTTGAGTTAAGGAACCTCTGCGTCAGAGACGAAGGGCCAAACGCCCTAAAATGATGGATGGATATTTTACCGGAGATTTCTGTCAAAAACTTTTTTCATTCCCTTCCTCTGGGGAAGGAGAAAATAATCTGGGTAGTTGGAGGGACACCACCAACCAACAGACCGGCCAGCAGAGAAATGCTCGGAAAGAGTACCAAAAGTAAGAATATCTTTGATACAATCGAGATCGCCCTCATTCATTCCCACGACAAACAGCAAGCGGAAAACTCGAACTGATAACGATTTAAAAGAAAAAAGAGCCATTCTTTCTTTCTCTCTCAACTGCAACGTTTGGCTTCTTATCCAAAAGAAAGAGAGAAATGCAAAAAAAGCCTCGAGGCCATACATTGATTTGAAACACATTGAGTCAGTATGTTAATGTGGACTTTCGCTTGTACAATCCACGTCCCCACATATTCACGTTCGTTCACGCTACACACTCGCCTTCTCGGCTTTTGAGTCGTCGCTTGTTACCCACCAATGAGCATTGGAATTCATAAATAATTCAGAAAATGCATTTATCATGCCAGATTGTGAGTAAACTCGGTGGGAAGCTCACCTACCCAAGTCCTTGTTGCTCCTTCTCACAAGGTGGCGGAATAAATTCTCCAGAATTGGTTATTCAAGATGAACAAAACATGAACAAGCTAAGCTAACTCGAATGAAATTAAACATACACCGCGCCTTCGTTTTGCCCTCACAGAATCGGACCCAAATATTTCGTTCTGATCTAAAGATCACAGATGCCACCAAGAGCCTCGGCTTTTTGGCTTTTTCATGGGCTTAAGACCTTTTGGAGATTTTGATTTGTCGACCACCAAGAAATTGGACATTCCTTCTCTTTCCAAAAGTTCACGGCCCAAGATGAACGCGAGGCTTCGGTCCATTTCAAAATGCACCCACTTTGGTCGAGGGACGGGTAACGAACTGGTTGTCGGCCTGCATCGAAGCTCAAGAACGAGCTATCTCTGATACCCATCATTTACCTTTGCTTTGCTACATAATTGCTATTAGTCGCGTTCATTCAGCCCAGATCCCGGTTATCCCACTAATACTTCATTCAGCTTACGGCAAGAATGGACCCAATATTGGGAATGGACTTAGCTTGCTTTTGGAACTGGGCAATCGAGAGTTTGATGGACAGGCGACGATCGTGGATTGAGCTTTAGAACCAAACGAACCCGAGTCCCTGGTCAGAAATGCTTCGATGACAATGGGTCGCTCAAAAGGCAACAGTTGAAAAACAAGTCCTGTAACCATGACAAATGTGGAAACCAGTCCGACAGTTCGACCGATCAACGACCGAGAAATGAAATGCTTCGACTCCTTTTGAAGTTAGTTGAAGCTCCAAAAACCACGAGCTATAAATATGCATGAGAAATGCTACAGTCATAAAATCAAAGAGTTTGATCCAGACCCCCTTTAATCGTCATTGTGAATGTGAATAGATGCAATTCAAAATGAATTAGCATGGCAGATGAGAAACCTCGATACAGCTTCGTAGAATTGATCTGTAGCGCACTAAATTGACAAGCAATGATGATCCCCACGAGCGACGTGTGTGGTTGTCATTTTGTTTGATCTGCAAGGTGTTCCATCATTTCTTTCATGTTTCTGGTGATGGCTTAAATGACAGTCCTTGTGACAGATGAGCTCACCTGGATTGTTGGACTCAATCATCTACGAAACAGATATGAAGATGGAGACACAAGAGAGATCCAGGACAAGCCAAAATGTCAGCTATGCGTCTTCTTCTTCTTCTTGTGAAACGAGCAGCGCAAGTGAGAAGAAATCACCTCGTTTGTCACGGAAAAGTGTCATGTGAATGGGTTGCTCTTGTTATTCTTATGGACTGTTACGCACCTCATGAAAAGCAAAGTGATCGACCAGGTAGAACAAGTGGGGCTGAACAACAACAACGACAACCATAAACAAAATCGTTAATGGTTTATTAATCCACCCTGGTAACTCCTGTAGTTTGCTGGAATTGATTTCCTGGCAGGAAGTGGCCCTTTTGACCGCTAATCCTCCCTAGTTCATCTAATGATCCCAGAGCCCGATTATTGCTTTCCCGACAACACTTCAGGTCTTTGCATGGTTTGACAAGAGCCTGAATCATTCATTTTTCACGTCAACTTAATACACTGAAGGATTGGCATCTTCTAACCAACTGACCAAGCAGACACGCAGGCAGCTCCTACATTCGCATGGCTTCTGAATCAGTTCACTTTCAAAACAGGAGGTCCGTGGAACTTGACAGCCATTGCTGATCAGCACACGGTCTTGAACCGAGAATGAAAAATGGTCTTTGCAAATGAGAAATTCCTTAGCACTCGGTTTGCATCTCTAAGACAGAGAGACTCTCCTGGATGTTCCCCTCTCACTACTCTTATTGCTCCTCCTCCTTCTTGGTCATCTTTGCTTTGTTGGCCAAGTCTTCCAGGAGTTGAAAGAGGTGAGTGAGCAAGTGGATGGGCAATGCCGGATTCATCTTGAAAAGATCACTAGTCTCGAGAGCGACGAGAACTGGCGTTCTCGATGGCTTATTGGAAAGAAATTGCCTCGTTAACCAACCGCTCCTCACAAAGAAACTGAGAAAGGGTGACCACTTGGAAAAGGCTAGGAAAATCTCGGGACAATAGAGTGAGAAATGCAATCTTCCACAACACAGGGGAGGCTTAAGGAGCCATAAATCAATGTGAGAGGGAAAAAGGGGCATCGGTCAAAACATGCACTAGTACGTTCTTCCGATGGTGCTCACTGCATAGTAGTGCCCTTTGCCACTTCAAAGATCGCTTTCTCGTTAAGATCCGGAGTTTTGGGATTGTTTTGGCCCCCTTCTGCATTTGTCTGGCTTGACGGGTTTCGAGTTTCATGAACTTCGTGAGGGAACCATTGTTTGTGTTCCATGGTGGAACAAAATACCACAAGTCAGATTAACATCACCCCCTCTGCAACCTTGTAGGACAACGGAGAGCTCTCTTTACACACAGTATACACTAAGCAGTAGTATGTAGAGCAACGATTGCTGCTGTTTCTTCTTCGTCTTCTTTACTTCAAAGCTCCTATG
>CM021318.1:3495344-3586895 GCA_010645155.1 Tigriopus japonicus
TTGGCCCCTTCTGCATTTGTCTGGCTTGAAGGGTTTCGAGTTTCATGAACTTCGTGAGGGAACATTGTTTGTGTTCCATGGTGGAACAAAATACCACAAGTCAGATTAACATCACCCCCTCTGCAACCTTGTAGGACAACGGAGAGCTCTCTTTACATACAGTATACACTAAGCAGTTGTATGTAGAGCAACGATTGCCGCTGTTTCTTCTTCTTCTTTACTTCAAAGCTTCTATGGAGAGAGAGTACCTTGCAAAGCTCAACCACAACCCTGCAGTATTGTTCCATTTGTGCTTGGCTAGACTCGCAAATGAGTCCGGGGAATTTTTTGACAAGGGAGATAAAGTCGTAGAAGCTTACCGCCACTCACTCATGGCATGTTAATATGATCACGTTTCTCATTTTCTCCACTCAATTAAATGCCAGGCCAGGTTTTTGGTCTTGTAATTAAGTTATGGCATGTTTCATTATTATTAGCACGAGGTTTTGCATATTCCTCGTTTGCTCAACCGCTGAGTGCGCCAATGTCAGGCGAATCACGTGAGCATTGTGTGATTGTGTTTTGGGCTCGGAAGGAAATCGAATGCAAAGAGGAATAAGACAGAGACGTGAGCACTAAATCGAAAGAAGGTGATTTTCGTGTCTATTGGTTGGATTCGAGAGGTGGCGAAGCCATGAATTCGTCGTCGTCGATTGGCATAAAATTCTTCGCTTTGTGGGCTAGTTGTTGTACAACTACTAGAAATCGCTCGCGTGAAAAGAAATCATTACCGTCTGTTGGCCACATACTACAGTCTCCTGATAAATCAATAGCAGTGAAGGGGAAAAATCAATTGAATGACTCACTTTCAAAATAGAATTGTCGACCACTGCCTGAGCAAAAGCATCTGTAAATTTGCTCCCTTCTAGGTTTTCAGAACATGACTACAGAGCGTATCGAAACAATGCAAAACTTGTACTGTATTAACGAACGCACCACTAAATGACCTTTTCCTGACATGTCGTATCACAAACTATTACTCAACACCTAGCGATTTGCTTTTGGATTCAAAGCCAGGAACTTAATATGAAGACTTTTGATCAGGCTGAAATGAAAAGTGAACACGATGGGTAGGACCTTTTTTGACGAAGCGACTCCATTTTTACACGAATGAGGCTAATTAAAGATCAAGAACGCTACGTATAAGCATATAAAGCCTTGTATATATCAGAAGAGCCCCCGTCTATTAATTAGACTAATGGTCATGACCCTTGGCGAGAGTGGGAAGAGTGTGTAATTGTTCCCAGCCCTCAAAAAGCGACTTCATAGCCACTCTCGCAAATTCCCCCCTCAAAACCAAACAAAAGCATGGCGTTCATTGTCAAATGTGCTTGAATAACAACAAGTCATACATGAAAAGCAGAATGTAATAAGAGACAAAGCAAATAACCTTCAGAATGGTTTGAACTGTAATCTGTACTCATCCCACGTTCCGCAAGTGATCTGGGACAGATTTTGTGTTTGCTTTACAGACACAATTAAATCGGACGACAATTAAAGTAAGATCAGCAGGATTACTCGGGAAAGACACAGGAAGAACCTGTGATCATTAATTAAACAACACTCGAGGAATCATTTGTCACTGTAATTGCTTGTCAACTGCACCAAAGAAATGCAAGCAACTTAATCCCCTGCAGAGAAAACAACACCATACACACACATCCTTTGCAAGAATCATTCTCAAAGGCCATCTAGCATACGCTCAGCCAAGCTAGATTCGTTTTGGTCTTCCTCAATGGTTGTGATTAAAACTATTCCTATGTTCTCTCCAGATGGTTGGTCCCTCGAATCGAGTTCCCCCCTTCGCTTTCTTTTTTTCTGTCTTTTTTCTTTTTGTGATGGTGGTCAAGAGAAAGTGGATGAAGAGGCGAAGACCCATTGGCCCTATTTTGGCAATTTTCATGTGATAGAGAGCCTCCTCTCCTGTTTCTGGGCTCTCGGGTAAATGAGAAATGCTTCTCTTCACCTTCTTCGTCTTCTCAGGGTCCATTTCATCAAGTTAAGGGCTCAACAACAACAACAACAACGAGACAGAAGGAAGTGCGTGGTAAGGTTGTTGTGCTCTACAACATCCAACAAAACTCTTCAAGAGAGAACGAAACGAAAGAGGGAGACGTGCTCGGGTAGAGTGGTATCACATTGCCTTTCTTAACAAGGTTTTCCTCTCCCATCGGGAACCGCTGCCAGCCTTTTTCCCAGTAAAACTGCGCGTTAGGATGGGTATCGGTTGTGATTTGAAACCGTTGTTTTTAAAGTCAGATTTTCAATGAAGATTTCAACTAACAATATACTTGTTTTGAAAAACAGAAGTGACAATGAAAGCCTACCCAAGAGTTTTCACCACAGCAGGATGGAGGTCCCTAGTTTGCAGGAAAGCGAAGGGTTAAGACAAGATTGGGTGGAGAGAGGGTTAACTGGACCCTTGAGCTTGGATCCACTAGGGAGGGCAATTCCACTGAGGATCGACCTTATTGAAGGTAAAGCATCTCTCATACAGGATACATCCAACCAAAGGATCGGACGAAAGAAGACGAAATGACGAATTACATCAGAAACAGCTACTGTTTCAAGATCGTAAGTAGGCAAAAAGTGACCTCTCAAACGTCATTCCTCCCCTTAAATATATTCTTATTGCTGGAGTACAATGACTCTCTTCAAATTTGACCACTCTAAAGACACTCGCCGGGATCATTTTTCTAGGATCAAATATCACCCATGATTTGCTAGCTCAATCCAGCGGGAAATTTGATCCCATTTTTTCCACCGCCTCTGTTTGCACAAAACGGCAAAATGAATGACTGAGGCCAGAGGGGATCAAACGAGCTCAAAAACTAAGACAATTCATCACTCATCTCACTTGACATTGATGAGATTGAAATTCAAGCACGTGAGTTGACATTGCACTCAATAGACATTCAAAGTGGTACCATATTAACATACCTGAAAAAGAAGAACATATCCTCATTTGCATACCTTCTTACAGATAAAATCATAACATACGTTTGACAACACCCCTGATGGTCCCTTAACATGTTATCATCGGGTGCAAAAATGTCTAATTACTTCATCAGTCATCGTCATTCCTACTTCACAGGATATATAAACTGGACCCAGATTCAAAAAGCATTTAGAGTCACTTAGCATTGAAATTGGCACCTTTTTTTCCTCATGACTTCCCTCCAATGGCTAACTAATGACCGAACGAGGGGTGGAGGTGGGGGCTGTGTAAGCAGAGCTGGTATTCATTGGGGGATTAGTGGCTGCATTAGGTCGAAATAAATCTTGTAAGCAGATAAATCTTTCCTCTCATGACACACGCGGTGTTGAGTCTGAAGAGAATCCGAGCAAACCGAGTTCTGCCATGAACTGGTCTTTGTACTTGGCTGGCGGATACTAACAATGAGGGAGGTGAGCAAGGATGGACGGTATCGACACACACCAATTGGCGTTTGTTTTATGGAGCGTTGGAGTGTCAAATCGGAGGAAATATATCACTTCCTCAGGTTCAAGTGCTCCTGAGACTAAACAAGACATTAGAGACAGTGGCCAGCTCTAATGGGGCTCAAGTAGCTTAGCTGGAATACGATTGGCCCCATCGCTCATTTGAAATGGAACTGGGCTTTAAATGTTGTTCAAGAGCTGTGGTATATTTGAACCGATCGAAAATTCTTATTGGCGGTTGAGAATGATACCGAAAGCCATCAAATTATGGGTTATTTTTCACATTGGATTCCACGCAACGGCCTTAATGGTTTAGCGCATGCGAATATTTACTGTATTCAGAGACAAGTGCACCTTCACCACAAGGTGGAATTTGGACTTGTCATCGAAATTGAAAATGTGAACACAAGAAGCATTCCATGGACTGAACATAAAGAGCACAGGGTCAACGGAATTCAATATGGAAACAAAGTATTTAGATGAATAGGTTCCCTTTGTTGGTATGATGAACAGATCTGGTGTCACAAAGTGAATCCTTCACGTGGTTTATTCCATCATCATTAATTTATCAGGTCTGCCTGCAGGCGAGGAATCGAGCTAAGTGGGCAAGCCACAGACGAAAAATCAATCAAAACTTTTGCATTTCCATAACAGCTGCTTCTGCCAGTCGTGAAATGGACGACTTCATTGCAGAGAACTACACAACTTCTGCCCTCATGGCGAGAGTTTTTCGAACTGGGGATCTGTCTAATTAGTAGATAGGGCAATCCATCTCTGAATCTGTTTGTCGTGACAGGTGACAAGTCAAAACCGGCACCAACAAACTGACTGACGACTTGTGGAAAAGTGGATTTTAAGCTGATTTAGAGGGGTTCAGGTCCATTTGAGGAATCAGGCCTTGCGGAGGTCAGCGCCAGAAGAAATCAGGGTACTACTATATGCGAGAAAATCCCAAGGAACTAATCTAAAGAGCCTTGATATGGCGAGGGACTGGAGAGAACTCGGATAATTAATGCATATGCATGTCAAAAGCGGCAAGAGAAAAAACTTTTCCACGAGATTTCATTAATCAGCTTGATGACCTGCTAATTACACTAATTAATATTGCACTCTTAGGAGCAGAAAAAGGAGGGAAACTCTTGATCTCTCTCGGAAAAAAATCTGATCCCGCTACTTATCCGTAAGATCAAATGGTCCAAATTTAGACCTCTTAATACAGGCAATGAAGCCCAAAAGAATTCGAACAAAAGATATTATCGGAACAACAAAGAAACAAAGTACATTTCAGAGTGAAATGTCTTGATCATGTCCCAATTTTAGTGGCTCTAAATGCTCCGTTTAAAGTCACTTCTCAGCTCCTCATCACTCTAGCAAACTTGACCCTTTCAACGTTTGCTGGCATGGAACATTAAAATTTTTGAACAAAAGTCCGACAGTTTCCAAGACCACCACTGAAAAGCTCGGATTATTTTCAAAAGCAAGAATGTGTGAGAGTGCTTGCTTGACTTTGTCATTAAGAAATCTCAAGATGGTATCAAGCGTTCGTCTAAGACTTGTTTCCTGCGCAAATGGTGTTGACAATACACTCATTTCAACAACAATTACAACACGACAAACAAATGAAAGATGAACCACTTGCTCTCTTTATCTTCCTTTCAAATGGAAAGATCCTCCTCCACCAAAAGTGGATCTCTCGATGATGAATTCGCGCCATAACTGGAAATTCGTAGACGTGATAGCAATAAATCACGTTCATGAAGACAAACAATGCTCAGGGAAGTAATTAAAATCAGAGATTCATGACCAAGCATTAAATCATTGGTGACATGAATCATACAGGTACCAAACTATGGGAGTTTTTTATGAACATGTTTGTCTAGGTGTGTCTCGAAAAATGCCAATATTTCCAGCATTGTAATGAAATCTACATAGGTAGTAGATCCAAGATACTTATCTAGTCACACAGTCAAGCCTAATTAATGTGTTGATCTCATAAGCATGGAAATTCAAGCTCGAAAAACGAAGCAAATTGGCGCAAGAATGCCACATCTCGCTTTGTTTGCCACTTCCTAGCAAAAGGATGAAATAATTTCACGCCAAATTCCACTCGAAAGAACTAAGATCCCTCAAGCATAGCTAAAAGTTATTGACAACAGATCGTGTTCATGTGTCATTCTTGCAAGTCATCATTGGCATGAGAGGCACTAACAAAACGGACACTTGACATCGACACTCGGGCCATAAAAAAGTGTGTGCAATATGCTAATAATACAAACTTGTGAGATGTCAAGAGATGACGGGATGAGACCTACGTGACAGTATTGACTACGTCATAGGAATAGACTCTCGAGCTCTGTTCGTTTCTCTCACAGTCATTTGCAATTTTGAATAGACTTGGTCAAAGAGATTGGATAACTTGATCATCGCGAGAATCTTGCCACGTCATTCAAAACTTGGTTCGTTTCAAGATGAGGCAAAAACAATCTTTGGAAGTTTCTCATGAATGATTAAGCACGAGAAAGGAACACATAACATCTGGACGTCTTTCCCAACTTAGATAGTCTATATTAGACAAAGCGTATGGACCATCATCAATGCTTGTCAAAAATGTTAGCAAAATTTGCACTCTCTCTTAAACCATTGAGGATGCAAATTTGCCTTGTGGAAACGTGTCCGTCCAGTGTTTGGGAAGTCCCGAGCTCAGGATGTTTGTCCGATTCGCGCATCAGATGAACATTCGAGGGACAGAGAGATTGGGGTCATACCGCCTTCAACTGCGGGCCATAAGAATGGCAAAGATTTTTACTAGCCACAGTGAGCTCTTAAGGAGTCCGTCTACAAGCAAATAAATATTTCATTTACAGTTTCAAGGAATTTGGACAAACACATCATGAGTGAGAAAGAAAGTATAGGATGGAGGTCTGAAAGCGACTTGCATCTTGATCTCGTCGACGTTCCTTAGTGGACCCACGTGGGCCTCAAAGAATGCTTCACCTTAACGAAACGTTGAGCCTGTCGAGTATGCTCGTATTTACAGCCAATAGCTCACGGTTGTCCTGTCAAAGATCCAGCGACATATATAATTTACGATACGTTTGAACTTGTTTGGATCTCGGAGGACTTGCGATTGTGCGGCACATCAACTTTGAAGTTTAAACCCAGGGGTAGCTGGAACGGATGCAGTAAAATTCATCCACGGATGGGTCATGGGCAAGAATTTCGATGAGGTGACAGGTTACAAGATCAGAGGGGGTGATAATCAACATTGAAGTCACATTAAGATGACGGAGAAGATCTCATGGAATGCCAGGATCAACATAAGGAACGAGATACAAGCAGTCAAGCCATCCCACATGAAAGACCGAGTGGCAAACAATTCCGCTTATTCACTTACTCACACTTGAACAGAAAAGAAACCGACCCACTATAGCTTGTGCAACACCAGTACTTTAGGCTTTTCAAGAATGTGGGATATGAGCTTCTGCAAGGCAGAGAAACCTCCTCACTTGAAAATGAGCTTTTAAGCTTTTTGAGTGTTATCACTTTCAGATAGCTTTATCTACGATATAAGCTAATAAACATCGACCTCGCTCCGTTTTTCGTGGACATATGGGTAGACAGCTATTCGACATGAAAAGTCTTAGTAAAGCAAGGGTTCTTTGAGAGCCATCAATATGTAATTGTTTACCCCCGACAATGGCGCTAACCTCACTTTTGCCTTTCACGCAGAAAGTGCCTCTGGTGGACCTTGTATTGTTGGGGCGGGAAATTGGAAGAGGAATTGGGAGCCGACTACTTACTACATCTGCTAATTTGGTGAATAGCCGGCGATATCACCACTACCCCACCACCATCATGCATCCGTCGATTCATCCATCCATCCCGTTCGTTTGGAACGTGGAGACAAAATTAGACCATAGAGTGAACAGCTGGTAACGACAAGAGAGAGAGAGGATATCCCTTACTCCTGACTCCTGAACAACAACGCTATGCCTACACTCGAGAACAGGGTTAGCGTCACACTCACAGGCACACAATGAGGGTTGGAGTAGATTTTTATTGAAGTAAGTACATGCTCGAACGAAGTAAGTTTGAGATGGATCAGTTGGGGAGTTGACGCCATGGTCGGTTTTGTGGTTTTTGCCCGCCAAAAAAACGTAAATCGAGGAGACAAAAATATCAGGTTTAGGTCGATTCACAGCTCTGGCAAGCGAGTAAGTGAAGAGGAAACCAACTTAGCAAAGTCAGCGATCATTAATATGGACAGGAATGCAAGCTGTGAGCGAATGCAGTCAAGGTTTAACAACAAATTGATTATCATAGACCACAAGTGGCTTCCAGTATCGGGGGAACACCACCTAGGCGGTTCCTGGATGCACACAGCAATGATCTTAAGGAAGGGCCAAAAGTTGCAAATTCATCCATAGGCCGTTTTGTGGGTAGGCAACCATCTTATGCAACCTTTCATTACAAGAAAACCACCACCAATACCATGAAATGGAGCAAAATTGTGCGTTAGCCTCACTTTCGGATGGAAAGATAGCCGAGAGTGAGTGAACGAATGCATTGGCAAGATTGCTCAAGCGTCTTCTCTCGTTCACGTGGTTGTATGGTCGAACTAGTCGTGGCTGTTGTTATTGTTGCTGTTGTTCGCCTTCGTCTTCCCATCATCATCATCCTCCTCCTCCAATGTGGGACTTCGGGTACATCCAGAGCCCGTTGTTAGAGAGCTGCCCTTCCAGTTCTACAACTGCTGCCACCATCACAACCACCACCACTACCACTACCAAAGAGCCCTTGCCGAGACCAATGTGAATGCACTCATTGAGAAAAGTTGGAGCAGACATACGTATGCCACACGGGGTTCTTCCACAACGTAACTATGCACACACACCACTGCAAAACCATTTATTCGTCGAACTATCCCAGACCAGAGTTTTATGACTTAATTATAATCCCTTTATTCTTGCCTTGGATTGGGATGATTGGTGGTTACACTTCCAAGAGGTTAGACAAAGCGTCTCGAGGGAAGTGCCGGGAACAACCGCTCATTTCAAGGCGGAACAATGGGTGTAAAGTTGCATAACTGTCATGGGTTATTGTTGGAAGCTTTAGTCCACAATTCCATAGGTAAGGGTAAAATAGGACGGACAATAGTGCATGCAAAACCAAAGAATCAGTTGGGGCAGATTTTTCTTCCTTTGGGAAGGGAAACTCTTGTAAGGAACTGGTATTTCCACAATTTGCCTTCGCTCCGCACAAAAGTCAACTGTCACCAAGGAGCTTCATCAATTCGGCATATTCGGGAAAATGCAGATCAATACCAATCAGAGGATGATGCAGCGGGTTGTACAATTAATCTATGCCATTCAGATCCTTGGATTAGAGGCACTTGTCTACTGTTGTAGAAATATTGCCCATGGCCCTCCAGGGTTCTCGTTGCAGTTGTTGTGCGAGTGTGTGTGTGTGTGTGTGTGTGTGTCGTGGAGGTGGAGAACGACGACCGACCAAAAAAGCAATCCATCATTCTGAAGGTACGCATTTGGTTAATGCACACATACACACAGAAAGAAAGAGAGACGAGGCCAGAACCGAAGAATCGAGAAAGAAGAAGAGAGGGGGCAGCCGATGGTCGGAGGGGACGACAACCACTACCGCAGGGACTACTACTACTCCTACTCCACCACTACAACAACCATCGCCAATACCAGTCCTCCTAGTACTACAACAACAACCACCATCGCTACCACGCATTCTAGTCGGTTACCACCAAACTTGGTGGAGAAGTAGGGAACCAGAAAAAAGTAAAAATGTTGGTGGAAATCCGGCTTGGTCTGACGGTTTCATGTCGGCTAAAAGGACCGGTGCAAAATATTCAATTTTTTTTTGCTGAATAATACAAATTAGGACCAAAATCAGTTGCGCCTGGGTTCCTGGTTTAACGACAAAGGCTCACTGACACTCGAGCTAATCTAATGCCAATGCTCGAGGGCTGGAGCATACTGTGCATACGTAAGTCACCGATGTTTTGGGTTTCACAAGCTGTCATTATGACGAAGGGAAACGGAACAAAGATTCGGCAAGAAAGGAAACGTTTGATTGGGACATGATGACAAATACGAAGAAATCAATACTTCTGTGATATCTACCAGATTCCCGGGAGCAGATGTCACTACAGCAGAACTCATTACTCCCCGCCAAGAGCCTTATGCTTCGAAAGAAATCTGTCTGGATGCCAAATTATTATGCATTCAGGGCTTGACAGAAGAAACAGAGGAGCACGAAGACGAGGGAAAGGCAGCGATGAGGAGGATCCAACTAGTTGGTAGACAGAAACCAAGTGGTGCCAGAAATTTGATGATTTTTTTCCTTGAATATTAATAAACCTCCTCCGTGAGGGAGAGGAGGAGCTCAGCCAAGGAACAACTTGAGAGCTTCTGTAGGTTGGATAGGAAAACCGAACCACTCTACTTTTTTCTACTTCTTCCCGTTTAATATTTTTCAAGTAATCACGAACATTGCTTAAACCTAAGAAAAGTGAATGTCTTCACTGAAATACATACATACATACATACATACACTCCTGTTTCATCATTTTTCTGCTCTTCACAGATCATGAAAACGTAAAGATAGAAACCACGAGAGATAATAGATACACGCTAGCTTTTGATACATCTTCTCTCTCTTGGCATAATGACCGAAAAGGAAGTGGTCCAAGTTCAGATAAACCATGGGTGGGGTATTTGGCAAGCCCTCTCTGGGCAGTAACTTGCAAATCTTGTCCCAAACATAGATTAATGGTTCGGTGATGGAAAAAGGGGGATGACGCTGCAGACGAAGCCAAACATCGTAATTTCATGGAGATTTATTCCATATGAAAACACGAGAAGGAGTAATACGCCGGCTCAAGGATATTCTTTTGGTCAATAGTCTAAATTTTGAGAGGTCTAATCGATCATAATGGATCCGATCATGTGTCATACACTGTTTTGAAATTGGCACACAGTACGTACTCTTTCCAGTAGCTACGTAGCTCTACAGTGGAGCACATAGAAGAAATGAAATATGAGATTGATCAATTGATCACTCATTTCTTCTAATTCCTCTTCTCTGTCCAATGAGAAAACGCGGTGCAACAACGAGGTTCAGTTGGAAGATCGAGGTGCAAGGCTGAAAGATGAGATCTTTTTCACAGGCCCACCATTAAAAGTCAATTAAAATTGGTCTCGGTGGAAGGGAGGCGCACCTCAGAAAAAAAAATTCCATCCAAGATTGAAATTCCCAGCTCAAAAAGAGGAAAAATCCCTTCAAAGAGGCAGGGAGTCCGTCAGTCAGTTCCTTTGCCTGACCGGGGAAACATTAATCTTACTCCGTCCAAGGATCAGAACTTTGAACCATTCCGGCCTGATTGCCTTAAATGCATTTCCTTTTGAACTTTGGGTTTGATGGTGTTTCGGCAATTTTTCTGTTCTAACCTAGTTTACGAGGCCATGCCGCGATATTCATGAGCACATGGTTATCATGGCGAATCCATCAATCATTTAGCAAATGAATTAGATCACGGTTTCAAATTAGTACATTGTGCGATTACTAACACAAGACCCCTCAAAAAGCACATATAAAAAGCGAATACATTAACAAACCACATGCTTGAATTGTACATTAATTAGGGCTTAAATGCGTGTTTTAGCTCCACTCTAACAAATTTGCGGCCGTTCTGAAGTTTTAAAGTGGAAATAGTAAACATAAAACCACCATAAAACGAGTTGAACTACCTCTTACTACATAAAACTAATGACTCACTTCATTTTTGAGCCGAGCTTCTGGGCTTGGGTGAGCCTTCCACGCGAAACATATCAAGCATTGAACACCTTGCTTTATCTACGAGATCCTTTGGCAGGGATGAGTTCGATTGACAGAAATAAAAATGAATGACTCGATCCGAACCACCCTCAGTAAACTAGAAGCCTGGCATAACTTTGACCAGATGTCTGTCTCATTTAGACGGTGAACCCTTGCTTGGTCTTCATTAAAAGTGTCGTAAAGCAAAGCAAACACACCGTTATAAGTCAGGAGTGGTTCGTCTAGACATTTTAGGAAAGGTTTTTAATCTTTTTCTACACTTTGCATACATCTCTACCCATAGCCACCAGTTGAACCAAAAACCATAAAAACCGTCCACCACTAATGACGACAAACGGTTTACAACATCGCCTTTAAATTTACAACCCTCCTTCCTGAATCGAACTTGCTCCAGCTCATTGCCACTAATGAATGAAATGGACTGTACGTAATTACGTTATAAAACAACCCTTCCTCAAGTATTTGAAAAAACGGGAGGAAAAAAATCGGGTGTTTTTTCTTATATGTTAATTATTGGCACAGCTCTCTCCGATATTCTCAAGATCTGGGCGTTGCTTCTCCCCATCCACAACATGAAGTGGAGATTGAACTAATTTATTGTGATGATAAAGGTCAAGATAGCTCGAAATGAACTTCTCACCATGTGTGCTTTCAACAGGTGCCTACTGCCTCCTCCTCCCTTCTCGTTCTTCTGACTTGAGAGTATATATTCCCCGATCACATCACCGAGTTCCTGACACGAACCTCGACTACGAATACGAAAAGATCAGAACTGGGTTCAAGATTTCACTTTTTTCCAAGGAGTCCCTCTCTCTATGTATCTCCCGTTAGTTGAGATGAGGGCTAGAAACAATTGAAAAACACATCCGCCGCACGTAATGAGTTGAGACGTATAGCTTTGAGTCATGAACATGGTCTAATAATAAGCTAGGACTTGGGGAAAATGACTCTGTTTGAATTTAAATGATTCGACTTCAAGACCCTCTGAATTGTGTACACTGGAAACAAGCCTTAAGGCCTAGAGGCGAGTCCCGAGTGCTGGAAAAAAACTGAAAACATGTTCATCAAATTGGGATCGCCACATACGTGGGTACCAAGTTCGTATGTACTCGTGGAGATCTTGCCTGGTCGTTCAGTTCATCCTAGGTGAATTAACCGAGCTGTACTGTAGGGTCTGTCTCTACCTTCTCCCACCTTCTGCCAATGAACCAGATAGGTGTGTACAAAAATTGAAGTTGCCCGAGGTCATTCAGTCGGCATTTAGTTCGCTCTCAAAACACGAGGTTAGATTTTGAACCAATTTTAACCGGATGAGCAAGATCTGAGGTATTGTATTAATGCAATTCGTCGTTGTTGTGGCGCTAGAATAGCAATACGTTAGATTATGTCGAAAAAGAGGGGGGCATTTTGGAAAAGGTAGTCAGTCGTGAGCGTTTGTTCTGCTTAGAACAGGTTGAGGAGTAGACTAATATTTGTTTTCGAATTTCTTCCCGGCTCATCAATCAAACTCTGAGAGTAAATTATAGAGATTGGATGCACTGCAATTGAGACCCCAAACAAGAAGTTCCAAAAGTCGGAAACTCGCAACGGATTGTGACTCACTCCAAGTTCTCTTTCTTTCTTTCTCTCCCTCCAAGAATGAATAGTTGAGTAATACCTTGAAGTGTCTGCATCCGTAGATTGGTGGAGATTAGAGTTGCGGGCAAGAGATTCACGAGACAAACGTTTAACTATTCTGTCACTCAATTTTGTGCAGTTTTAGTGGCAAGCCAAGAATCCCCCCTTCTTTTCATTCTTCTTTTGGCTCTCTTTTTGCAACACCTTCAAATGGCGACAGAACAGGGGATGAACTTTAAGTACCCTCGTAAACGGGGATTTTAAAATGAAGACATGATGTCCCTAGACATGTTCACCTCCTCAAGCAACATTCTTTTCACATTATTTATCTCCGTTCTGTAGCCAATTTCAGCAGAAACCCTCGGCAAGAGAAGCCGAGTTGGCCTAATTACCATGGTTGCTTCGTTTTCAATCCGTTTATTCACGCTCGGTCGAAAACCGTCTCATCCTCAAGTGAACGTGGATTCTCTTGCCTTTTTTTACCAAATTATGAACCACAAAATGAGCTAACTTTGGACGGAGGTTAAACAAAGCTGTTCTCTCATGTCTAAATGAGTTCTACAGACCTCATTAGACGGTGCAGGAAATTTACCTCCTTCACAAAGGAATCCGTGAAACTGCTCACATCCGTTAGCTCGATCCAGCCAGACTCGTTCCAATTCCGCGCCATGATTGGATCATTCAATACAACGTTCTCATGTAAGTGGACCTAGTCTAGCCAAGGCGATTCGTTAACTCACTCACCACCGACGGAAAACGCAAGCAAGGGGATATAAAAAAGTGCAATTTTGTCGCGGCTCTTGCTATAAAAAAAAGAACGTACCCGATCTTTCTTCGTCTGAACTTCAAGGCTTGCTCTTAGCGAGGGAATCTCTTAACAACAGATCTACTCTATCTAGTCACCTGGGGGCAAAAAATGCACCCTCAAGATAGGATTGGGCTGGATGGAGTGGGTATCTCATCTTGGGAGGAGAAGGACGAGTCGAAAAAAAGCAATAAATAACCCATCCAGAAAATTGATTTCAGCCATGGATTCTCAGTGTCATAATTGAACTGTGTTTTCTAATTAGGTATTATTTATGACTGGAAGAGGTCATGAAATTTGGGTGTTTCAACCCTCTTCTGTGTTCGTTTAACTTGGCCTCGACAAAAAGGAGCACTCTTGAAGCGTCGTTCCCAGTTCCATTTAAATTGGATCTCAAGTAACCCCGGAAAAAAAAAACTCAAGAAATGCAATAATTGTAGAGTCTATTTGAGTCCACTGTTTGACCCCAAACAATGACTTCGTAATGAGGGAACTTGCATCAAGCACTTACGACTCGGGCAACTTGAGCCACCATCTCGGTCCCTTGATGGGATCTAAGCCATCCAGACGAGAACCAGACAAGAAACAGTCCAAAAGCTTTGCTGGCACCCAAATCCAAAACGCGAGACAAGATGACAATTGAAAAGTCAAGGCCGGTCCTTCTTTGGACTCGCTTTTCAAGCGTCTAATTGTCCGTAAATAGACGACTCAAATTGGTCTACAGACTCACTCCTTCCTTATAACAATCTTTCGTTTGGTCCGCCCTCACTTGAAATTGCATAATTCCAAGTCGAGAGCTTTGATCGATGGCTCATCTGTTAAACAAGGTACCGATTGAATGAATATGAAATTTTTCAACGGAGCCGCTCACTCCACTACCAAAACGGGGAACTTCGTTTGGCTTTTAGAGTTGAGGAGGACGTGCTGGAAGTTAAAACAAATTCCTCTTCAAGCTGTGAACCAACCGTAACAAGCAATTTGTCAATTTCACAAGTAGGAGGTTATTTCCATTGGCCATGCAGTTGGAATAGACCGAATCTAACCAAAGGCGAACACAGTCGGAAGACCGAAAAAGAGCGACCACCGAGTCGGGTACCGCATTTACCGCCGAAGGTGAGGTGAGTATTTTTCCATGGCAAGTCTTGTTTTAGCCTCGTAATCAGCATCAGAAAAAAACGTACTCATTTTCAAGTCAAGACTTGGGGAGGCAGGCACCAGACAAACGTTTAGTGTCGGAATTTTTCACTTGCGACAGGTTCCATTCAACATGATAGTCCATGAGCAAGACTAAATGAAATGGGACTAACCAGCTAGACACTAAACGGACAAGGGTCTGCGAGGAACGTCGGTGGACTTGGGGTCCTAGCGGAACACCTAGGATAAAATCCTCGTCTAATTGATTTTTCAAGGAGAGTGGAACATTGAATTTGGAACACACACGTGTGCGAGTGAGGAAACATTTCAAAACTCTCCTCCCTCTGGAATTTGGAGTGAACGTCAAGCGTCCGGAGTCGTTGACAAAGATCAAGTGATCGCACTTTGTTCTCATGGATCCATTATATTCCAGCAAAATCGCCTCCAATCGTTGAAATTATCCATGCCAGACGACAAATTGCCATATTTTGGAGCAAGAAACCTGTTGATTTTGGCACTCTTTATATGTGATTACACGCTAGCAAAGCCTACAAGCTTCAATAGCCTCTTCACCAGATGCATTCGAGTGGTAGGGATTTGCTTGGAGGGATCAACCCCTATTACTCCCCAGGGTTTTGTGCTCCCGAATGCTCCTTTGCAACAACACAATACATGGGCAAAACCTACGGCGAGAAGCGTTCTTTCGGTGCTCCACAAATTTTTCCATTCTCGAAGTGTCTAGGAAACAAATGAGCCTACATTAGCCTGTTATCGAGTTATTTATGGGAGCTTCAGGTTGGCCTCCGTGTGCGTATCAACCAACTCACTCACTTCTTTACAAAAGAAGGGCTCATCAGACAGTCGCTCTCGAACGAAAGGCAATGACGAGAGTCATCTTGAGAGAATTAGCTCTCATCTGGATCAAAACCAGAGTGTGGTTTGACAAGGAGCACATTAGACAATGCAGACGCGAGATGTCACTTCTTTTCAAATCCGAGCCAACCGCAATTTGACGGGAATAAAGATGAGTGTGCGTATTTCCAAGAGCAACTGTACTGAACGAAGACAAGGAGGCAAGTGCGCCTAATAAGAAGGTGAAAATGGGAACTGGGTATCTTATCCCTATTGAAGAATGAACTCTCAAGATCACCGTGATTCAAAGTCGACCACACACGCAAGGGAGGGGGGGCTAAAACACTTGTTAGCCAGCAGACATGATCACAGGCTCGAATAAACTCTTGAGAGTCGCATTAAATTTGCCATAAAATTCAATCAATTTGAATTTGAAGCACCAACGCCCTTCTTGCATCAATTACACGCTTCATCGGACGTTTTGAGAACGTAATTGACTGATTGTCAAGAAGGACTTTGGTAGCACCATTTACCACTCTAGAACGGATCCCTTGTGCTCCTTCTCTCGATTCCCATTCACATCAATGGGACTTTGATATCCCTCCCCCTTGTTGAATTGGAACTGCTGGATAATTTATGGATGTTGTGGGAAATTTACAAATCCCAACAACGCTTGGACGACCAATTCTGCGTGGAGTAAATCTAATTCCTACAAGTTGAGGTCATTTGTATCTGTCATAACATTGTCTGCAATAAATTATATCTCAAGAGTCCACTTCAGTGCGTGTTCCTATGAACTCACACGAGTGGTACCACCACTACATAAAGTAATGCCACCTTCAGAGAAGGAGGAGGATCAACACCACCACCACCACTGCAGAGTACTAAATATATGTATACACCAGCTTGGCGTGAAGCAATTTACTGGCAAATGTCAAAGTCAGACCACAAAATTATTGATAATTGCTCCCACCGACCATCATCAGACTTGAAAGGGTGAGAAGGGGGAAAACAGCTAGTAAGAGAGAAGCTTTCAATTGTGAATGCGATTTGGATATTGTTTCAATGGCCTCTTTTGATCCAGTTTCTTGGCAGGAGTGTTTGGGGGAGAAAAATCAATAATGACCTCGTGCTGCTGTGGTTGGCACACTTTAAATACACTTGAATTCGGCCGAGGTTCACTCCATCACGATTTGATATCCTGTTGATACCATGACAGAAAGTAATCCATCTTACTTTCTTGTTCTCTCTAAGAGCCCCCTCAAAACTTTGTGCCCCTTTCATTGCATGCACTCGACTCGACTGTACTATACTTGTAAAATAGAGTGGTTGGTTCGGTCTAACTCGCTCAGTTGGGGTTTGAGCGCTTTGGCAGAGGAGGCGAATGAAAAAAATAGAGGAACATCGAAAAACAATTATTGGTTGAGGGCGGAGAAGTCCTAGTGTGGAAAAGAATGAAAATAATGTAATTTTCGTCTATTTGATTCAATTATGCCCCTTTAATGATTGGTAGGGTGTGAGAGTTGGCTCAATGCAAGCCGAACACGCACCGCTGACAATAGAAAAGAGAGGAAGAAAGAAAAACCATTAAAACACTCGTCCATGAAAACTTTTTTTTCTTCTTCAGCTACAAAAGAGGGGGGGGATTTTCTGAAATCTCATCTGATTGTCAAAGCCCAATTTGAGGCTATCAAGTCATCATATTTCGAATTGCTCCAGATTGTGTGACGGTAACAAGTGGACCAAAATTCCGATTGATAGTTCTCTTAAAATGTCATTACTGTCAACCATGAAGAACGAAGTGAGCACCATATTAAGTACAATCACCTCGTCGAGGAGAGGTTGTGTCATAAACAAGAAAACCTCGACACAAGCGCCATCTATTGGGAAGAGTGTAAACCGAATAACAGAACATTGGGATCGAACTAATCTGGGCTCAAAAACTAGAGGATATACCTCGTTTCCATCTGGTGAGGTTGGAGCATCTTTTTGGTAAGAAAAGAGGGCTTTCACCTCACTTTTAGCCTGTCAGACCCCATGGAGCAGGTCCTTTTTTGCCTTCAATGTCAAGAAAGGGAATTTTAATTGAGCTGTCCATCATGGTCTAAGTTTGGGAGCTCAGCTCTGCCACCAGAAAAGAATGGAGGCGAATAACTCAATTCTTCTCCAACTTGCCTAATACAATTCTTGAGCAAAACAAAAAAGCCCCTAAGACCTCTGATGAAAAGCAGATTGCGGCAAGAAAGCTCTTCCAGTCCCTTTGACAAATGGGAAAGGTCTTGAGTGGGTATTGTAAATACTTTTCGATCTTGTGTCACCCACGCCTTACTAGCAACCAAGAAAGCAACCAGTCCTAGTCAGTCAGTGAGTTAGTTAGTCAACCATCATTACTATGAAAAATGAATGGCCCGCACTCTAAATGAATGTAACAAGCGAGAAGATTTCAATGCTCAAGGTATATAAGCGGATATCCATCACATATTCCAAGTACACAAACAATGTGCCGCCCCTGTACCCTTTCACAAATGCATACAGTACAACCAAGCTCTTTCGACTCCAACGGTGGCATTGCGGGAAATGAGGAAGCTGAAGGCGAGTCTTATCTAAACATCAAAGATCCTCCTGAAAAGATGTCTTTTCGCTTGCCTTTCAGAAGTCACCTAAAGAGATTAATGACATCAGGCTTCCAAGCATTTGAGTGTGTGTATCCCCCTCTTTCAACCACCCAAACTCTCACCAACCAAGTTCAGAGAACGGGTGGTTGTTTGAGGGCACCTTGTCAACGGTTTCTAATGTACCATTCCTATCCCGAAACCTCTTCACGGTGGGATCATCAATTTAAAGATTTCGAATCGAGGCTAATGACCGACTGGCTCCTTGTTCACTTTTTTTGAATCGTTTCCACGAAGCTTAGGGAAATTGGGCTTCAATCAAACCCTTCCTGGGGGTCGTTGGTATGTGAATGTGAGAGAGATATTGATCACTCAGATACCATTAGGGATCTTCAACGTTGCATGGCCGACATTCCAACTTTAATCTCTTGTTTGTCCAGGAATGCCGGACCATCAGATCACGACCATCCCTTTATAAACACACACCCTCACTTACCTTCTCGGAAGAGACGGATGCAAAGCAGCGATCTCCGGTGAAGTTGGTTTGAAACGAGCCGAAGCTCACGCCGATGTTGGTGCTCACCACGGTTTTGATGGTTCGCTTGGCCATTAACTGCACTTCCGTTCGCACTTTGGTAGTCTTAGTCTTGTTCTCAGTCATATAACAACTGGTTTTAGCACTAATTTTGGACGACGAGGTCCCGGCTTGAATTCGGGCATGACCCCCACTTACGGCCCCACTTAATTTGGGTGGGTAGGGCTTTGAAAACGTGTCACTTTCCGCCTCATCCTTGGGCTCCTCTTTGAGCATGGGCCCATATGGGACTGACTTCTTATTGACGGCATTCTGGCACTTGGACGTTTTCTTATTGGCATTACAATTGTTGCGTTTCGAGCAGTTCTGAAAAACCAAAGAAATTTGCATTTTAGGAATGTTTTTCAAAAACTAATATAAATTCGTTGGCTAGCATACTCAAGTATCTAAACCTTAGGGGTGAAGCATGCTTAATTTGAACTAATCAATGCGTTTTATAAGCATTGTTCAGTATTTGAACACCTTTTTAACAGTGTTTGTTTAGGCCTTTTTACGGAACTAATACTTTTTACGGTTTCTTCGTCATTTCACGTTTCAATGAACCATTCACGTCACGTGAAATTTTCTCTGATTTGTATAAAACAACGGTGAGCCGTGAGCTCAGCCGTATCTAGATTCAAATGGGTTTTAAGCGTTAATTGTCCCTACCTTGATCAAAAGTTATGAAACCAATCGGAAATCGGAGATTGCTCATTTAAAATTTGTACAATTTATTCGTACTGCATAAAATTTCCGAAGCTTTGTTTTACATTTTTTCAATTGAATGTTATACCAAAAGATGCTATTTTTACAAGATTTTCCCAATCCCGAAACCAGAAATCGCAAATATTTAAGGTTGTTCTAACAAATAACTTTTAATCACACAGAATCCATTCCCCTAATTCATAAAATCTTTCGCTACATTACTTATCACATTCGACCAAAAGGCATCAAATCGACAATAGAAGGACTCGCTTACCGTATCACTGCAGTAACTCGAACTGGATCCAGAGTCGGATTCGCCGTCATCCGACGAACACGATGAGCTGCTACTCCCGGAATTCTCATCCTCACTGCCCGAATCATCATCACTGTCATCGTCCGAGTGACTGCAACTCTCGTCCGAATCCGAATCATCACTATCTTCCTCATCGGGCTGATGTCCGCCCACTCGGGTTCGAGCCGTGGCATGAGACCCGTGAACGATGGGCGTTAAAACCGGGGGAGGCGGGACCTGGATCGAATCCCAATCCTCGGGAATGGTGACGAGCGGGGCATTGTTCTTGGAACCACGGGCCCCGCCCGTTGGAGGCGGATCGACCAACGTCAAAGCCGCATTGGGCGAGTTATTCGAAGTGGTGGAAGTAGACAACGTGTGCGTGGGTGATCGCTAGGGAGAGAAACAAAATTTGATGGATTGCGCGTGACATCGTCCAACGAGAGGATTGAAAAAGACTAACCTTGATGGCGTTGACGTCTAACGTCGTGGTTTGATAGGGCGTTTCCAACCCATAGTTACTCTGACATGGGATTGACGAGGATGACGCAATATCCGGGCCCAACCCACTCGACGACGAGGTCGAAACGGGATGGGCGGGACTGTCACTCGACGAACCCGGTTCCAACTGAAAGCAAACCGACATGATAAGACTAAATGGGTTCGGATCAACCCTCAATTATCTTTTACCTTGGGTGGGTGGGAGGATATCGCGTTTTGGGCCGGGCTTTCTTCCGGGCTGGCCTCGGCCGACATGGCTACTTAAAGGCGAGGCCCGCCCTAAGCAAGGTCGAACCTCCCTTCAACTCGCTCAAACCTGAAACATCAAACGCAAATCCTGCATACAATCAACTCTAAATACTGTATAAGACCCTGATATAAGATCTTGAACATAAGAACGCGTCTTATTAGGGCAACTCTCAATATATCATACAGCTAACCGAAATACAAATGAAGTATCTCAGTCCTTAGAAATCAAAATACGTCTTGATATGATAGAAGTGGCCGGTAATAATTTTTTTGGGGCAATCAGTCATAAGCCGTGAATGATATTTCTCGTTTAGATTTTAATAGCCTGTTATGATACCGTCTTATGATATCAGTTAACGGAAAGTCACTCAATCCACCCACCCATTCATTCTTCGTCAACAGCGAGCTTACTCTTATTGCAAAGGACGTATTTCGGTCAGTCCTTTTGGAGATATTCTTATATCGAATATCTTCATATCCAACTTTGGATACTTTGGACGCTAACCAATATTTCTATGGAATCTTTAACGTTCTTTGGGCATAGATTCAACCCTTCCTCGCTTTCATCATATAGCCAGCCATAAACCTCAGTTTCAAAAGGGTTAAGTTCAGACTTTATGACTCAGTTCATTCTTTTTTCACGGGTTCAACTGTGTCTGCTCCAACGGTTTTCGTCCCATCCGAGGTGAGGCGTTACCTGTGAGGGTCTGGGCGGATCCGGGGCGGGTCAATAGGCGTGACGGCGCTTGGGCTGGTTCATGGTTCCGGAGACACGAGACGGCGAAGGCGGGAAGTCGTGGGATGGGATGGATGGAGGATCACTTCTGACTCGGTGGTCTCTTGTCTATTATTTTTATTTGCCTGATTCTGCCCAGCCAGCAGCTGCTTAAACGCACAGACAGACAGAACGGAGAGCAAAGGGGAAGAGAGAGAGAGAGAGAGAGGTGGATCAGGCTGGGCGGGACATCACGGGCCTGCTATTTTCCACACGCACGAAAGAGGATCTTGAGCACGACTTGGAGAGCGAGGAGACAGGGTTGCTGGAAGTTATGGGTCATATTCGGTGACTTGGTGTGTTGTGGACTGGAGAAGTTGATGTTGATGAGAGTTGGGGGATTCTGGGGCCAAAATGGCTAGGGATGCGTCGGAGTCGAGACTAGATCTCCGCATTGCTTGATTAAAATACTCGAGCCTAATTCACGTTCTTCTTCATCGGTTTTCTGGGGGAGGAGACATCTGCGAGTTCTGATCCATCTCTAGCTATTTTGGCCCCCAAATCCCCAGCTGAATTCGTCTGACTACACTCACCCATTCCAAAAACTTTTGCGACCAGTTTTCATGTTGAAAAGTTGTGCCAATCAAAATTTGAAATTTTTCTTTAGTTTCATCATCGTTCAATGCCGCTCTGAAAATTAAGGTGCGAAGGCCTATCCCTTGTTATGGACCAAAAGCGTAGACATCCTTCAAGGTCAGCTAACACTGTGCATGCACCAGTATAGAGACAAAGTTCAGGATATGTCAAGATATTGTTCCTTTTTTTATGTTAAACCAAACCAAACCATCGGGCTTTGAATGCTTTCACTACATCAAATACGGCACTGGGTTTATACACAATGCAAACTGGTTTTAAAGCATGTCTACGACTTTGCTCCATTTAAACCAACAATATAAGAGCAAGATGCTGGATATTTAATTTGCTCAAAACTTCTGAGCTACACATCAATTTGCGACGACTCTTTTGAACCCACATCTTTGAAGAATGCAATTGGAATTTTGTTACATTGAATCAAACCATGAGCAGAATCATAGACCACTGAATTCCTAGACTGCGCTGCCGCCGCCAATCATCAGATTCTCTTACGTCAGTAGGGAAGAAACAGATTGTGGCGGGAGAACGCAACCGTCCAAGAAAAGTGGTTATAAGTCCCTTTGAGAATGAGTTTTACGTGCTTAGCCCCATGCCACAACACGGGCTACCCTCTGGAAGTGTCAAAGTTGATTTCTGATCCCTAAATTTCAATGTTGTGTCCTGGAAATTTTCAATTCCAACCTCTCTCTAAAAAGAAAAGTCAAAGCAGGCTGATTGTTGGGGAGGGTGAAAGTCCAATAAAAGAAGAATGATTGAACCCATAAGCCAAGCTTTCCTCATGTAAGAACCAAGCTATTATAAATACTAAGGTCTACCAAGGTAAGGTATTTTATTAGTGCAACTAATTGCTGAATAACAAATTCAAAGCCACACCACCACTGAGAATTAGTACCAACCTCAAGCTAAAATAGTATTGCTGTCCCTGCAGAGTTTGCAACCATACCTCTAGACAAGGATTTCTTAATTTAAAGGATCTGAAACCACATCAGAAAAAGTGCCTGTCTCAAATTATGGGTCATTCAGGCAACCCAAGCCAATTCTCATTGGGCAGGGTTGGCCACATTTGCCATTCAAAAGGTGACGAGATCATTGACCATCAGACAACATGAATTCTTCTGATGGCAGCACAAGAACTTTTTACATTTTGAGTATAAAGGTCCTTCTACAATTCTTAGGCTCATGGTAGGCTTCTATTCTTTAAAGAAATGACTTGAGACTTAATTATTTTTGCAAGGTCCAAATCACAATTATAGAAAGCCTACAATTTGCAGTCACCTTGTTTGTTTTGCCAGTTGCTTCTCACTTACAACATTAAAAACATCTTGAAAAATCATCTTGAAATGTGATAAATTCATCTGTGCAATGCCTTTAAAGTGTGTTTTTTTAAATTGTATATTCAGTTCATTTGACTAGTGGCAGTACTCCTTCATCTGCTATAGTGCTACAGTCTATGGTTGATGGCACACCCACCTTTGATAGTAGTGCTGCAGCTTTAGTGACAGGAGCAAATTCACCCCCAAAGTTATTTTGGGAATCAGTCAAGTCTCAATTACTGCTAGATTGTTCATGGTGTGAGTTCATCTTGATGGCTGGGCTTGTTCTGTTGGTGATTAAGCCACATACCAAAAGTCCATTTACTTTTTTAAGTGTGAGTGAACCAAGAGAGTAAGATAAATTTCAGTGTTTGCATTGTGTGAGGCATAATTTTGGGCATCTTTTAAGCTCAAAACAGATTATTTTCTTAGCATATATTTGCCCAAAATTTCAACACAAGTGCATTTGGTCCGTTGATCAAGTCACCAAAGAAAGAATTTTTATTTCATATTGGTTCTTGTAATGCTTCCCAATGCTGAAGTGTAACTTGATGCACACAAAGAAACGTTCTTAATCATATCATGAAACTGTGGTAGTGTGATTTATATTGACTACTGATAACTATTTGAGTCCTTTCATAGGAGTGAAACTAATGAGAAACCCATGTGCTTGATCATGTAATGGGAATGTGGCAGTAAGAAAGTGCACTCTGCCTGGATTGAAAACAAGTAAGCTCTTCCTATAACTTAAAGAATTAACATGATGATATAAAGATTGAGGAAATGGATCTTGTTAGCTGCCTAATATTGATTGATAAAGCTATAAAAAATCCAACATCAAGCCAACAAAATTAGTTTATATCTATTAGATCTAGAAATATCAAAGATTATACAATATATGTCTTTATATGAATAAAGAATATCATTTGAGACTTCATTGTACTAATGTGGCTGAACATCTGCTCGAGATATATGGGTAAAATATTACGTCTATGCCAATCTATAGCCTCTTTTGATAGCTATCACTTCAGTTTTGGATACGTTAGCAATTTGTTTTAGGGATTTAATTACTTTATTTAACCTAACATATAATAATTGGTTTAATGAAAGATGTTCATTTTGACAATTTGACGTTGAAAAACGTATTTAAAATCTTGGCATTTCATGAATGAGAGCTAAGCAATCCACCGTGCTTGGGAAAGACTTCCCTACTAACGTAAACGGCGAAATGAGGAGCGGTCTCCACTTTACAGTCCTCTATGGCAGAATAGATTTCAACTATGTTTTAGGTTCAAATACACACCAAATCCACTACCTAAGAATTGAGGCAATTTTTATCAAAGATTTGATTTCAAGTGTGTTTGAAGTAACATGGCATCATCTTTGACTGCATTCAAATAAATGGCAGTAAGCACTTTTCAATTTCAAAAATGGCTTCAAAAAAATTGAAGTTACAAATAAGTTTTCCGCCTTGAAGAAGTACAACAAGTGCTTAATTTTAGACGTTGTCATAACATTGAAACAGTTTCTGAAATTAAATGAGAGAGAGTAGAGGTCTTTTTTTTGAATTGGTTTTATTTTGAGGAATGAAAGGCGGAAACTGTCTACTGATATTTTTTTTCGTTTTCTATTTTATTATCTTTTATTCTAAATAAAAAGATGTTTTGAGTTTGATTGTTTATGACTCAATGTAATGGATTAAAGGGGAAAAATACAACACATAGAAGACGCTCCAGTCATGATGCATCATGTTACTTTGGTTCCCCTCATTTTTTTATTTGGCTACTTAATAGCTTTCCTAAAAATAAGTTCATCCTCAAGAAATTTAGAAATATATCTAAACTTTTTGGAGACAATCCTTTGTGCAAATATGGTGACAACTTACAACTAGAAATTGAATCCTTATAATCTCGGAATTACTGCCAAAAACTCAATTACGATTCTCCAAAAGAGATTTTTGGTCTGCTTTTTGACAATTTGGCTAGCCTGAAAAAACGAGTGCGCACCAACTTTTCAAGCCAAAGGACCTCCTTGTTTGTCCCTTCCTTCCGGCGGAATAGGCCACGGGCATTAGCCCCATTGGGCCGATGTTTAACACATACTCCAACTTGCAGTGTCACCACCCATTTTTTAACCTCAGCAATGTACTTGAGAGGTTTTCTACGAACACTTTAATTGTTTGAGAAATTTAGAGAACACAGCTTTGCTTTTTAAGTTTGAAAAAAACATTATTAGTTTTACCTTGTACTTTTTCAAAATTTTCAAATGATAGGATGGTATGAACACTGTTTTGTCAAGGCCAGTGACAAATAAGCGGAAAAGAATGATTTATAACTGTACCGATTAATACTTTTTATCTGACAATTTAACAATTTTATTTTAAGGAAGTAAAGAAAAAGTGTCACTCTGTCGGATTTCACTATTTGAGGACAAATCTGATTTTTAAATGTCAGCTATATGACACATAATTGGAGACACTAGTCATACAAGATATCTCAGGCAGTGAAATAAAGATCAACAGACAGAACGTTGGCTGAAAGAAAAGACGAGGCTAGTTTTGGCCGGAGAGCTCAGGCGGCATTTAAATGAGGCAGAACGGATGGCGGGTGCTTTAGGCGGCAAACATGGGCTGGGACAAAGTAATGGTTCAGCTTAAAGGGCTGAAATGTGACCAAAATATGTCATTCAAAATGAATTCCATGACCCAATCAAAGTAAATCCAAAATTTTTGAACATAAATGCCTCACTCCAGAACACAGCAAATCGGCGTAGAATGTTGTCTCAAATCAACGTGGCCGTTCACAAATTTGTCACTTTCAGTTTTGCAGAAAACATTGATACATAAACCAACATTGGACTTCACATCAGCTCTTAAATCACTAGCAGGGAAATCGGCCTTTTTATGGATTTTGAAAATTTTCGCACTAAAGATCTACAAGCAAAATTTGAACGCCGTACGTTTTAGCAATAGAAAAGAAAGCCACGTTTTCCATCGTTTTAGATAAAATTCTTCGGCACATCAACAAAAAAAGGAATGAAGTGCCATAAAATCCCTTTTCTTCATAATCACTATTCGTCTACTCAAACTTCTCTCATTACAACTAGTGATGCGTTTCGAACCAGGAGTGCTGCCAGTTTTGACTCGGAAGTTTATCCCTATTAAAAAGGGCTGGTTGTATTAAATTATTTGAAAGACCTAAACAGGGACCAATTTGACAACACTCGAACTAGTTCGATTTTGAGTTCCATCCTTAGTTATAAAAATGGATTTCGAGTAAGCACTGCTGCCATATTTATGGTAGATAAGGTCGATTGCTCGTTGGAAAGTTTAGTTGTGGCCCTAAAACCCAAAATGGCCAAACTCCAACTCGAAACACATCAGTAACTACACTACAACCCCATCCAATCTATCTCGTCACCCTGCCGTCGCCCTCTCCGTCTGTCATCGGGACTCCATCCACGGCGTCCACCGTCACTTCATTTCGCCAAACCGCCGTCAGAGAGCGCTCTCATCCGTCCACTCCGACTCCATAGTAGTTCGCTTCATTGAGCCCTCATCATTCCACGACCTCTATAAAGAATCCGACTCACTAAATCCACCGTGTTCGTTCAATCAAAACAACCCAATTCAGCTCTCTCTCCGGAACCTCCCGAAAAGGCCCAGCTGGATCGATGGCTCAGAGTGAGGGCGTGGCGGGGGGTGGGGATTTCCCCGTGGTTTATGGACAAGATGGGCAACAATACGTGACGGTGGTGCAAGATGGACAGACGTATGCTATTCCTTATGAAGAATATCGCAAGATGCTGGAACAAGAAGGCAGTGTCACGGTTCAGGCCACGCCTCTAGAGATGGTGGCGGAGGGCGGAGCCTTGGTCACGCCCGTACTCGTGGCGCAAGAAGCGCCGGTGAGCATTGCGCGTGCTTTTGAGCGCTTTTTTGACTTATTAGGTTAAGATTGCTTGTTTATAAACTTACTTGACCCTTTTACACGCTTTTAAGGAAGATTTTTGGGGTGTTTAAGGGAAACGGGTCGCTCAACTTTGAATGACCCGAAGTTTTACAAATTTTTACAAATCCGTTCCTTCATTTTTGAAGTATGAAAAAGACCAAAAACGTAATCTTAACTCAGGTGTCACTTAAATCGAAGACGGTTTAGTCTATTTCCCAATCATTTACATTCCTGTGGGTAAAACCTGTCGATGAAGTCACCGATCAACTTGTAAATCCACTAATGAGTTAGCTTGTATTTTCTTACATGGCTCACTGACATATTAATTTTGGCCTCAAAACCAAGTTTTTAATCGTCTTCGTTTGAGCTTGATATGCTTTTAGACAACTACGGCTAAAGGTTTAAATGATCATTCAAGACATCAAAGTGAAAATATGTCTTTACATGAAAGCCGTTTACCCGCACAAATCCAGTCAATTTACTTAGTATGAACGGTTAGTGGTAAATACGAAAGCACTCTCTTGTGCGTCCGTGAAGATTCCATCCTCATTCCAATCTCTTTTAGCAGGGACCTGTGGTGAAATCGGAACCGGCGACTTTTGAACCTGCCCAAGAACCCATTCAGGAACCCGCTCAGGAACCTCCATCCAATCCCACGAACTTCCATCCGGTGTATGTCCAAGATAGCCATATGTCAAGTACGAGTTTCTTGAACCGAACCGACGTCGAAATGCAGAACCTCAAGCCCATTCGTGTGGATAATTGGGGCATATTCCTGCTGAATCGTCTCCAGACCTGCTTCCAAAACAAGGAGTTCTGCGATCTGACTCTTCGTTTTCCCAACCAAAATGCCCAGATCAAGGTTCACAAATTGGTGTTGAATGCCTGTTGTAACTACTTCACCCAGAACGAAGCCCAAGGAAACATCATTGACGGAGTTTTGGATATGCCCTTCACATTCACTCCCGAAGCCGTGGCTCCGGTGATTCGGTTTATGTATACGGGCAAATTGGATATCAAATACGGCATGTTCTCCAAATTGAAAGAAACCGCCGCAGAATTGGGCCTAGAAGTATTAAGTAAGCTCATGGAAGCTCAGTTGAACGCCCCTCAAAAATGTGGTCCAAAGAAGCGCAAAGGTCCCGAAAATGATCCAGTCAAACAAATCAAACGCATCAAGCAGATTGAAAGACGCTTTTCCAACGCCGAAAAACGAGCCAAAATTCAAGCCAAACGGGCTGCAGCCCAACAAGATGAGGCCGAAATGAAGGCTAATGCGGTGCCTGGGAAGAAATTGCCCATTTGGAAACGTCGTTCTACTAATCCACATGATGCGGACTTCCCCGAGGATCCTCCTATCAAACCCACCACGCCCATTGCCAAAGAACCTTTGAAACTCACCCCGGTATCAGGCCCGCCTCCTGGTGCCAAACTTGTTCCTTTGAAAGGACCGCCTCCTATGAACCTCACTCCGATATCTTCACTTCCCCATAAGTCCAAGTTGACACGAATATCTGGTCCACCTCCATCTTTGAATCCACTCACCGAAGTCAAACCACCCGTTCAGAATGTGAATGCATCCAAAGCTTACACTCGTTCGGGGAACAATCTGTCAAATAAGCCCAAGATTCCTCGACAAATCCGGGAGATTCAAGAGAATCTTAATTTCGAGAAAATCCGCAAAACCGGGATGAAGAATCCTTTGACATCGACCGTTTACGAGGCTCCTCCCAAGAAAGATATGAGTGTGGAAGAACTCAAAGAATTCATGGCCGAACAAAGGAAGAGATACAACGAATTAGGTGGAGAAGACGCCGAACTGAATGAGGACGATTATTATGATAATGACGCGGGTTTGGACTATGAAGATCAATATATCGAAGAAGAGGCAGAGGAACAAGAACAGGATGGGAAATCTAAATTGCAAGCCTTAACCACGCCAGAACAAACGGTGACCCCCAAACCCATCCTCAAGTCAGCCGAGAAAATGGATGATTCAACGCCAAGAAAATCTGTGCGGTTCTCATTACGTGCCACTCCTACCTCAGCCAAAGAGGTTCTAGAGAAACCACAAACTTCATCCGATGCTGTGCCACCTCGTCGAGATCCTTTGGACACGACCTTGGACGAGTTCAATAAAGCTGTGGAAGCTGAAAACGACTCCAAAATCACGATGCCTTCTCAATTGCCCGTGGCTAGAAAATCCATTGTGCCTGGACCTCGAGCAATGCGGAAAAACCCTTCCAACCCGTCCAAAACCAGTGTCACTCAGGAATTTTCTCGTCAATCGGGAGTAATTGACATGCTTCCAGTAGCTTCCACATCTGAAAAGGATGCTAGTACAATGGTGGCTCCCATACTTGATGTCCATTCCTCCAGTCCATCTAAAGATCCCATCGCTTCTGCTCCTGCCAACTCAGTTGCTGAAGGAGCCCTTGTTCCACAACTTGATATCGCTGAACTCACGGCAGAGGTGATCAAAAATTACCCACTTTTGCTCAACGCAAATCAATCGGTTACATTGAAGGTTCATTCAGATAATGTCATTCAGTATTTAACCTTAAAATCCAGTCAAGAAGGTGGCGAGAACGTTGTCACCGCATCGGCCTCTGATCATTTGGATGAGGAGCCTTTAATAGTGGACAATGATCGTACTGTAGTGTACATGGGAGCACGGGGCCGACCCAAATCGGTCCAACTTTCCCAAAATGACCCTCAAGCATCTCAAAAGAAGACCTTGAACGAGAAAAACCGACTTGTTAAAGGCAATAACTTGCGAAAGGAAGTCATGTTGGACAAGTTATCCAGTGCTTACGTCAAAGTATTCACAATCGAGCCAGCCAAGGTCATCGGTGAGATTCCTACCTCGAATTCGAGTACTTTGTCCATATTAACCGAGGCTGCGGCTGCAAGCATGAGCAATGAAGTTGCTGATGTTGTTCCAACAAGTAGTCTGGAGGATCAGGTCCAAAATCAGGTGGTTCTGGAAACTTGTCCTGGGCTTGAAAGTCATCAGAAGGTTCAAACTTTGGAAAGTGTCGCAACCAACACCTCCAATATCACTGAGGAAGCATCAGACAAAACATCAAACGAGGGAGAGACGTCTAATGAGACCAAGAAGAAAGTGTCCGATCTGGCTTTGGATTGGGACGATGAATAGACTGTTGGCTTATATTGTATCAATTGATGCTGGATTTTTATATATACATTAAAGTATGGCAGGGAGCAATCGCATTATGAATAGAATTTTACCTGACATTTAGTTGCTTTGATTTCAGGCTGAAAATGTCGCCTCCAGCTGCCGTGGATTTTAAATCTATCAACATCGGCAATTGGCCCCAACATTTAAGCCAAAAGTTTGTCCAATTCCTGGACAAGGAATCTCATTTCGATATTTATTTTGTCTTCGAATCAGGCGAAAAAGTGGGAGCTCACAAATTGGTCGTTTTGGCATCCACTGAGTTCTTCACCCGATATGAATGCCAAAACAATGAAGTGCGGATGCCTTCTGGCATTGAACCTCACGAGTTCATTGCTCTTCTGAGGTTTATGTACACGGGTAAGATTCTGATCAACAAAAGCAATTGTAGCAATCTACTACGCGCTGCCAATATCATCGAGCTGAATTCTTTGGCTAGTCGATTAGAGCCTTATATCAAAGACTTTGCGCAGAGTGATACGCCTTTTCGCTTTGAGACATCGGTAACCAAACGCAACCTTTTTCAAACCCTCTCAAATACAAACACCGATGAAGTGCCTTCAAAGTCTCCACGTACCGATTTCGATGCTTCCGAATCATCCACTCCTTCCAGTTCCATAATATCTAAACCATCAACGACGGTTTCAGTGCTTCCCAATAGACTCACCACAACCAAGGTATTGCAAAAATATGAAGAAACGTGTCCCTCAGAAGAGCCTAAAACTCCTAGTTTAACTCATAAGATCACACAATTAGTTGGACAGTTACTCAAAGACGATCCAAATTTATTCGTTCGAGAACCCGAGATCAAGTTAAGACTCGTTCAGAGGAACGAAATCTCCAAAACTGACCAAATTCGGTATGCTACCGTTCGATTCAACATCACGGACGGCAAAAATCAATTACGAATTCAACTGGACCCAATATTGGACCCTGTGGCACCCCAAGGACCTTTCACTTGTCACAGATGCTTCAATGCCGATCGCTCAAAATTGACGTTTTCTACATATTATGGGTGCCGATATCATCACGAAACTGTTCACAAGATCAAGTTCAATCCTTTGACATGCCAACATTGTGGCAACAACTTCAAACGGAAGGTCAATTTCATATATCACAAGTTCATGAAGCATGGAATCCCGCCCATCAAGCCTTTCAATTTTCCGAAATGCACACAATGCAACTATTTTGCCCTAAACGGCGAGCATTTAGACAAACATGTTCAAGACAGCCATGGATCTCCAACAGAAGAACCTAAACAATTGAATTCAGAGGATGAGAGTCAACATTTCACCCTGAGTTTGGATCAAGAAGAATCTCGAACTTTGGCCAGACAAACGAATGTGTATGGGTCGGAATTTGTCCCACAAAGTGACGAAGACTTTCAGCCAATTCAAAATCAGAATGAGTCTTCTATCAATGCAAACACAATGATGCCCGACACCACGGAGATCATTAATATAGCACTTCCCGTGATCTCCGGTACCAATGGTTATGATCTGTCAGGTAATCGACCGATTTTTGTAGTGGCATCCGGACCCATGGAAGCTATGAACTCGTACACATGACAAATTTTTGAGATTACCATTACAGAAAAACATCTTAAGGCTTTACATTGTACTAAAATAAGGGGTTATTTCAACGCAGTGAATGTTCCGTTGAATTTTCATTTTAGTAACTAGGCTGCAAGTCGTATTCTTGATATATCCTGCGTTAAGTCGTCCTTGGCGCACCCTATCAAGTTTCAAAATGGATGTCCAAAGATGCTTTGAAATGTGTCTGGTGCTACTGCTACTGATTATGTCAATTGAAATATATGTGTCAGTATTGTCTCTGAAGTTTCCATATTTTAATGTGGCTAATATGGAGAATCTGAGTAAGCCACGTGAAATGTGAATTACGTTGTGAGTACTGATGGGAAACAAACAAATATAACCAAGAACAAACAAAGACAAACAAACGACAGCATACCAAACAAATAGAAATCACAAACAAAGAACAAACAAATTGGACAGAGACGTCAATAGAGGTTGTGAAGAATTGTTTGTTGTCCCCCTCTATTCCCGCCCCACCAGCCTGTTGCGTAGACATCGCTGAAGGCCAGCCAGCATTGTCCATGCACTCGGGAAGAAACAAAACTCAACATAATTTTAACTATTTCGCAATATGTGTGATATTGTACTGATAAATAAGTATCATAATTGTTTACCGATATCAAAAAGGACATTGGTTGGTGACATTGCTGGCAAATTTACTTGAAATATTAGGTAATTTGTCTCTTCCTATGTGTCTGGACAGTGCTGGCTGGCCTACAGCGTGTCTACGCGGCAGGTCTTGGCAGCGTCCATAGCGAAAGACAACAATCAATTCTTCACAACCTCTATAGCTGTTGTTTGTTTTGGTCTCCCCGAAAAACAGGGCTGCCAAAAATGACATCTCTTACGAGTTGAAAAAGGTCAAAAGAAAATCAAAGTCTTGAAAAAAATTCGAAAGTCAAAAGTAAGTGTTCAATTTGCATGGAATATATCTCTTGGACCAATAAATCATTTCAATAGCAATAATTATTGTGGCAAAAATAATCATTAGACACTAACTTTTACAAATCATGACAAATCTTGACAGCAACACTGTTTTTATTTGGGAATGGTACAAATTTACCCCAAACAAACAAATATTCTGAAAACCCAAACAAATATACAAACAAACAAACAAATGGCCAATTTGTTCGCATCAGTAGTTGTGAGTCACCAGGAGAGCAACAATCCTCTTTGCCACAATTCGAAGGAAATGAATACGAGAATCTGGGGCAAATAAACTCATGAAGCAAGTTTCACTTTACATGGATGATAAATCCTTGACAAAAGAATACCAAACAAGTGTTCCTTCTCGACAAAATCATCCATCAACGTATAGATTATCGTAGGAGAGACTTACTGACGTAAGGAAGTCTTCCAGGAAATAAATTTACTTTTCTGGAATAAAAATGAAGTGATGCTTTCGCAGTCTAAATTCAAGAAAACTTAACAAAATTTACCTTTTTGTGAGAGTTTGTACGGGCACACATGCCTCATCCAAAGGCGAGCTTTTTCCCCCACAAAATGCAAAACTCTAAATATGTGAGTAAGAAGTAAAAAAGTCAATCTAGCTTTAAATAACAAAGGAGCGAAACTATGCGCAATAGTTTGCCTCTAAATGCATTTCATAAGCAACACTAAGCAAGTAAAACAAACTTAGCAAACTTAAAGCAACCTTGAAATTTCATATACATTGATTGGTAATCCATTGACGGATCAATCAACATTTCCACTACCAATACACAGACGTTGTTCTTTTTCAGCGTATATAATTATTAGAATGATCAAATATTTCACATCCCTGAACCACAAGTGACATTGAAATTGAATTACCATTTCAGGACTACAACTTAAACAAGCTTACTTGGACGATGATTTTATTTGCCCACTTGTTCACGCCAAGGTCAATCATACCTTATTTTGAAAACAACATAAACCAAAATGACGGTCTCGATGCCGATCATCTTTTTGCCTTTGAAGGACAACCTTGACAGAAAAAGTTTTTTCAGAAAAAAACAGCAAACAAATTCGAGTTATGATTTTGGGTTTTTGGTTCACTTTCGTAAGGACCAACTTGCCGAATAAATGCATACACACCAAACAATGATGATTCAAAAGATGTTTTTCCTGTGAAAATACATTACCTATCCATCTGTTATGACCTGATAAGAAACTGAGAAACCTTGATCTGGTTTGTTAGTCAAGTTATCAGCAGGGCCACCAGATATTAGGTCGATTGTTGAGGTAGTTTTGAAGTATAGTAGAAGCATAGCTAGAAACACAAAAGAAGCACATGAGACGGAGTAGAAATAGCCATGCTTGATCAAGTTTTGCTACGTAAGCTGCGATTAAAAAATTGAAAAACCCAGCTTATGAAGGGAAACCTGATCGAGCATGGTTATTTCTACTCCGTCTCATGTGCTTCTTTTGTGTTTCTAGCTATGCTTCTACTTTACTTCAAAACCTCCTCAACAACCGACTTAGTTGTACACCCTGACATAAAAGCTTTGTCGTAATTTTGAACCAAAATATTTGCATTACGTAAGAATAGATTTGAACGACTTGCCATGCAATCTGTCCCCAACTAGTGTCTTCTTCCTCGGAAATGATATTTGGGATGCTATCGACCAAAGTGGAAAGCGTGGACGGCTCAAAGTTTTTCCGCACTTTTTCAGGAGTCTTCCCTTCGCCTAAAATTTTGATGAACCGTTGAGATTCGATGAGCTCTTGAATTATGACGGAGAGTAATATTTCCCGTTATTTTGTGAGAGGTGTTCCAAAACTAGTCTCCTTTCTCCGAAACCGAGAAAATTTGATTCTCGCCGTTCACTATTTTTGCACAGCGGTTTAAAGGCAGATGGAAACGAGAAAAAAGAAAACGCCGGACATCAAGTTGACAATTGCTGTTCCAGGAATAATTTGTCACTTATTTGCCCTAAAATTACTTCCTAACTAATCCAAAAATATTCTAGGCACTTGTAAGGGCACACGGGTGGTTTGATTGCTCCCAAAGTGTCTACGCATTGCCGTTATTTTTAGGCTCAAAGTATGACTACAACACAGCTTTCGTGTCAGGGTGTAAATTGCTATTTATCTTCGGAGCTACCAGATACTTGAGACGCAGAGAGGATTTATTACAGTTCTAACATTGTTGTGTATATAGTTTTTTAGCTATTCCAAGCTGATACATCTCAGGTCAATTGCTAATAATTACCTGTGCGTACTCTAGTCAATAGTGCTGTAAAAATAGGTAAAAAATATCTAGTCAATTGAGTTCAAAAAATGTGCCAAGTGGCTTCATCCTCTCTTTGTTTATCTACTGCGTGCGTTCACGTTGTTTTACAAGGTTTGAAGTAAGACTTTCAGATGTTGTTAACGCTCAATAACTAGACAAAATTATTCAATACGAATCATTGCAAATGGGAGATATTTGTCTCCCTTTCAAACTAATCTCTTTTACATTTAACAAATCCCTCTTTCGCTCCACGTACATCTCATTTACAATTCTGCCCCTCAAACCAATGTTATTTCTAAAAAATATGTTAGTGTGATGGAGCGAAAGGTTCGCACAAGTGATCGGTCGGTTCTCCGTTTGCCCATCACTTAACTTTGCACGTAGATATACGTAAAATGCTTCTCTCCACATGGCTGGAATGTATTCACACATGTTGCTCGTTTACTCAACTAAGCCGAAATTTCAAAGACTGAATAGTTGGCAGCTTTATGGCGAGAAGGCAAAATGTCGCTAGTCTGTGCTTAGAATCGAGAAGTAGCTATTTTGTCGTGGTGCGGAATCATGTTCCCGAAAGTACTCTCGATCTTGTTGATTGTCTTAGCCTTTTCAGGCTTGGTCCTGCCTCAAAGTGTTCCAACATCACAAAATGGTGAGCATATTGAGCCTTTTTAGTTTGAGAGTGTAAAATGTTGACGGGTTCATTGGCAGATTCATCCTCGTCGAGGCTGACTTCCGGACTCCTAATTGTTGGCGGAAATGGAGGAACATCTTCGGTGGAAACCATTCATCTTGGAACAACAAACGCAGAAGAGGGTGGACCTAATGGTGATGTAGTCATTCAAGATTACCCCCTTACTATTACCGATGCTGTTGGAGGGTGGTTAGAGAATCGAGCCGTAGTCTGTGGCGGATTTTGTCGGCAGAAAAAGATGTATTACAACGAGTGCTATGAAATGGACCCTTCAGTGGGGAATTGGTCCCAAATTGAGCCCATGCCTTCGCCTAGAGCAGGTAACAATATATCCCTTTTAAGAAATGATCCCTCTAAGTATTGACGTGATGTGCTGTACTCCATCAAGGAGCTGCCGCTGTTGTGATTGGGAAGAAATTATTTATTACCGGAGGTCAAACGGAACCATTCTTGATGACCAAAACAACAGTTGTTTGGGATGGCGACACTTGGGATCAGGGTCCAGATCTACCCATTTCTCTGACCGATCATTGTGCTGTGCAATTGGATGACAGGACAACTCTTATTGCTGGAGGTTCGTACTTTATGAAACTAATGGTTCTTTGACCATGGGCTAAAACAGGGGTTCTCAACCTATGGGTATTTACCCAAAATTGGGTAAATTTGACTTTCTGTTGGGTAAATTTGTGTCCGGAAAAATTGAAAAAAACTTGGGGTTTTTCGACCAATGTTGCACGTTTTCTTCGCAGAAACAAATACAAAAGTCACATTAAAACGCCCAAAAACGCTGTAATATTGGTCATTACATAGGGGGGTAAATCGGATATTTCCCGTGCCAAAATGAGTATCCCCCGGAAAAAGGTTGAGAACCCCTGGGCTAAAACATATCTAAAGTGAACGCTGGGATTTTTCCGACAATCAAAAGCAAGGGGCTTTTGTGAAACAGTTGGTCCAAACAATTGCATTTGGCAGTACAGATCTGTGGAATGTTTAGTACTTGGGAAAATTGGCAATCCTTTTGCATGAAAATTTGGCATGAAAGAGAGTGGGTGTTCAACATAATATTTGTAGAGATTAGTCTCCAACATAAGGAATGCAAAGCAAGTAGACTTTTGCCTTTTTATTCTTTGAAAACTAGATCAATCCTTTGGATATCTAAACTACTGAATGTCCGGCAATTGGCCTCATTGTTGCCAAAAATAGCATCATAGTTTCTGTGAAATTATTCACACATCAGTGTCATCTTAACAATTAACAATCGACGTGAAAATAGTAAGCAAGCTACATCTGGCTAGCTATCACAGATCATGATGGAACCTGGAGTAAAATGAATTGATGGAATTTGATTAGATTTGTTATCTTTTTCGGGCTTCTTGATTACGATTACCAATTAGCAAATTCCGATATTTATCAATAACAGGGAAAATACTTTGCGAATTATGCATCAAAACAATGTTTTGGAGACTTCCAAATTAGATTTTTTAATAAAGTCAAGCTGGAATTTGTCATTTATACGTTTGTAACGGTTGTCTAAAAAGGTTTAAGTGATGGAAAACTAGATTTGAAAGAGGAGTCAAATTGAAATGAAAGAAGATGTTCATAATACGTAACTCATTCCACAAAAATATGTCTTTTCCAAGATAATTTAATAATTGTTTTTGGAAATAGGGAGTTTCTTAACTGAGTTTACTTTTTGTAATTCAAAATTGAGAAACTTCAAAATTAATTTACCTCTTGATATTCAACATAACTACCAGAAAATTATGAAAAGTTAACAACGCAGAAAAAATGTGTACATTTAAGAAATGGAAATTGTTGTAAATACATAGTAAACTGACTAAGGTTAAACACAATAAGTCTACCTCTTCCAGGAAGACAAAGGAACAATAACGATCCTTTCGTATCTCGACGATCTTGGCTCTACGATTGGGACTCCGAGAAATGGACCGAAGTGGGACCGATGAATTGGCCCAGAATCGACCATAGCTGTGCTGTTGTAGCCGATGACAATGGTATTGAAATCGGAGCCGTTGGAGGCACGAGTTCCCTAAATGCTCAATTAACCTCCCCAGAGCTACAAAAAATGGAAATATTTGATCTCAAAACAAAGACATGGCGACTCAAAAATCAACCTCTTCCTGTCATTCAAGAACGAGTGATTTGGGGTTCCACATTGTCCAACGTAGATGGGAAACTCATCCTCTTAGGCGGTCAAGATCTAGCCAATCGACACCTTAAGTCCATATTCGAATATTCTCGGCATTTCGGATTCAAATGGTTACCAAATACCATGTCAACGAAGAGAAGTGGCCACGTAGCCATTTTCATGGGTGGACCATCAAACCCGATTAATGAGGGACAAAAACCCAATCTAGTCACCGTCCCAGATCTCATATTGGTGGGTGGTAGTGAAAGAGGTTCGGTCCCTTATATAGAGGTTCTATCCTTCCGAAACTCGACTAAATCAGATGACAGCGATCCTGAGATCACAAATTTCCCGTCCCAATTACTTGGGGCAACGGGTCAGGAATTCAAGGGAAAACTCACCATTTGTGGCGGCTTAAACTTGGTCGAGAAGATGTTAAGTTCCAAATGCTTCCATTGGGACAATTCCCGTCAAGAATGGGTGTCTTTATCCAATCTGGCCCTGGGGAGAAAAGGAGCCGCGTCCATTGTGTTTGAAGGCAAACTTTGGGTTTTGGGGGGTGAGAGTCAGTTCCAGATTGAGCACACCACGGAAATTCTAGGGGATGATGGCCTTTGGAATTATGGACCCGATTTGCCTTTCGGACT
This sequence comes from Tigriopus japonicus, assembly GCA_010645155.1. Lineage (NCBI taxonomy): Eukaryota > Metazoa > Arthropoda > Copepoda > Harpacticoida > Harpacticidae > Tigriopus > Tigriopus japonicus. The sequence continues at coordinate 3,534,153 of CM021318.1, forward strand.
CTCTGATTTGTGTGCTGTGGTTGTGGATAGTAAATCTTTTATGGTCATTGGAGGTAACAGTGAATTATGAAAATGGACCTCAAGTTGTTTTGTTTTCTGAGATTTGAGAATAAGAACGCTATCTTTGACACAGGGACTCAACGTGAAGTGGAGTCAAATAGTCTTCAATCTAGACATGTTTGGTTGTACAATGCGTCAAGTCCGAGCTCTCCTTGGATGGAATTGGCTCCACTTCAAGTGAAGAGGATGAATCACGCGTGTGGAACTTTTATGGTGGACGGCAAGAAACGAGTCATTGTGGCGGGAGGAGATAATCGAGATCGGACTTCCATTTCTAACGTTAGACATCCAGAATGGTTTGATTTCGAGGTTGGTCCAGTGCTTAACGAATATTTCTCTCCTATGATAACTTATTTGGTTATGTATGGCTTCGTTTATAGGAACAAAAGTGGGTTTTGTCACAACAAACAATTGGCGGAAGTCATGATTTTGGATTGATTGGAGCCTCTATGGTCGAAAGCAACGGGCGATTATTTCTTCTCGGTGGAACAGATCTCATGGGTCATGTCTATAGGAACATTTACGAGTACCAAGAAGAATTTGGATTCTATGATGTAGAAATCAGTTCTATGGCTAATGGTCGATACGACTTTGTAGCCTTAAAAAAGCAAACTTCATAGTATCAATTGGTGTCTAGTCAAAATATATACCTATTAGCATTAGGTCATGTGTTTAATGCACGTAAAAGCATTTGCAAAGTCTCCTTCCGCCATTGCTATTCAAAATATAGGATTATCAAGATTTATAGTCCCATACCAAATCAAGAATAGTACCTGACACATAAGGATTGTGATTAAATTGTACTAGTACCAATGGATGAAAACAGTTTTAGGTATACTCAGGCAAAGTAGTTTTGAAATTGATTGATTGTAAAAGTATGATTTTGTTTTCAAGATTACCCCACCCAATGTACGCGCGGTCTACTTTTAAAAAACATCCCTAATTTGAGCGCCCACAAGAAGGACTAATATTGCAGTAATGTAAGTAACTTTGAAAACGAAGTGTTTGGTATATACCTGTACTTTTCAAGTTATTTGGACCTCAAGCTGACTTCATCGTCTCATTTTGACACAATTTACCATTTAAGATTTGAGGATTCAAATATAAAGCAACCCTGTATATCTGGCCTTTTTCGTTTTTGCAATTAAAGTTATAATTTATTTATGCTCAATAACACAGATTGCAGAGCTATGTTTGCAGCTATCAATATGTTTAACGCACACAAAATACAATACCTACTGTATGTTCTCAAATCTAGGGCCCGTTTCTTTCTTGCCTTTTGCTCACCCATTTCCTTGCCCCTTTAATCTTGAGCGAATCCGTTGGGTGCGTAATGCTCATCCCGACCGTTTTTGGTGGGTTATGTTTGGTTAGCGCCAATTCACCAAGGCCGTGTTTGGGCGAGGCAAAGGCCGTTTGGAGGCCTCAAAGGCGCGTGGATCTCGACTTGAACGTCAACAACCGGAAACGTCGTAAAGAAATGGGTAGATCTCGGTGGTTCAAACTAACCCATGTGATCCATCGAGTCTGATCCTGTTTGAGGTGTGAGAGTGTAAGTGTAAGACCGAAAGTGAAATAACCGAGTCCTGGGACAGAAAAAGTGAAGGGAGGGTAAGTGGAACTAAATGATTGTCTCATTGACATAAATCTCTTGGATCGAGTGGGGGTTTTGCTCACTCAAGAGTGAAATGATGCCAGGGGTGTGGAGTTAGGAAAGGATCACTTATATTTGAGAGAGGGGAACCATGTTCATGATAATGTTAATCCAAAACCAGAGGTAAAGTGCCATGATGTCGAATGAATCAATGCCTTTTTTTGGCGCCTCCTGGCTCATTTCAACGTTGAGCGGAAATGCTCCATACTTTTATCGCACACTTTGCCTTGATTTGATCGTAAAATGCAGGTGATGCGTATTCATCACCGTCGGGAGAATGGGAAAAGAATGCAGATATGGAGCAATATCCTCCCGGTTAGATCTCTATCTCCTTTGGTTTCTCGTAGCCGAAATCTTTGCCAAAGCTTCACACCTTGTAAATCACGAATAAAGGGTGATCTCAGAAAGTGAGAATATTATCATTATGGTATAGTGGTAAGCCTATGTTGGCTTTTTTGCTTTGAATTGTACATTGAATTACAATCATTTAATTGCATGCATGGTTTGGGATCGTGACCAAAAGGATATTCCACATCAGATAGGCGCTGCCAGGATGGATTGCTCGATAGACTTTTTGAATGATATTTTTTTGGTTTTTTTTGCGGATTTTTTATTACCGCTACAAGGAATGCGATTCCCTGTAAATTGAAGGATTTCTCCCGACAGCTTCAATCCGACCCCCAGCAGGATTCGAACCTACGCCGTCTGGGGAAGCACTTACACTCTGCACTTTTAAGAACGCGCTAGTACGCGTGGCCACTCTGGCTTCATTGCATATAGATATGTCATAGTTATTTTGTTATTCATTCGAAAGCGTGAGTACTTTAGGATGAAATTCATGCTGGTACATAAATGGCATGCAACTAATGAATACGTCTAAATTTAAGGCAAAATTGCATAGTTCTAACTTCTGGATATTTTTGATAGAGAAATAGTGTGGCAATATTTCTTCAGTACTATATTTGGAAGATCAAAATCACTTTTGAGAAAGTTCATAGTCACTTTTCAAGAATATCATGGTGCTACTTTGGAGAATACAGATCGAGTCATGGTTTTTAGAAAATATTCGAAAAAAACATAAAATGTACGAATGATGAGAAGTAACCACGCTTCAATATTCAGTTTGTGATTTTCCTTTATTTGAAAAGAACACGTAAATTAATAAGATTTGTCTGTGTATGACTCCATTCAAACCGTTGTCTCAATAATAAGCAGCGATAAACAAAGAAGTTGATCATCATTAGGCGTACACATAAAACGATCTTCATTTTTAAGCTTCCAAGACCTAAACACACATTCTTTAATACACCTGCTTTTTCCTTTGGTGATTATCTTGATTTGTTTACTTGAGGTTTCTCAAAAAATCATTCTTCTATCAAAATTTGGAGGCATAAATCCAAAAGAGATGAGGTAATGTCGGAATCGATTTTTCTTTTTGATCAAGCCAAAATGACGAGGATTTTGGTTGGTGTGGTGATGTGCACCAAGACGTAAACTCGTAAAAGTGCTAATGATCTCTGACAAATTTCCTCTTCCTTGTAAGCATCACCTTGGAGGAACAATGATCCAAAGAAAACCAAAAGTGAAGAAAAGAACTTGTACCTCACACAAAATGGTGGGTCTTCAAAATTATCATGACAGAAAACGGATCGTAAAATACCTCCATCCACCATATTGAAAGCCAACTTCGATTTGTTAAGCTAAGAGGAAGAAACGATAATTGTCCGCTCGCAATTTGTTCCAGAATTGCTTCCAAGTATCGCGTTTGTTATAGAGGACTCCGCCAATCATCCGGGAACAATATTGATAACGAGCTCGACAAGCAACAATGGCTAAAGGGACACGATCAAGCAGAAAAACAACAACCGTGGCATGGAACAACGTTAACAAGAACACAACTGGATCAGGGTCCAACATCATGGCTGCTGAAAGACATGTACTCAAGAAAGCTAACAATCAACAATCAAGATCCCCGACGAGTTTGTTGGAACTAACCAAACTCTCTAGCGTGATCTTGTTCCTCATCTGTTATTTGCCCAATCCAGGTTCCATATTCTCTCTTTATAGAAACCTTCGTTTCACATCAATTGATCTGAACCTTTTTTGTTGTTAATAGTCGATGCATATCAACCCGGGTTTATTTCTCCACTTGAAAATACTACCGTGGCTTCTGGGCGATCAGCTCATTTTACCTGTGTAGTGAAGCATTTGGGTGGTCACAAGGTTTGTTTTTTCAAAAAGCATCACCTGGGAACCTTCATTTTCTAATCAGTTTTCGTTTATTAGGTGGCATGGTTGCGGTCGGATTCGAAGGCCATTTTGGCCATTCATACCCATATGGTCACGAACAACCCGAGGATGTCTGTGGAACACAATGGTCATAATAGTTGGACCTTACGATTGAGTAATGTACAAAGGAATGACTCCGGAATTTACATGTGTCAGATCAACACTGAGCCAATGACGAGTCAGGTAAGAGCAGTTTCGAAATGGAAAAACGCCGAAATAAATCAGAGGTTCTGAAATCAAGTATTGCATATCACGTTAAGGAATTCATCTAAAGTGCAATATGAATTCATCTAAAGTGCAATATATTTTACCAAAATATTGAATTGGAGAATATGCGGTAGTGTCAATTTTCTAACAATGATAAGTCAAACAATAAAGTGAGCGGGTCCGAGAGGAAAAATATGAAACTAAAGTTTGAGAACAAATTCTCAAACATTTTTTAAACCGTGACATGAAAGTTGCGTCCAAATCATACTTTGAACGCGAAACATACGTTAATACTGTAAGATGGATAGTTTAGCCCAAGGACCACTGAATTTCACTGGACTGGGAGGCTAACGAAAAGAATCATGATTTTCATTAGGAACAAAGCAATTGTATTCTTCTGCAAATGAGAACTTGTCGATGTTGACTTGAGTACGAATTTCAATTTTCAGCTCAATTGAACGTCGATGTCAAAAGTTATGCTCTCTCAAAGTTCAGTGCAAATCCTACCGAGAATGAATGAACTAGCCCTTTTCTGGTAATTGTTTTACCACAAAAGGGCAAACCCATTGCAGCAATTCAGTGCTTCTTGTTTACACCTATCGAAGTGCTCGTGTTCCTCAACAAGTTTCTAGAATATCTATAGATTACCAAGAATCTAATTTAAAGTTAAATAAGTGAGAAATTATGTCTGGAACAGAACAACAATTGTCGATTGGATGTCCCGGTGTTTGCTTCTTACACGTTTCAACCAGGCATTAAATTGCTTTGAAAAATAGTGAATGGCGGGTATTAAATTCCATTCGCTCTTTGAGAAAGGAGAGTGGTTTGGAAAGACCTCCAACCACAAATAACGGAAATATTAACATTCTACCATGATTCCAGATCTGATCTTGACTAAAAAACTCAAATAATCTCGACCAAAAAACTCCGCTGATAAAACAACGATAATTAAGCCCTTAAAATTCACTGGCTTTTCGCTGTTACGTGTTACTTTTTCCTCAAATCACAAATGTTCGCAATTTTTGAGAGGAACTTGGATTTTTGTTCTACATTAGTGTCCACATAATTCATAATTTACAAAGTAAAAAAAGGAAATTTGATATAAATATTAACCCTACTCTTCAAAATTTTGGAGACTTCCTTAGAAATAAAAACTGAGTGCCACATCATTTGTCACCAAAAAAAGCTATCAAAAGAGTTCTTCTGGGATTACTGGAAAGGCGGTGATTATCCTGAATATTTTCAACAACAAGAATGATCGCAGTTTTGAAGTTCCTTATAGTTTGTTTGTCATTAGTTAGTAGACTTGCCAACAACGACTGTTTTTTCTCTCAGCTGTTTTCTATGGTGTACGTATCACAAATTGAATGTTCTTGAATTATTTCGACACGTGAACAAATATCTTGATGAAAGTACATAGAGAAACGTTTTGTTTGTTAGAGTACTTGAACAGTAGCATTGAGGACATTTGGAGTCCCAAGAATTTTATATTTTGACTTGGAATTTGCTGTTTGAAAGACAATTCTAGCTTTGTTTTCTTCCTATTTAAGCTCAAACGAGGATCATCAATTATTTTTTGCCTTTGGAGCGCAATAAATTTAATGATTTGATATGGTGAAAATCACGAATTACATTTAGTTCAGTTTTACTAAAGGCTTTATATACAAAGAAGGGCAAAGGTCTGGAATCGAAGGTCTTCTCTGATTAGAGGGTTCTTCGGGACCCAAGTTCTGATTGGTCAATTAACACCTTGCGGCAGCGTGACTGTATGCGGCATGTCTTGAAAGCTTTTGCCCCAGGAAAATTGCAATTAAATGGCTTTCAATTCAATAGATACAAGTTGCAGATACAAATTGGCATGTTACTACATAGAGAAATTTCAACATTCAGTAGCATTTTTTTCTTTTCTTCAAACAAAGTCCAAGAACACCAATTTGGAAATGGCATGTAAAGTGCCACCCTTTGTTCAGCAACTGAGATCCCCTGTCTTCTCCTTGCCCTCCCAATCTCTTGTGGAGTAGAGATCATCAGCGTGTCCAAAAAAAGAAAGGGGTTGACTCTTTCCACTTTTTCATACAGTATCATGTCTAAAACTTCATAAATTTGTTGGGGCCTCTCTTTCTAAGTCGTGTAAAACATTCAATATGTTAATCTTAATTTAGAAGCTATGAATTGGTGATTTTTTGGGATCTTGAAATTTTGAAAGCTTCCAAGACAAGCCGCATTTAGTCACGTTGGCGCAAGGGGTTGATTAACCAATCAGAACTTGGGTCCCGAGGAACCCTCTAATCAGAGAAGATCTTCGATTCCAGACCTTTGCCCTTCTTTGTATATAAAGCCTTTAAGTTTTACCACAATTTTTGGCCAAGTATTCCACGGTAAAGCGCTGAATTCATGGGCATTTTAAAAACTGTTGGAAATTCTCAACACGGAGTCGAAGTCAAAAAATGGAAACACATACCCAAAATCTGTGAAATCAAAAATGAGCAAAATTGGTCACATTTTCCCACATCTTAGAAACTTTACAATTTTCTAGCTTTTTTCTATTTCTTGCTTTGCCTTGACTTTGCCGTAATCAGAACTATGAAAGTTAAATTATTTGCTTTTTTGCAATATTTAAATGTCTAAAACAGACACTTTTAAAACTTTTGTGAAAAAATGAGGCTAAAGCGATCTTAAAACAACTCCACACTTGAAATAATATGACCTGTTGTGGATTTCCCTGAGGACAATAATCTTTTTTATAAATTATGCTCAAACCATCAATTCCTTTTTCGGTTAAGGGGTTGTTAAGCTACAACTAAAAATGTGTTGCTCCGTTTAGCGTTTTATCCTACATCATAGATATCTAGACCCTGGATGTCGTACGGAAAATTGAGGTGACCGCTTAGTTGGCTAGAGGAAGGAATGAAGCAAAGAAGCAAGTTTTTCATTTTTTGGTGTTGTTTGCTCATTCTTAATGATCCTGTTTAACTATGAACATAAAATTCTCCCATTTTCTTGTTGCTTGAAATACTATCTAACCATTTTACCTGCTAAGGGGAAGGTTATTGTAGTCATATTTGCATCTTTCTTCCTGAATGGTTGATTTTTACCATGTGATTTTTTTGCTGCCAATCTATTTTTTCACATAATATAGACAAGTTTGCAACAAATTATTTCCTGTTCCTTCCCATCTATTTTACAACGTGTTTGATAACATTGATTTATTTATGTATTTATTGAAGTATATTTTAACAAGAAGTATTTCATTACATTTGCTTAATGCACTAGAATATATAACACTATATCCTTCCAGGGCATAGTTTCCCTTAATTTTTGTTGCATTTGTGGTCTAATTCATCACTGTTATTGTTTTCAGAGGATAGACAGTCTTTGCATTTATCCTTAACTATTTTTCCAATCTTGGTGAAAGGAATAAAGGACTAAGAAATTTTCCTTGGAACAAATCAGAAGCACATCCTACTCACAAATGTATAAATGTTTTGAGAAACTATGATAGTTATAGTCACAAAAACTAACATCAAAGTGGAATTTTTCAAAACCAAAGCTGGCTGACAATGATGTATCTTCCGGAAAAGTTGATGAAACTTGAAACTTTGTGTGAAAAGGCTGTTTCAAAGTGAACTGGATTTGATAAATTGTCCAAGATTTTTGTATCATAAGTAAAACAGGGAACAACCTCCAAACCAAACATTTGATGGATGGCTTAAGATTGAACACACTATTGACTTCTATTGCTCATCTTGACTTGTTGATCTTGATGGAGCAATGTTATGTTAGGCATAATTGTATCAACATTGCTAAGCCATCATTTGTTTTACATAAAAAGGCAATATGCAATTCTAGACAAATTATGTTTAACAACATTGGTCACCTTAACTTTTGACAAATACAACCAGCAAGTAAAATGTATGAACAATGTAAAATGAAGAAAAAAGTTACAAATAAACAAATCCTCAATGCAAATGGCAAGTGAATTGAAAACACAAAATTTTGATCACTAAGACAATTCCATATTTTTGCACCTTTTAGGACTGTAGTCCATTGCACAGATAAATTAAAACAAACACCTTTTGCTCCAATTTTTCTCATTTTTCTTCATCATAACACCTTGATGAGTGCAAACACCTTATGACTTGAAAGAGTTAACATAAAGACCTTAGAAAGCCAGTTCTTAGCGCCCTAAATATTTTTGGATTGTGTTTAACAAATGTGGAGATAGGTTTCATTCTGCCAAACAAAATTGGTCATTAACTATTCAAGCCTTGTTGTGATGCATCCAAAAAAAGCAACCAAAATGAGGTGCATTGCAGCATATTGGTTATTCATACTTCAAATAAATCTAGATTTGCCCACCTTTGTATGCACTTCAGTAGATCTCAGTGAATGGAAACTCCTGAACATATCTTTCAACACATGTGTTTGTTGGTCATTGATGACTGAAGTTCCCCACCACTCATAGAGCCCCTTTGGTCTCAACCTGGTGCCCACCACTTCACTTCACACCCCTTCAAAAATAAATGAAGACCACATTTGACTTGGTTTTTATGGATTTTTGTTTCCCGACGCTTTAAATTCAACCACAATCAGGAACAAACTGAAGTGCATCCTTTATAGACAACTACTGGCATTGTCAAGGGTCACAAACATTTAGAGGGCAAGTCAAATTTCTAATCTTGTGTCATAATATTTTGAGACAAGATTAATGAGATGGACCCAAAACATACTATTCATTTGGAGATCATTATTCAATGTTCAATTATTGCACAACTTTGTCCATTCTTCTTTTTGAAAAACTAGTCTTGATTGGGCTCAAGTCAAAATAAGTCTAACCCTGAACATCACTTGGGAAGCCAAATGAGTCTACAGTAAATGGGCTCAGAATTTTAGCCAACCAAGTGGTCGGAGAGGTTGGGCGATTCTGTTCCGTTAGTCGTCCACTCGAGACGTCCATGCCTACATTAAGGGTCTCGGCCTCCTTTTGTTTTGAAATTCTTCACTAAAGTACGCTAAGAGGGTGACCGATTCCCGCCCCTAAGTGTAACAGCTTAGTGTGTAGAAACGGATTATTTTGCAAGAAAATAACTTTATTTGTTGTGCGAATCTTACAGACAAGCCTAGAATAATTTACACACCCAAAAGATTGCAAAAACCCAACCCTAACCCACAAAATGAAGGTTCTTGATTCTACGTTTTCTCAAGTAACTTTGCTGTAAAAAAGTAGGACATTCTCCTGAATTCAATGCCATGATTTGCACTTAAAACGGTTTTAGTTCAGCAATTGGTGGTTTCAAGGCTCAATGTGAACGTAAGAAGAAATAAAAAGGGTTGAATGAGTAAAAGAACATCTCAAACTTTTATCCCAGTGCCTTCCAATTACCATGTAAAGACTGTCAAGAAACAGCTTCTTCAGGCTTGAATTATTGCTGACTATGTAGCAACTTAGGCTTAAATAGAACTTTTCGTCAACAAAAAAAGAAAACTGACACTGAAACATCAACTAATTAATAAGTTACTGTCATAGTATTTCAGGACAAAAATGTGTGTCATGATAAATTTTGATTAGCATTTCTCAAGTATTAAAATGGCAAGTGAAAAAAACAATAAACATAACAGTTTTTAAACAAAGTCGGAAAACCATCACTTGCCTAATATGCTTATGTTTCAAAAGAAAAGATAATGAATAAAATCAAACCCGTTTAAGACAAAAGAGTCTCAGTCAATGGAACCTTGCCAAAAAGTGCAACAAAATAAATTTTAATTGATCCTCATTATTTTGAAGTCCATTGAAGTCAAATTAATTTTTCAGGCAATGTTATTGTGATGAATTCGATTTTTTGAGGTAGTAATTTAATTGTAATTTATTACATTTCATCAAGTCATTTACCCAACTCTGACTGGAATTGACAATCTATCCCTCTCAGAAATTATCTAAATCATTTCCTTTAATATTTGTCTGCCTAATTTTGATTAGAATTGAGAGTTAGCAATTTCAAGAATGCAACCAAACCACATTGGTACTTTTCAACTTAGTCATTCAGCCTTGAACAGCACGTGAGTGAGATAAAGCAGATTTTGTCAGAAATCATAGCATTGAATTCAGAACAATGTCCTACTTTTTCTGTTGGGGTCACGTGCCTGGCTGTCCACGTCATTACATGACGTCACGAGGCCGAGACCCATATATATATATACCCAAAACAATTCCGTTAATGCAGAAGTATCATGTTCACTCCACAATAATGTTAAACTCTAGGGAGCTTAAAACTTGGGCATTTTTTCCATAAACCTCTTGTTAAACAGACCAATTGATCAAGTCCACAAACTTGGTGGATGGACAACCCAAAATCCGACGACTTCTTTCTTTTGGGTGGGTGGCAGAGGCAATGAGTTATAGGTGTAATGGTCGAGTGATCTTGGGTGTCCACCCAGTCCAACATTCTCCCTCGTGCTTTCGTTTCCCAACGTTGTCCTCCAAAAATGGAACACTCTCCTGAAGGTGATATGGGAGCCCTCAGGAATAAAGAATGGATATTGCTGTTTCTAAAATCCGTTTACGGGTGTGATTTTCGAATGGCCCTTTCATATGTCACCATTTCGTACTAAAGAATGGCCAAGTGGGCGAAATCCTTTCAAAAAATGTGGGAACCAATGTTGATTCGAGATAGAAACATCTCATTCCCATTCATATATTGCTATAAGCCGAAATTATGTATCTTTTTTAACATGTTCGTACTACCAAAATGATTCTTTCTTACGAGGCAAACTTTATCATATAATTAGAAACCAAATCCAAGCTTTCTCCACATTCCTCGTGTTGTCTCTAAAAAGAGAATGCTCTTGAAGGGAAAGAATTTGGGACAATCTTGGTCGGATTGTTCCAATGTGGTGCAGTAATGAAATTAGCACGAAAAAATTGCCCTGCAAGTCAGAAAGTCAACAAACTTTAGAGGGTTGAAGAAACTAAGACCGTTCTTGTGGTTTTGAGGCTAACTAATGAGTCAGCGGTTGTGAGCATTTTGGTAAATAACAATTTCCATCGAGATTCGATTCGTCGAGAATTGGGTGCCTGATGCACCAATTCCAAGTTCCACTTGCTTCGATTGCACAAAAATTGGGTTTGACCACTTGAAAGATCACTGAAAATAATAGTTGTTTTTATTTTCAAACCCTAAACTAGCCTTCTTACCAGACATGTTTAGCACTGAGGAGAAGATCCTGATGTAAAACAAATTGAAGCTTTTCCAATCAAACATGTTCCAAACAGTGTCGAAATACTCCAATGATTCCTGTTCCTTTTCATTGACACCTTGGCTATGAAAGGGCTACTGACTGGATGCTCTTGGCCCCATTGTCTTCTACTTCCTGAATCTGTTTCATTGAAAATTTCCTGTGTTCGCTCTCGTCGATGTTGGTTCTTTCCCCACCAGCACTTCTATTGCACCCTTGTTCCCTTAACTAGATCTAAATTCAAGACCTGTTCTTCATTCTCTTCTAATTCACTACAGCCCCCTTTTTTCTATTGGAACGAATACTGCATAAGAGGTTCTAGTAAACCCTATTCGTAGCATATCCAAAGATAACAGTTCAACACCTGCTGGTTTGTATCACGAACTCGCTAATCAGAACAAATTTCTTTTCAAGAGATTCTTGAGACGGCTGTCTGTGTTTTCCACCGTTGGGAACAGATCCCACTTTTTCACTCTCCTGATTAGAATTAAACGTAGAAATCAGTGGCAAAACTATCCCCAAGTACCCAAATCTCCGGGGCATGTGCGTGTATGTGTGAGCCCCCAATGGGTGACACGAAACGTGTAGGTACCAATATGGATCACCTTAACCCCATTAGCATAAATCTGTGTTCCCCATCAGGATGCAGTGAGCTTGATCCAGCCTTTGGTGCCAAACGGGGGACAAGCTCGCCACGTCCCACTGAGTACGAGATCCCCAATTTGATCCTGCTCCACAAAAGTGAATCGGAAGATTGGAAACACCATGCAGCCACGAGAGAAGCATGATGCTCCAAATTGTTCCACACGTGCTGCTTCACTCTGGTCCTCTTTCGTTCCTATTGCACAATTCCCTTTGGAAGTGAAATTCTCGCTTGTAAATGAAAGTCGAATCATTTTCGACTTTGACTTGAGAATTTGTGATTCGCATTCAAGATCAGCGGGACCATCAATAACTAACAAGAAGGTGACACATTTTTCCTCTCTTTGTTCCCCACCAATGGAGGCACCTTTCTCGCAAATAAGCTTTCCTCTAGGTTAGACACCGTTTCAATGTTGAAAGAAAATCATCTGACTTATACATTTGTAGCCTGAATTAAAGTTCCTTTTTGTATGCAATGAATTCAAAGATTGGTCAGGTTGATATTTTGGTCTCATATTTGAAGAGTAGGCCTATATCGGTCCCTTAGCTGATTTAGCGAAATGGTCTCACCGTATTGTGTTTCCCTACTCAATCAAGAAGAAAGGTTTTAAAGTAACTCAGAGAGGAAGGAAGCTGAGGACGCCAACACCTCAAGGCACAAGAGAGAGACGGATCAAAGCACCCATCTTTATTTCCAAACATCTGAGCTCTTTCTAAAGGATCATCATCAGAGTAGATCGGGCTGCACCGATCTCAACACCTGTTTCTTTGGTGTCATTTCCTTTAAAAGCCTGTCCCAAATTGGAACGCGTTGCCCTCAATGACTCTTTCCAAATTTCTTCCAGATTGGCATGTTAAGTGTGGTTGAGGCTCCCGATATCCTCTACAACGAGACCTCCAACGACACAATTGTCCTGGAAGGGGCCGGATCTCGATTGCGATGTGAGGCTCGTGGATATCCCGAACCTACGGTCACTTGGCAACGGGAAGATGGCGCGCTGATCGCCCTTCGTCACGAAAGCGGAAAAACTGAAAGAGGTACTCGGAATCTCCGATGCAGATGCCATGTTAATGATCATTTCATTTTCCCCCCGACACGTGTATAATCTAGACAAAGCATTCCTTTGAATGGGGAAAAAGTTGAGCCGAGATTTCGAGTTAATTGGATCAATATCATGATGTTCTCACGTTCGAGGAGCTTGAGTTCCCCTTCTTTCTCACTTACTTTCAGTAGTTGATGTTCTTGACCACATTGGGAACAACTGGAGGTCAATAGAATGGAACAATGGGGAATCACGCTCACACCCCTAACCTCTAAAAATGATTCCCTTAAGGAGAGAGGATGTTCCCAATGAAAGCTAGAACCTGTTTGGGACACCTCCACTTAAATGAAAGAACCTGAATGGATCCACTTGAGGAAATCCAACAGGAACTCGCGTTTTCCTTAACCATAAAAGATGACGACTGAAACAAAGTGCAGATATCGTTGCATTCAGTGATAAGTTCCCAGTTGAATTTGAGTGATATCTCAAATTCACATCGTTCTTTCAGTTCCCACAGTGTAAGATGAGCTGGTGGATCTTGAGTTGGTTCCAAGAACATGAGGGAACTGTTAGGAACACATACGATCCCATGCGAAAGTTTCAAGAGTTTTCTCGCCCAACTTGAAATTTATCTTCATAAGTTGCGAGCTTTGACTTAGATTAAATGACGGCAGGCACAAATGCGCCTACGTTGCTAGCGAATTACTACATAAGAAGGTACGGACTGACTACAAAACCCCAATGTTCTGACACAATGGGAACCGCAATATGAGTTCTTCACATTGTTTTAATTGAAAATTGGCTTTCCGACTCGAGGACTTTCCTTCTATTGAATGCACTGAAAATCGAAATGTTCCACTCTGGTTCCAACATGGAACTACTCCGAGAAATGTGTCTGATACTCAATCTACTTAAAGTCAAGGAGCGAGCTCAATGGTTCAAGTAGTTTTTTGTGTGTGATAGAAAGAGTAGTGGAACAGCTAGAGGACGAAAAAGCAAGACGACGGCGGATCAACCGGTTCCAGTCCCACTTTTCTTGGGACAAAAGCCAAACTTATTAGTATTCTGATCCTGATCCTTAAGGGTGCTAAAAGGGAAAATTCTTCACTGGCTGATTCTAACTCCAACTCCAAGTGCTTCAAACTCAGTTACAACATTCAGTAGGGCGAAAAAAAGGGAACTGATGGAATTCGATTGGCGCCACTTTTCTGAATCTAATTTGTGATTCGACGCAAACGACTGAGATGTTACCTTTTATTCGTGGAGATTAAATGTTCGCAAATTTGTTCATAAGAAGTAAACTTTTTTTAAAAGTTTTCTTGATAGTGGTAGTCAGGGCTTTTATATGGATTCAGTAAAGGGAAATTGATTTAAGAGCCACTTAATGTGTGATTCCGAAAACACAATCTCCAAGGGGCTGTAAAATGATTATGGAGAAAAAAGATTCTAGATTATTTAAAGTTGACAGACTGCACTGGGTTCCGAGTTGAAGACGGATTGCTTGAGGGCAAATGGATTTTGCCTGTTATTTGAGTCTCATTGGAATATTTATTGCACTTGCCACTCGTTGGAATGTCATTCGAACATTGCCAAAGCACCAAACAAATGAATTGGGCCACATTTTTTTTCTCCTCGCAATGCAAAACCGTTTTCTCTTTCAACATATGTGTGTATTATTATACAACTGCCAATTTTCTAGTTGAGCGAGTTGAAGGCAGCGATTTGATCCTGAATCGTCTGACACGAGCTGACATGGGAGCCTATCTCTGCATTGCATCCAATGGAATCCCGTCACCCGTTTCCAAAAGAATAATGGTCCATGTTCATTGTGAGTTTGAAAGCGTCAATTACATCTATGAAAAAGAGGTAACGGTTGAGAGTTTTTGCAGTTCATCCTTTGGTCAAGGTTCATGATCAAATTGTGGCCACGACACTTGGATCATCGGTGAAGTTGTCGTGCACAGTTGAGGCTTCTCCTCAATCCGTCAATTTCTGGGTAAAGCGCAGTTCTTCTCTGACCGAAATGGGTAAGATTACCAGGTTGCGTGAAAACAGGAAAAGACATTGCGCTCAGAATTGCATTTCGGGTATCCACAGATCAACCTATCAATCCTAGTCGTCGTTTTCAACCCTTGGAATTCAAGGAGTCACCATATTCGATTCTGATGACTTTGGCAATCAAGGATGTCAGGATGTCAGATTTAGGAAACTACACTTGCATTGCTAGGAACTCCATGGGCTCAGTGAAAGGAACTGTTTCCCTACAACGTGAGTAGCTTCCCCAGAAAAAGAATTAGCAGCAACCACAATGAGATAATTTTATTTCAGAAATGTACATTCCTTCGACAACGCCATTACCAACTCAAACCTATCTGGATGAGGACCTCAATCGTACCGATAATCGCTCCAAGAAGAAACCTGAAAAGAGACGCAAATCAAAAGCTAAATATGAAGTGGAACCGAATAGTCACGAGAGTTTACGAACAGATCTCACGCAACCTACGTACATTTACGCTGTTGGCTCAAATCAGGAGGAATACATCGATTCATACGACGAAGGCCAAAGTCGATGGGGACAGACTATGCTCAATTCTGTCTCGATGATTAGGCCATTATTGATCGGTTCAGCTTTTGGGATCCTTATCTCGAGAATGCTCTGAAGACCACTAATTGTAGTCTCAACTTGTTTTCTTTCATATCATACACCAAAATGACTCATTACTCGGGTAAATGACGCATTGTTAAAACGAATAGTAAAAAACAAGAACAATGTTCGATTAATTTTTCCGCAAGTGTGGAACTTTGAATCTTCAATGCACACTGAATATCAAAAACTTATACAAGTTATAGCCATTACAATCTTTATTACCATTCCTCCTGTAGACCCAATCATTTCTACAAAATCTAGACAGTTCAATAAAAACAGATTACAACTTAATCGTCTTTTGAAATAAGCATGTTGTAAAAACATTTCATACTTTATCCCTTACAATGACACTCAAGAAGAAATAATCTATTGATAAGGATTCATGAATCTGATTAAACTCTGTCTTATCTGTCTTTCTCTGGTTGGATTAGTTTGCTCTTTATACATGAAAAGAGTCCCAGGTTAATGAAATAGATAAGCGCGTGCTTTTGGAGACCCAATCATAAGAGATAATAGCTTCAGTTGTCTTTTAACAAAAGTGCGTGTATTCTACAGAGCAATTTAGCAGACTTTGAAATAAATCATTTCTACCCATATTGGGGTAGGTTTTATTGTGTTTGTGGAACTCATACTATAGTTCAAAGCAAGTGTCAAGTGGTGAACGTTCGTTTTTGAACTTCACAATGCAAAAATATTACAGTAGAGATTTGTTGGACGAAAGGATCGGGAATTTGCAAGGTTACCTTCAACTTCTTCATGGGCTTACATTTCTCGTGGGATTTGCAGTATTCGGAATCTGCATATGGATCAGGTACAAAAAGACCTACAAGAATATTGTATTTTCAAACGTTCTGCTTATAACTGAAAATTCTCAACAATTCCAGGTTCGATCTGGATTTTCAACAATGGGTTCGGGAGATCGATTGGTACACATATTGGTATTGCATGTACGTGATTATGATAGCAGAAGTGTTTGGAATTTTCAATTCGGGTCTGGCCTTTTGGGCCATTCGAGGGGAAAGAATCGGCTTCATCTTCATGAATTCCATGATATCGGTGCTTATCATTGTCATGGAACTCATTGGAGCAATCGTCATCCTTGTGTTTGGGGTGGAGGAAAGTACGGTCTTGGTGGATCAACTCCATGATGTTTTCATTGAGTTAGTGTACAAATGGGACGATGATCCACGTGCTTCCAGAGTTCTTCGACAAATCCAAGAATACGTAAGACCTTTTTGATTTCCTCTTATCAAGCGTTTTTATTGTCCAAAAAGCTCTTCATCTAACCTAGCTCTAATCTAATCAAGTACTAGAAAAAATTAAATATCGATATCTGTTTTTGTATAGTTGGTTTCTTTTGAAACTTCAATATTGATCACTAGCGGGCGGAAAAAATAAGTTGAATAAAACGGCAAAAAGTTAAGCTAAAAATATGGCTGAAAACGTTTTTCCCTCCAAAAAATATTTCTTCTCAATTCGTCCTTCAATGGGCCAAATTTGAGTTAGGCTGGTCTGATTCTTTTTTGGCGGTAAAATTTTTGTTCTAGATTTTCAGACCAAAAAATTTTTACTCGTTCTTTCATCTTGGAAAAAATGACAAACTTTTTAGGAAGCATTCAGATTTCAAAAAAACAGTTCTTTCTGCTTGAAGTTTCATGAAAATGCGAAAATAAGATAGAAAAAGCTGTATTGCCTAAGAAGTTTTTTCAGGCCAAAACAGCACAAAAAAAGTTTTTTTTAAATATTGAAGTATAAACTCTCCACGCTCTATCGATCACTCTTGATTTAAAAACGAAACTTTAAAAGATAAAGGGCGATTTGCAAATAGTTTATAAAGAAAAGAACGCCATTTCTCTAAAGTTCATTTTACGTTTTGATTTACAAGAATTTTATCTTGACCTTAAACAAACCATTTTTAATGTAACAGTTTCGTTTCCCGTATCTTTGTGTATCAACCTTGATTTTTCAATGAGGATTCTCAAATTTCTTTCATAGGTTGGGTGTTGTGGTGCAGATGGTTCCGACGATTTCATCAACGCAATGAAACCAGTTCCACCAGAGTGTCGTGACATGATTACTGGCGTGGAATATGCATATGGTTGTCAACAACAATTGGCATGGTGGTTGGAGCCATGGTCAGCAACCCTCGCAGCATTATGTATCTTCTTACTGATTGTCCATATCCTGCAACTTATTTTGGAATCCAAATTGAGAGGAGCGATCCGAGAATGTCAGGATAGGGATGGAGGAAATATTGAGTATGAGTGAAATTCAGATCACTGAAGACCTGATTGTGTGAAAAAAGTATACTGACTGAATATGAATGATGTGAATGTGCTCATGTATTTTTAAATTCTCCAAAGAAACAGAACAACAAAGATGAAATAGTACAATCTGATTCTCGACTCCAGAATTTTTAGATCGCCCAACCTCGAAAAAATGCCTTCAGTGGATCTGAAAGAGACAAAATAGATAGAGTGGGTTCATTTGTTCCAACTTTTGTGAGATCAAAGCAAAATAAGAAGGAATAAATCTTCCTGTTGAGATATGAAAGCACGCTCCTCTTATCAATGTTGTATTTGATAAAATGATCTAAAGTTTATTTTGATGCGATAGCTTCGATACAAACTGAAATATTGCATGCAAAATAGATGTTTTAGACCTAATCGAAGCAAATTCCGTTACACTATCTATCATAAAGATGTGTGTTGTATTTCCCATCCAATCAGGATCAGACCGGTTTATAAACGAGAATATTTTTCTGCATTCTTTGTTGTGATTCTCTAGGAACTTACGACACAAAAATCAATGTAAACAAGAGATGCTTGATCAAATAAGAGTCAGTAAGTCAAATAAGCCGATTCTCTCGCAATCAAAACACGAACTAGAACTGAACTTTTGGAGAAAAGGTTGCAATTTAGAAATAACATTTTGTCTCTTCCAGAAGGGCATGCATGCTTAGATGTTAGCTTCTTGACAAAGTAAAGAGCCTAATTTGTAGAAGCACCCACTTCAAACCCATTTTGCACAGTTGATAAAAAATGAAACGAGTTTCAGTTCAAGTTTTGTTTGGGTCCAGTTTGTTCCAAAAAAATAGGAATAGAGCATTTCACAGTTAGATTGGGTCATGTCGAAGAAGGGGAAAACTATTTTTGAGACTTCTCATGGCTTGAACCAATGATCCAACGAATTAGTTTTTGTGCCGCAAGGAATTCTAGTCACACAGTGAAGTGGTAAAGATACGAAACTATCAGGTAGAGACATCCAAAAAACATCTATCTTTATAATAAATAGTGATGCCCAAACATTGATCACTTGATCAGCAAAAGCTTTTTCGAGATGCAGTGGACTTGCTTAAGGCTTAAACGTTAATTACATATCCTGAAAAGAGCTTAGAGGCCCCTTCTTATATTATATTGAAAAGAAAATAAGAAATGATCATCCATAATAATAATAATAATAATAAATGGATCATTTTTATCTAATGGAGGAGGCCTTTTGGTGGTACCTGCACTACTAAATGCATTAGTTTAGTGATAATGATAAACATGTAAAAATGGCTTTCAAATTTACTAAAAAAGCTGAATCAGACTCGTTGCAACACCTTCTTGTCACATGTTCACCATTCTGATATGTAAGGTCATACATACGTTCATACGTTTTGCGTTGGGGGTTGTATACTTCATTAATCGACTTCAAACGTGTTTTTAAATCTCTAACTAGGCTTCAAAGAGGACACGACATGAATGTATGATTCAATGAAATAAATGTTTAACCGAAAATTGAGTTAAAAAATGCCCTAGAGAATGCCACAGCTAAGCGCTCTATTGAGAGAAACATGAGCTTCTTTAGTTGAGAGCATCATTCCAGGTCCACAATTGGCTGTCTTTATTTACAAATAAGGTCAATAGAAATTGTTCCTTCTTTACAAAACAAGGCGAGCCACATGTGTGCGATTTTCCAACAAAAAAGCCTTTATCAAAACCTTGTTAAATCTTCAAACTTGAGAAAATCAAATCTTCCTGGGGTTTAACGGGTCCAACTAAAACCTTTTGAGTTTTAAAACTCACCCAACCTTTCATTCAACAAACTGTTTTGCCTATGTTGAATAAAATCCTGTCAAGTAAAGACTCAAAGTGACTGACCAAACCTAAAGTCAAAACTGTAGAGAATTGGCCTGGAATCGAACATATTTAAATTAAGGTGACTTGGGGCAGATTTTAGTTGGTGAAAACGACTAAAGTCAACTATATAGATTTCTTCAAGAATCATTGGCGGATTTGAATACCTCTTCTATGGATAAAGTTTCATTGCTGTGATATTTCAAGTGAAAATTTTGGACCTGCTCCATCTTGGAGCCCAAATGGGCGAAGCATATTTCAGATATTTTTCAAGATCTCTCGACTTCAAATGCCTTTCAATTGTATGCTCTATGAACTTTCCATGATATTGGATAACAACGACCAAATCCTTCGTGGATGATACTTGCTTGCTCTTTGGGTTTACTCGAATAAAATGACCTAACAGTTGTTGGTAAAGGAGGTCAAAATTGATCATATTAGTTCCGAACAAACCTTGTGGATCTGGTCCATAATTGTCGTTAAAATGCAACTTTTTGATGTTTATATTTAATCCTTTAAGATACCTATGAAGGCGTTTTTAGATAAATTAGTCCATTTCCTTGATAAATCAAGGCACAAATTAGCTTTCCTCCAAAAAACTTTTACTTCACTGTTTTTTACCCAATATATGAATGAAATCTCAGTATTGTCCCTTGTGCATTTGATAATCAAGTTACTTCACGGCAAGATATTTTTCTTATATTTTCAAAGTGTGTTTTATCCAAGAATCTTAATTTTCTTGACAAGACCGCGATCTTGGTTCCTCAAATATTTTCTTATTGGATATTTTTCATAACATTGAAAAAGCTCATACACACTGAAACGAATACCTATCTTGGTGTTTCAAAGTAAATGTCTTTGTAGTAGCTTGATTTGTCGAAAAATTACTGCACATCAAGATGTCGATGGTTTAGTTGTGTTAGTATTTGCTCGGTTTAATTCAAAGTTTTTGGCCCACTCCCTCCTTCCTCACCATTCCTACTCGTCGAGAATCCAAGCGAACGACGTACTGTGCAAAGGAAAAGCCTCATAAATCATTTTCACCTGGTAATGATTAATGAGTCCAAAGCAAATTACATTTCCTTCCAGTCTCTCATTCCCGAAAATGGCTGAACTTTGTCATAAATACGTACATAGATGAGAGCAACATGCACACACATCATGGTTCGACAATCGCCCAAGTTCTGATTACTATTGATTTTCAAGTAGCCTCATCTTTTCATTAAGGCTTGAAAATCCATCAATGTCTCGTAATTGCTATCAAAGTCCATCAAAGATACTCAGCCAGTACCACAAAAGCACCAACCAACCATTCCTTTATTCAACCGTTCAAAACACGACGAAGGTCCCAGACATTAATAAATTAGTTCGGAGTTCGGCCAGGCTCGCCATATGTAGTACGTACGTACGTATGTGGATGTGCTGGTGGCATAAGTATGTAGAAAGGGGGGTGGTAGAGAAGATAAATAATGGCCTTTGTTTCTGGCTACTTCTCCATTTAAGGGCTTGGACCAATCAAAATCCTGGACGCTTTCAAATGAGTCTCTGACCAATCGATAGTAAGAAAGTAGAGAAGGGCTTCAAGTCGAATGAGAATCGAGAACCTGGCTTCTTTCTAGATTTGGGCTCACAACAACCATGCCTGAGAAATGACTCTCATTACGGACAGATTTCACAGCGAAGCTTGGCTATTATTCACGGGTTCATTTTTCTTTTCATTGGTGCCATTCATTAACCAATGCAAGATTTGTCTTGAGCAACCGCAATCTCGGTTTGAGCTTTGGCGTCTGAATTGAGAAATTTGCAAAATAAAGAAGAGACAGCTGAAGGTTCAGTCGTAAATTTGAGGTGCATTTTTGACGACAATGGGACAGCCAAGTTATGTTTCCTGTGTGCCAA
Organism: Tigriopus japonicus; assembly: GCA_010645155.1. Lineage (NCBI taxonomy): Eukaryota > Metazoa > Arthropoda > Copepoda > Harpacticoida > Harpacticidae > Tigriopus > Tigriopus japonicus. The sequence goes on from CM021318.1 coordinate 3,555,948, forward strand.
AATGTAAATGATATTTTTCTAGGCCTAATGGGCCATGTTAATGAGTGATATTACTATGATTTATCGCCATCATGAATGTAGTTATTGCACCTGAACTCAAATTTGGTACTCTCTTTGTGAGGCAGAATAAGCTAAGCGCAAAAAAAAAGGAATAACAAATTTAGCACTTTTAAATTTGACAATTTCTATCTATTTTTCAGTAGAGTAGAGGAAATGACAAAATTAAGGCCTGTGGCCAATAATTTCGATACTTCAAAAAATGTCAATGTGTTAAGGATCAACATTGTATTTCCTTTTTTTATTGTTTATTGCCCGCTAGAGACAGAATTGTTTGTAGTGTACATTGAGTGCACAAAAAGACTAATTCTTAGTAAAGACACGTTCAAAATACATTAAAGCAAACAAAAAGACAATTACCAAGATCGGATCCAAAGGTTCACCTATGGGCATTAACTGGTAAGTATTTGCGGGTTCACAAACAATAGCTGATGCATTTGTCGCTTTACGCTTAAATGCCTCACCGCTTTTCCAAAATCCCCAGACAACTGGTTGGAGAATTCCCACTGACAGCATACACAATTGGTCGGGCATTAGGATAAGCAGCTAAGTGGTGAAGCAATTATGCCACAAACGCATCAGCTAATTACTCCTGATGAATTGACACAAATTAAACACCTTGACGAAAAAGCCTGACTGACCAATATTCATATTTTTATGGACACTTCATGAACACAAATTACAAGCATTTTGATTGCCTCCAGAAACTAGCTAGAGCAGAGGTCAGCAACCAGTGGGCCCAAGGATGGTCGTTGGTGGGCCCAGGAGCTATGGGGAAAGTCCAAAATGGTGGACCCGCGAGCCATACATAGTACAGTTCTCGTGGGCCCAGAGCTTTGATATGTGGGCCATGAATCTGTCAGGGTCTGTTTGAAGGGCTCCTGACAATGCAAAGTCAAATTTGGTGGCCCTTTACCCAAAAGCTATTGCCGACCCCTGAAGTTATGGAATCGAATTCATTTGGGGCTCTAACTTGATCTGAGAAAAACTTGCCCAAGAATGTATCGGTTAACAATGAGAAAAGCAATACAACTTATTTTTATTTCTCAATTTCTAGAACAATCCAAAATAAGGTTTTATAATTAAATAGGATATTTTTTTTGCTTTTGTAAAGTTTTGATCACTTATTCGTCATTTTTACTTCAGTCACGCAAAAGTATTTAAAAACAAGGCCCAAATTAGTTGAACCAAAATATTAGATCACAAATTACCAATCAGAAATAGAACGAGTTGAGCCCCCCATCCCTAATCCACCTTTACCGCGAAAAAAACGGAACCGATAAGACACTGCTTCACTTTTTAATACTTTATTTGCAATTTTTGCTAGGATTATTTATGAATTCTGTTTAACTTTTTGCTTTTTTTAATCTTGCCGCTCGAACCACACGTAGATGGGGAGCAGATTTGTGAAAAAGAAAATTTATTTTGCATACAAGGCTTAAAATAATGATGGATGAAGAATGCAGCCTCCTAAGAACGCAGAATGGACCCCATGACTTTATTTACTTTATGACGTATTTACAACATTATTATAAGAAAATTGGAATAAAATGTTTAGGGACATTTTGTAATTTTGTTCGACTGTTTTCCTTCATGTTCTATTTATTATTTCGGTTCCTTTTGAGTTTGAATTTCTATTTATTGGGTTTAAAACATCTGCACCCTAAACATTAAATTGTGAACCGAAAGACAAATATGAGAAGTTTTATCATGAAAAGAATATTCCAATTTACTTCGCAAGATAGTTACTTAAGGACTTTAATTGGTATGAAATCGTAATTTTCGGACGTCCTGAAATCACAAAATGGAAAAAAATAGAAATCATAAAAATATGAGTTTGAATGTTCAATGTTTGTTAATAATTTCCAAAGTTTTTTTCATGATCATGAATTTTCCGTAGAATAGACAATCTCAAAATATATACATATAAATACATTGTTGAATATTCATTGGAATATTTAACATTCATAAAAACGAGGCACAAATAGTGTTATTAATCATGTCGTTAGCGTCCATTGATTTACTGCCAGCATGTTCTTTCAGTGGCTCATTTCGTTAAAACAAAGTACTAAAACGAGGTAGTATGCATGTTTTGTGATGCCAAATCATTATTTTCTTAGAGAATGCCATCAAAGTAATTTCTTAGGAACCTTTCATCCTCTTTGATTTGATGCCATGAGTCAATCTCCAAGAAATTTCTTGTCATTTTCGGTCGCAATGGATTTGAGGTACGTATTGATGACTCCTCTCTATGAAAAGCTGACATTTCAGTTTGAAAACAGAGGTCTTCGTTCAGATTTATGAGAGGACCCTAAATAATGACGATAGAATTGGAATCGAAGGCAAAAGAAGAAGACGAGATGCAACCATGACTTGGGGATTTTCGATTTCGAGGCTATCAAGATGGGAATTGGGATGACCAAGCACAATCTGGAGACGGACGATATTAATTCCAACATCTTGGAGCCCTGTTTTCGTGAATTGAGGCCAAAAAATAGCTCCCGTCATCATATTCTCCAAGACAAGAGATTCGTAATTAACCTTGGGGGTGCTCCATGTTTAGCTTGAGTGGAACCATGAGGACTTTCACGACTTTCTGTGTCAGAGTTCAGCCATTTATTGCAACATTTTATGGCCAAAGAGGAGGAGATAACAATAAAATGAAGGCAGAAGAAAAAATCTTGAGACTCATTGCCATCACATTATCGAACTCCTAATGACTTTTTCGTGAACCAAAGAACAACAGAGACATTTCCATTCCACCTCACACCAACGACATTCGTTCACTTCTCCCCAAAAAGATTCAATTGAACGTCTCCAATCATCCTATTTTCCCCAATTCATCCCAAGTATTCAACAGTTTGTACTCCTCCTTCTGAAACGAACCTAATCAAAGATTCATATGGAGGCGTGGAAATCCTCCCAAAACGTCGAGGAGCTCATGCCTTTCAGGGAAATATGATAAATCACATACATAAAATTTTGACCCCTCAGGTCATTCCTCTCTGATTGGCTGAAGACGCCTCGACAAGCTGCTCTCTCATTGGTGGATCAGGCCACAAAGAATGCCATTAATTATGAAGCAGTAGCAGCGATCGAAGAAGCTAGAGTGCACACACTCACCTCACAGGTGAACAACCAACAACATCAGCCGAGGATGAACCCACTACATACGAAGTAGGCACTCAAGGAGGGTACTGAAGGAGCCGTCATCATCTTCCATTTTGGATCTCGGGTTATGAGCGTAGTATTATGTGCCTCACGTTCTAACTATCATTAGCGAGTAGTGTGGTGGTGCTGCTGGATCTGAACTTATCTTTGTTGGTTGCATGGCTAAGACAATGAGCCAAGCTAGGTAGAAAGATAGACCAGCAGATCATTTAGAACCAAAATGTTCAGCCAAAGAAGGTGCTTTGGAAGTTCTCCCGCATTTGCTTCAGTTCTTATTTACTGCTTATGAAGTCTTGCGAGGCGGCAAAAAAATAAGAATGTTTATGTGCATGAAATTGCCCCTCCGTATTTGAGGCGAGACGGATATTCTCAACGTTCCAAGATCCTTCTTACCTGAAGATAACGAGCAGCACTTTTGAGTCTATTCTTACATAAAAGATTGTTGATTTCGGATATTTGTTTGTCACTGGGAGTTGACTGTATTCAATGAGAGGCTGAAAGGTTCACTCGAACTTGTTAGGTTGAGATCAAAATATGGACTGACACTCACTCTCGCCGAGTTCTTCCCCTTTGGTGTTCACATCCTCAAAATCCACCTCTCTCTTCATACAATATGCCCAGTATGAGATGCCTTCCCAGAGCCCTGAACCCCCCCAGGATGTCTCACTAGGGGGACAAAAGTAGCATAAAGGCAAATGTCCAAGGGGGGCTTCAAAAGCCACCTTTGATTCCTCTTCTCAGACAGACGACTCATGAACATTGAAGCTCTCGAGCACTAAACATCATTCGGACGCAAACGACGCATCCCCGACTTCATTTCAAGTTTCAAGTACTTACAGTTCGAAAATTCGAGAATAAACTTTTGCCAAAACGAGGTCTTTAGGAGGAAAACTCCTGGATCTCCGTTAAGATCGGACTTTTGACAGGGCTCAAGAATTATGCAGGCGGGTCTTTGGGGGAAGGAAAGAATCGACCAAATGAACCGTTTCAAGAGCTCAAAGTGATGCTTATCAAAACTTGGTTCATGCTCTGACGGCAGCATTGAGAGTGTTAATCAGGTCCTGAATATCTGAGCATAGTCCTATTTCAACTCAGAGAGCCATATCCTGGTTCAAATCCATTTCGAACATGATTGAGTGATTTTTCAAAGATAAGGTTTAGACTGACGGTGAGTAATGACGTTTTATTTTAACTCACGATGATAAGTATGCTCAAGTATGTTTGATTGTGAGGAGCTAGGGATGCTAACGTTCGTTTTTCAAGTTTCTTCGTCAGTTCTTTCGTTCCAAGAATGGCCAACAGCCAACATCTTTTTATGGATAATCCATGACATTAGGATGAAAATTCATGTGAGAACAGGGTGTGACAATGAGCTAAGTCAGAAAAAACTCCAATCTCAAGTTCATTTTCTTCTGATTGTATGGTAGTAGTACAGGGACCCCTTTCAATATATGAATATTATTCGCGTAAAAAGGAGTATGACTTGATGAAACAGAAGGGTGGAATTAATGCGCTAGCTGTTTTTTTGGATTGTGCCTACTGACTTGGCATGAACTTGTTGTTTTCGCCAAGAAAACGTTGTTCTACTGTATGTAAAGCAAGTTTGCGCCAGATGGAGCAATATGAAATGTAATTGCAGGCCAAATGACAATCTCTGGCGTAGCTGATAAGCCTAAACAAACTCAACTAATGTAAAATGGCAATTGGGAATATTCAAAATTAGATTGTTATTTAAAGTCGTAGGATGTTGCTGCGTTTTCTATCAGAAATTTACCTGCACATATTTATGTATTCTAACTGTAGTTTCTATTTACGCAGACTTGACAACTCGTTACGATATTTCTTTCTAGACCTAGGACGAAAAAAAAAGAACCTGAATTATTGCAGCATATTTTTCTTTCATGCATAGGTGTAGAAAAATCGGCAAAATTACAAAAACTGAAGGAAAAGTCAAACTTAGGATTCAAAGCAAACATGCCAAAATTGTCTCTTTTCAGATTTTGTGGCTTCACTTGACAACTGTTTACGCAGTAATTGTCGAATGGTGCTCCAAAATCTCCATATGTTATTGAATCTCAGTGACCATGGCAAATGAAACAAATTAAAGTCACCTGAAATGGGTCATTATGACGCATTTAGTCCGACAAACATTACTCCTATGAAGCTTAAATTACCAGAAAAAGCCCTTGGCCCTGTTTTGGAAGGATTTTGGTCACGGATACACTAAATTTCAATATTTAAACCAATATGTCGGCAAGATTTGTGTTGAACGTTTTGAAAACGCGCACTTGAAAGAATAACAATTTTGGGCCGCCCTGTGCCTTCCAATCCTCTGAGAAGAAAGATGAAAACACTGAGATGTTCTATGACAGCAGCCTAAAGAGATCTCAAGTGAGACGACACCAAATGTCACGGCAATGACGACTCGGCTTGAATTTCAGAGCTGCCCATTAGAGCCTCAAGTTCATGCGCATAATGTGCCAATACAATACGCCAACCGAGATTCCAAACCGAAGCCGAAAAATATGAGGACTCTCCTCACGATTCTCTCGGTTCAAACTTAACTCATGCTTAATCCGGGACAAGCCACAAACACATTCATTCAAATCACTTGATTGAATGAGGAAAGAGGCTGTTCTTCTTCCAATACAGAGCTAGATACGTAGTTCTCTACTAACTTGCTTGGTTGGTTGGGTGGCTGGATGTGGTGTTTTGTGGTTTCGAAAATGCAGAGGAGGAGATTCTTGGATTCCAGACCCAGCATGAGCTCTGAAAATGGAATTTCAAGCAGCACAAATCCACCCAAAGCCCCATTGGAAAACAGCCATAGATCTTCGATCTGTTTCAATCGAGACAATTTCTCCCCAACACAAGTCACGATGGCTTGCCAATTCCTAAATGAGCCCGACATTCCAACCGCATGAATTAACCAGTCCCATGAATGCAACCCGCATCCGTCAAAAGCAAAGCTATCCGAATCAGCAGTGTTGCCACTTTGGTCCACTATCAGATGATGTAATCTGGAGATGTGTGAGTGAGAGGGGAAGCCTAATTTGATCTTACCACCAATGAGGAGACCTGTCCAAAATAAATTGGTGGCTACCTCTGCTTCTCTCTCATTCTCCAACTGAATTTTTTCACCCAAAGCACCTGGCAGTTCGCCATCGACGACCCTCCTCTCTTCAGGTTCTTCTTTCAGTGATGCGGGCCAAGCAAGGTGAAGCCAGCACACTCGAGCCCTCTCAGTCTCACCACAGATAGAGGGTAGAGGAGAGACAGGCAGATTAAACAAATGACTTGAGATAGGGAGGGGGGCTTCTGATTGGACGCCCAGTTGGAACTCTCGATTCTGGGGGCAATGAGGTAAAAATGAAAAGGAGCTTCTTGGTCGTCATAAACGTACAACTAATCCTGGAAGGCGTTTTTCATGAGATAGGAACACAAGATTCGCCACACGTTATCTCGTATCCTCACAATTTGAGAACTGAATAATCCGATGTCAGATTTGGGATTGAAGAAGGAAATGGTGGAAACACATGGAAAGGTGATTTTTTTCCGCCGAGTATGCTCGTCTCTTTGTGTCTGGGATTCGAATTGGAATGGAAAGGGAGGTAAACAGGAAGGCTATTGTTCCAATGAAAGCGGGGGTTTCTTTCATATGGGAAAACAGTTTCGAATGGGTCGACAAGGTTCGAGTAGAATCTACCTCTCTACAGTGTTGCAAACGCATATTACAAAAGCACGATTTCACTCCAAGGCTTGGTTTGCTTGGTTTGATTGGTTGACCTGGTTGCATAGTAAACAGAAGGCGTGTTTACAGGGGCGTCTCCAGGAATAAGGTAATTTGCCAAATTGGATTTTGATTTGTGATGTTCCCCGCTTGGCGGCCTCATAAGTCTGTCAACCTGACAAATGAGCCATTGTCACTCGGCCAAGTTTCTCTCCACAAACACTTTACTACATGCTCTCCCAACCAAAACTTTCGACAACCAAAAAGAGTCTTAAAAAGATACATTTTGTGGATTGTGGTTGAAACCATCAAAATTGGCATTGGATCATCGCTCAGCCTCAAACTCATCCCCAAGTCAATCATCATCAATAACCAGAAGCAAAAGATAAAAATTGAGGCTCAAATGCCTGGAAAATATATGAACCAATCAGCGGAAAGGCCCTGAAAACGAAAGCCAATCAAAACACAGGCCCAATAAAAGTTCTCTGTCACGTGATCTCGGTTTTTTGATTAGGCATCCCATGGTGTGAAGGATCAGTTTGGTGCTACCTACTGGGCCAATTCAGAGGGGGGTCAAGTCTTAGATGAGTGGCTACTGCCTGTGGCCTCAAAAATTGGATTTCCTGACTTCTTGAACTCCTCTCGGTGAGCTCATTCCAATTCAGACATTTTTTCCATGAAAACATTCATCGAACCAGACTAACGGACAGGAATTTTGGTCGAGCAGATCCGTTTCAGAGGCAAATTTCGAGTTCAAACCCGGCTTTTACTGATGTATTGGATTTATAGAAATGTCATCCAGCTCGAAGCCTTCATGCAGAGAAATTGATGGAATTACGGACAGGAGGCAAATGGATCTGCCAAAAGTGAACTACTTTATATTTCAGATGTATTAAACATTCCTTTGCCTAGACAGAAGCACTTGGTCACATATCTTTTTTTTTAAATAAATTAGTAAACGAAAGAACCACTTGAGTGAAAGAGTGAGTCAGAAGAGGTCTTTGGATTTGCAGTCTGACTGATCAGTTATTGATGGGAGAGCATTGAACTTTTGCCAACCTCCACCTCCACACACCATTAAGTTCGCTGTCGTTCCAGCCAAAGGCAGATCTACAACCACCATCATGTGAATGTTAATCAAGATCAACACCTGATTATGTAATAACCAATTCCACTGGCGAAGAGACTCATGATGAATCTAAATATTAAAAGGCGGATATCGAGAAATATCGAGTTTGACTGGGATAAGATTACGCCAGAAGAGTATCGTAGTATCGATCAAATCAGTAATGCCTGATTACACTTTGTATTTTTTCCTAAGTAGTTAGTTTCATGGAGAGCGTTCTCAGTTCTTGGCCCCCTCTGTTCTTATTCCCTGTTCTAGGTAATTTGGTGGTGTCTCCTCTTTCAAAAGCTCTGGATCCTATTCAAAAAAGACGCTTTTATGGTTTTTGTTTACGTCATTGTGTGGAGGGGCGACTCCGGCCACGATTTTTTTCCCTTTTCAGACGGGAGGATCGCTTTTTTAGAACCATTCTATCGGGTTGTGTAGGACGGGATGAAAAACTTATTTCTCGAGCCCAAATTGGATGACAGTGGGATGGAAAGGGGCATGAAAATTTCCTTAGAATAGGGTTAAATTGGCACGACTGATCCGATTAGAATTCCAACTCGAGGTGGGATGCCCACAAATAAACCAAGCAGACAAGAGTGGTAAAGAATGAGGCAATGAACCTTGCTCTTTGCACGACTCTCTGCGGATTTGTGGATGGGAATTCACGACAACATCACTGTTCATTCGTGTGCATGTAGGCAAGGGCTGAGCATATTTCCACTACAAAGCATTCTTTGTTTGGGTTGATCGCAGGAAATTCCGATCTGGATTTTAAGTGGAAGACATCTCCAGCGCTCTTCTTCCAATCAAGTTCTCCATTGTTTCAAGGCGCTATTTGTCAGTTCTCTCTGGGACTCCTCCCCAACTCATTAACCTGTACTCGGAAATTCTGTGGAGGCAGAGCGAGATGGCTGAAGAATATTCTCACCTCTCTTTCTCTCTCTTTCTCGTTTGCCCGCTTAGTCAGATCGTCCGCAAAGAGATAGAAGACTGACAGAAAGAAAAAAGATGCTGGTGTGGCCAGAACCGGCCAAAGAAGCCGAGAAGCATCATCATCAGACTCATGATCTCTGTCACTTCGACATTCCAGATCTGCTCAGTCACGTCGCTTGAAGGCACCTACGCATTTCTCTTGTCACCAAATTGGAAGTGGACAACCGCAGAGCGGATAGATATCCTCTGTCCCCCGGTTAAGTCTCGATCATGGGTAGTAGGTTTGGTGGCCAAGGAAGATCATATTGAGCTCCAAGTCTGTTTTGAACTCCTGGCCGTACTCTCAGCAGGATCACATTCACCTCTAGAGCGTTGGTGGTGCAGGCTCCTCCTACCACCCGCGGTGAGCCTTCACTGTCTCGCCAGAAAAACCCAGTGATCTGGCGGATTGAGGAGCTTCACACACCGTTGTAGAGTAGGGCTCGGATAGTCTGCCCCCTTGTTTTGGCTCTCCTCTCCTCTTTTTCCTTTAGTGTTCCTAGTGTTTGTTCCAGCGAGAGTGTTGCTTGGAAGTATACTTGCCAGACTTTCAAGAGGAGGATGAGGAGCCGGCGCCGTCGCGGTCGCCACTGTTTTCGCCATCCCGTCGGGAGTTCAAGCCTCGATTGAACGTGGGTACGATCGTTTGTGCAGCCGACCCTCGAAGGTTCGCCGTCGAGCCGTTCGTCACTCAGCATCCTGCAACAACTTTTTTGTGTGTCGGGATATTTCAAGTGCGCCGCTTTGGATCCCAGAGGTGAGGCTGCTCGTCGACATCGACAAAACTTGATCTGGCTGTCCGACGGTGCCAAGTCACATCATCGTCGATTATTCCATGTTGCAACTCACAGCAAGACACTTCTTCATCCTATTGTGCTCACAGTGTAACTAGAATCAACCCCCTACTGCCAAAACAGTGCCTAGGTTCTATAATTGTGGTGGTTTAACTTGAATATCAAAAAGGGATCTCCTCACCGGAGTTGATAGTGGGAATGCAAGTCCAATGGTTGTGACACATCCCGATATCCACATGCAGTCATCATCGCTGATATGTGTATCTCCTCGCCGCCAAGCGCCTCCAATGCAAGTGTCGTTGTTGATCATCATCATCACCACCACACTTACTCAGGAAATCTGAATCTCTATGCAAATCGTCAAGCAGAGCTCATGTCTTCGACATCAGTGATGTATCCCTTCATGGACACTCCGGGCTTCAAAATTGACCCGGGACAAGGGCCCGTGGTCTCAGCTCCGTCCTACCCAACCTCAGTGCCATCCTCTCAACCACCTCATGTGACCTCGGGTTACGCCTTACCAGGTCATCACCCAGCTCAAGCCACCTCTCATGCAGCATATCACCGTGACCTGCTCTTTAGGCGGGATGTGCCTACCTTTCATTCAATGGAAACAGCCTCCCCCACAGTTGGACACCCTTCTGTGTTTTCCTCCGGATTGCACAGCGCAAGTGACCCTTTCACTGGTCTCCATGATCCCATGCATGGAATGACCGGGGCTCGTCTAGCAGCCGCTGGAATGGCGGCAGACTGGACCACAAGCCATCAAATGGGCAGTGCAAATCAGATGTATTCATCGGCATATATGAATGGGATGGGCATGGCAGCGGCTCATCATGCCTCGGGAGCATTCTTTCGATACATGAGACAGCCTCCGTTAAAGCACGAGGTCACTTGTCTGTGGATCGATCCGGATGCGCCGATGCCGAGAAAGCCTTGCACCAAAATGTTTGCCTCAATGCACGATATTGTCACTCACATCACTGTGGAACACGTCGGGGGACCTGAAATTGCTAACCACGCGTGCTACTGGGACAACTGTCCAAGACAAGGCCGACCTTTCAAGGCCAAATATAAACTGGTGAACCACATTCGGGTACATACGGGAGAGAAACCATTTCCGTGTCCGTTCCCGGGTTGTGGTAAAGTGTTTGCCAGGTCAGAGAACCTGAAGATTCACAAGAGAACACATACTGGTAAGCACCCATCCTCTTATTCATACTTTTTATGCTTTTTTGACGGTAATCCCAATCCAATAAGAGGGTAATAAATCCCATTCACTGGCATATGCCCAATATGTCAACCATCGCAGGTATGGCGCCCAAAATATCCTCCAAATTTACTTAGACCCGACCCAATTAGTGATCTTTATCTGATTATCTCAAGCTTGAGACGAATCAGATTAGTCGAAGCACGCGACTTGTTGAGCTTAGATGTTGTAATCGATAGCCTTTCCCAGACACCGTGTCCAAAACCTCCTTCGAAGCATCTGTAAAATTAAGAAAAGTTGTTCCTTGGAACTTCTAAGGAATACAATTTTGCACTCTCCTCTCTCGGGTCTGGGGCGGTTTTGTTTTTGACTTTTAGAACCGCTCTCGTCGCCAAGTGATTGAAACTCCATGCACCCAAGTGGATCGCAACTTGTAATTTTCTTAATGAGTAATACATACAAGACATTCCAAGAAAGCCGTAACTTTTCTCAAAGGAATGTTTGTTACACTTTACGATGCAACCACCATCCCTTGTGTCCCTGTCTTGGTGGGCCCTTTTCACTTGTGGAGGGGCGGAGACCCTCCCGTCACGCCTCCTTTTTGTCCTCGCAACTAAGGACCATTGAACACCTCATTACAACGAGAGAATGATGAACTTAAAGCTTCAGCAATGAAGTGACCGGTGTGTCCAGCCCACTGACTTTCAATAGAATCTACAATGAATTTAACAATTGCATTCTTGGTTACACCTCAAATGGCTTTCAACTTGAATCCACACAATAGTCGGTTGGTCATTTCAATTATGGAAATATTACACTCAACTTCACTCGTAAGGAACTATAGCATAGCGTCCGTCGCACTTTTACAAGCTCTATTAGAAAAGTGGGCAACTTCTTATTCAGCATAGATGACGAGTTTAATGAGAACTACGAATTCTTTCATTTGCTCACTCAGCTTCAACCAACGAGAAAAGTCAGCACTCTGTTCTGATATACCAAGACATCAACCAGCAAATGCGTGGCAACCCTCAAAATGCAAGTTCAGCCCTGGACAAAACACAAAACATTTATTCAATCAAGTGCGACGGGATTCTCGTCACTGTCGAGTTGTTTGGACTTGAGTTTCACCTTTCTTATTCGATATCAATTATCACGGGCCATTTCATCAAGTGTTTTGCACAGCAGTCCTCTAATCTTTTTTCTTATCCTGTCTTATGTTTCCAATTAGAATCTGACCAAAGTCTCGGTGGTCTTCCAATGGAATAACTTAAGAAATACAGCACGACCAACAGCATGTCGGGTCATCAAGTTGGAATTTTAATGCAATTTGAATGGATTTTCATGGCCAGTTGGAGTGGGTCAGATATTGGGTGGAGTCTGGTTGCGATCGTCTAATTCAATAATGAGCAACATTGCAACCAGATCACAGAAAAACAAGTTCAAGCCAACATAATGAAGTTGTGTTTGGTTAATATTCTGAACTGCATTTCACACTTTTTATGCTCTGAAAAGAGCGCTCCTCGTGTGCCTATCAACCACCAAACAACATAAGGGTCTTTGGCTCCAACCAAGGAGTTCCCTTTGTAGTCTTACCATTCCGCACAGTACCTACACATCTAGTCAATATGAAACTTGATCCTCTCTTTCATGGTTGCCACCACCAAATCCAACTCTGGCGCTGCCCAATTGAGTAGTCAGTTGCCTGGCGTCGCCCTCATGGCAATACAATCACCATCCAACCCACAAACCATCTCTCTCCGACCCTGCTCGGCCTACTTTTCTTCTTTTTCTTCTCCATCCACACATGAAAAACCATTCTTCCTCCACTTTTGAATCGAGGTGCTGGCTGGAAACCCACGAGCAAACACCATGGCAGTTTAATTCATGTGCAGGCAGAAATGGCCATGGGGGAGGAAACCAAAGAGACTCACTTACCAAAGCTACACTCACATCAATCCTAGATGACCAAAGACACTTGTTTAAGAAGCTTTTTTAAACCTTATTCCGTTGAACTTGAGCTTATCTCAATGGTTTACAAGTGTTTTCAGACAAGAAACCTCAAGAGTCTTGTTCACAATTAGTCTCGGCAAGCCACACCTGATTGTGGCTGGGCGGGCCGTTTGAGAGATTATTGTTGTTTCGTTGTTGTTGTTTTTTTCTCTTCCAAGGCGCGAGTTTTAAGCATTCTCTTATCGGAACTCGCTTGTTTTTGGACTTGTCTCTCTCAAATCACGACAGTCGACCCCGAGATGAGCTTGTGTAGTAAATGCTTTCCTAATAGGATGTCCCTCATAAAACTTGAGTTGAAGAGTCACCCAAATTTTTTATCACCTTGGAAAAGACTTGGACATTGACAATAGTGTTTCCAGTACATTTTAACTAGGGTGGTCCGGGTACGTTATTGCTCTAGAACGAAATGACCGACCACCGAAGAGTTCGTCTATCAAGGTGCATATTCACCCTCAAAGCAGAACTCCTGACATGTATATTCTACATATAAAACATGTGATGCGATATGTCTCTTCAAGAACGCACACTATCGATTTCCAACCCTCCCTCGTTCAGCGACTAATCGCCAAAAGTGTTAGTTCAACGCTTAATGAGACAATTCGTTAATGTCAACAATGTTGCTTCTTTCCGAACCGTTTTCGTCTTTATTTTCCCCGATCAATATCCTCGAAATAGAGACAGAGAGAGAGACCCTACACTGAACGGTCGGTCACCTATTGGCCAGACCCAATGAAAGGAGGCCATATTGACCAAAAGTCTGGCTATTGGGTTGCTTACCTGGCTGAGACTCAGATCTGGGATAGCTGGACGGCTGACTGACTGACTGACTGGCCAGAATTACCTGTAATAAATTCTTCCTGCCTGTAACTCTTGTTCAGGAATGTGCTCACACCAACCAACCAACCAAGTCCAGAACAGTTCGAGTTCGATCTTGAGGACGGTCTGGCAAATAAGAGCGAACCTCGCCCTCGCTAACGAATCTTGACATGGGTGAATTTTCGGGACCTTCATGGTGTTAAGAGTCACACTTCTGCCTTTTGCTCAAAATATATCCCACTTTCGAGGTGTATCCAGTCTACCTACGAAACAGAATAGGAATTTCTCCTTTGTCCTTGAAACTGACCCTCTTTCCGTCCATATTTTGGAAGACCCTTGAAAGTTGCGTAGCGTCGAGTATTGCAAGGATAGGTGCGTATAATAAAATGTGCAGCCAAGTCTAGGGTGACAAACGGGGATGCACTGGGAACAGACTAATGAAGTCCAGGACATTAGCTAACGCTCTCATGGGAACGGAACTAACTATTCCGTTCCACTTAAGCACCAGGTTAGTTATGGGCTTTCTCTCCATGTGAGTGATTCAATGATCGAGAACTCTGTCGCTTTCACAATCTACGTAGTGTCAAGTGAATTCTGTTCTGGGGGATCCTTAAGCACCCTTCAATGAGATCTTTGAAACGTTTTGTTAATTGTGCACCCACAAATGTGACTGGATGAGATTGGCTAAATGATCTAATAAGTCTCGAGAAGGGCATCCGATTGATTCTTCAAGCTCGAGTCTTTTTGTCCCAGTGTTGGGTCTCTGGGGATAACTTAACCACGTTCTTTCATGGACATGTAATGTGGGGTGGAATGGAGAGCAAGTTTGGTGTGATTGTCCCACTCCATGGAGAATCCATTTGATATGACAAGACTCACGAACAAGAAGTGGAAATGATTTCATCAACTCGACTCGAAGAGCATAACTGCAACTGTGAATTAGAGTGTTCAAACAACAAGGATCGATATCCTGGCTTTCTTTGTTTCATCTGCCCAGGCAAAGTAACACTAACATCCCGTTGAATGTACTACCATCCATCCACCCTTGTGAGAGCTTCCTCGGAGGGATTGTTGCGTTATTCGTGAGGGTCCTCCCATAAATCTTGGTGGATTGGGAAGTCCCTGGATCTGGGATGGTGGGACGCACGTGACCTCAGTGCCAACGATCACGATCCTGCAATGACGCTTTTGTTATTGTCATGATTTTTCTTTTTGCTTTCTCGCGATCGTTGGCAAAATCACTTCCGTCCGATTCTAATTCTGATCTCACACTCTTGACTCCAGTTATGACACATGAGACACGGGATCTCTCGAAGTTCTTGTAAATCCGACATTTTTTACGTCCTTTGGGTCGATGGGAGCTTGATATTGTTCTTTGATTTCTTTTTATGGTAGAGAGATGCTTTTTAATAAGACGAGGTTTGATGAACTTAGGTTCCATGGAAAACGCCATCAAAATGAGGGAGAGAAATTGGGTTCAAAAAGTGGCAAATTAGCCCAATTTCCTGAGTGAATGGGCGCCTTTTTATATTCATTTGAGGAGGTTTTGCAGTTCACAGACGGCCAAGGCACGAGGGAAAAAGTTGGACCCAAAAAGTCTGGGAGAGTCACTTTTCGAAAGAAAGTAAAGCGCTTCATATCATAATAGAATAGCTTCTCACGTGTGAACTGTCATCCCAAAATCAGTACCACACCAAACAGCTGAAAGCTGCTCGATATAGCGCCTTACTGTAAATGGTAAAAGTGGTGTTGGAAGAGTGGTTGGAGCTGTGAGAAGGAAAAGCGTCGGCAAGTCTGCATCATTGACTCCAAGAGTCAACTCAATGGAATTGATGGCGTGTGCCAGGATAACAACAACTCGTCCCCAAAGCTCCACTGAGCTGCCATGCTCAAAAGAGTCGGTCGAGTCCCACGGATAATTTTGAGTTCAGTTATGATTCGAATGGAGATCGACCTCTGGCTCTCTTGATTGTTGGTTGATGTTTGTATAGATGGATGGATGGATCTGAGTCAACATGCGTGGGTCTCTTTCTCCCTGTCATGATTCATGGCGAGCCAACGTGTGATTAAAGAGGAGCCATTGGGGACAAACACTCGATTACCGGGGTCATAATTACCATCATCAAGATAATTAAAGTGATTGAACCTTGAGAAGGGAGAGACGAGAGAATCCGGTTCATGAGGCACGATTTCAAAGTTGCATGATCGCTCCAACTTCCCCCGTGAAAGTCCTAATCATAACGTTTTCCATGAAAAGCACACTCTGTGAAATCAATTAAATTGTCACAGTGTGTGCCATACAACATGTGCATTACAACAAAGATCTGGCTCATTCCCGATTTCAAATCCAGACAAGCAATTAGCGTGTGTGCATTTCAGTCTTGGATGTTGTGGTGCAGTTATCATTGCACTCCCTCAAGACATGACATCTTCCAATGAGATTCCAATGAACAAGGCGAGAAGGAAATAGAGCGAGATCTGGTTTTCATCCGTCTGGCATGTGATTTGCAGATCATAAATCACCTGCTACGCCTCAAGTTTACATTATGCGTGTGGTGCGTGTATGTACATGGATGTACTTGCATTGATGGGAGCATCGACAAGGATCGACGTGATTGCATTTTGAGCCTCCTTCTCCTCTTTGCTCTCTTCAAAATAAACGCTTGGCGTTTGTACACAAAACCTACATGGAAAAATCAACTTCAACTAGGATAGGTCGGGAGGTTAGTGTTCCAATAAGGTGTTCGCTTGGGCTTGCCTTGTCAGGGCAGAACAACGCGTTGACAGAACTACGGACTCACTAGGGATGATGATGATGATGATCATCATCATCATCACAATCACTGGCCAAAGTTGGGTTTACTGTGGAGGAGGATCATTATCATCATCATCGCCCTGATGCACTTGACGACACTCAACTTGTGGGGAAGGAAAGTAAATAAACATCAAAATTGCAGTCCCTCCTTAGTATGCACTGCAGTGGGCTCAACTTGGCTTTATTTGGAGGAGGATTGGATGTGTATGTCGTGGTGATTTGGCTTTCAAATTGACCATGTCTTTTCTTGAGAAGAGCCTTGTGTACAAGTACATTCGAGAGACAGTCCACATTCAGTGCTTCTTTGCACTTTCTTGAAGAAATAAGCAAAGCTGTCAAGTGGCGAGATTGAGCCTGGCCAGCAAATCTTTCATTTTAATGCCCGGTTGAGGGTAATAAACACATATCAAAAGAATGAACCCCTGTCAGCTTTGGGCTCTGGTCCAACGAGACAAAGTCATTATGGCGGTTAAAGTGTGCAACCATTTTTCTTGTGTTGCAATTTTGCCTCGAAAATGGTTTCATTGAGTAGACACAAGCTAAATTGAGAAGAAGAAGGAAGCCATTGAAATCGAGATGATGCATCGCCAAATTGCGTTTGCCTCAGATCATCTTCATCAGAGAGAATACACATATGGCTTCATAACCAACCATATACCTTGCTTGCTCAAGGAGATCCACGTGCTCAAGAGATTAATGTCACCGGCAGAAATTGTACCCAGCCAATCGGCCGTGAAAGCTTCGAATCAGATTTGGAGAGGAATCACTTGACCCCCCTTGAGTTTAGCTTGCCTGTTCATTCCATGAGTTGCTGGACAAGGAGCCAGACATCAAAGCTGAATTGGTGCGAGTACGTACTGTAGGAACAAAGGGTCTGGATTTGTTTGTATAGATTGCCTGCCCTTTAGTTCTGAAAATGACAAAACCCAATTTCCATGATCGACCGACCCCTCTTGATTCATTGTCGAGAAAGAGTCCGGAAGTCGTTTAGTGAGGACATTACGAGGCAAATAAAACATCGTTCTCTCGCTTGAATCTTGTTGAACTTGGACTTGGTTCCACGTGCATTCCTGGCCAAAGGAATGCCAAATGAGTGACCTCATTGCCCCACAAATGACAGAAACATTGTCCTGAGCCTCAAGTTAATAGTTTTTTCTTCTGTTTCTCATCGAAATTCCTGCGCGAGAACGCCACCAACAGTCTTGCATTTCGGATTCATGATTCTCTTCTCGGTCCACGGACCAGACCCAAAGAACGAACCACTGTTGGGCACTCATTTCTGAAGACATCTCTTCTGGTACTGTTCTTCGTCTTCTATCTACTTGAGTGAGTGAGCGATTAGTTCTGGAATGCAAAGCACGTGATTCGATTCAGTCCACAACATCGGTCAGACCAAAAAACTGTCCATCCACGAAGATTCCGAGAAGTATCTATCGTTCTCCAAGCACGTTACGTAAAGAATGCCCAGTACTAAATAGAAAATCCGCTTCAATCAATCTGGCAACTTCATCCCAAAATAGAAATACTCGAGATCTTTGCTTGGCTGTGAATTATGGCAACATTGGATGCTTCTCGCCTCCAACGACATTTATCGATAAAACCATAACCAGATTCCCTTGGAAACCCAGCACCTGCTTTCATATTTGAGCAACATTACGGAAGGTTTTGCTTATTAACAACATCACACTCTACCATTTTTTCATGAGAGTTCAAGTGAAATTTTCGGGTCAGCTTAAGAATCATTTTGTAAAGCAAAACCAATCACGTTTATCTCTTTGCACATGTATGGTCGTTACGAAAGTTCAAAGCACGAGGATCCTCTTATTGTTGGTTGATGTTGTTGAAGAGTGGGGTTGGTTGAATGAATCGATTTCGTGCTCGTATTTCCTCACGGCATTGTCTCTGAGCAAGGGATTCATGATTCGATTCAAGCCAGCCATTTAACCAAACAGACACATGTGATAATTTTATCGCTGCTTTCACTGAAACAAAAACGGACAGATGAGCTACAATAAAGCAAGTTCGTCGTTACTATAAATGGAGTTGTTCCAACTCTCAACCCTACAAAATGCAAATTCCATGGAAATTTATCAACAATGTCATATTGTGAGTCTTGGAAGGTCGACGAACGCTCTGTAATCATACTGTTTTACTAAAGGGTCTGGCTGAAAAGCTGAAGAGCTGTTGGGTCATCAATCAGAGAACGTCGTTGGTCCAATTGGAACCTTTGCCGAGCATCATCAGTGATGACATCATACACGAAGGCACGTGATCGTTTTTAACGGAAATGCGAGGTTTTCCCAATGTAATTGCCCTTTGATGAGACGTCCTCGACACCCGACCAAAACTGAGTACATAAACAGATTCGTGAAAGTTACGTTGAACTCATAAAGAGCTTTTTTTTGGAAAAGACTGTTGATTTTTGACCGGTAGGAACTCCCTAGGACATTTACAACCTCACCATGGGCTACTCAAACGGCAGAATTGGGTGGTCCAAGTACGTCGTCTAAAGGGTGCCAAAAAGCTCGGTAAAACAGTTGAACATGCTCCAATCTCGACAACCATGTGCGCCATGTCATTCATTTTGGCCAGAGCATTTGACACCCCCTGGTTAGAGGGTATCCGGGCAATATCCTGATTTCACTATCTCTTTACTATTATACTGCTCCACTACTGGCACCAATTCTCGTAGGAGGAGGAGGAGGATAACACGCAAGCACCAACGTTCTACGAAGTACATTGGAAGTAAGCTCACGGGGTGCTGATGCTGGACTTCTCGTTGACATGACTCTATTTACCCGTGTTAACCGTCACTTTTACGATACTGAAATTAGGGAAACTGGGACAGCTTCCGGTCTGCGTTTTTGTCCTCCGTTGATGTCCAAGAATGAATGGAAATTGATCGGAATGAGTTTGTAATGAACTTTCTTCTTTTTTTATGGAGTTACTGCTTGTCCAGGTTTTTAGCGAGGTTCTTTGTTGTGGTTGGAGGAACGAAGCGAAAGAAGACTGGCTATGGATTTTGTCAAAGCTGTTCAACATTTTCGTGACAGATTGAGAATGAACCCATTATGATAGAGTGAGCGTATTCTGATGGAAGTTCATCAAATGTGGCTTTATTTTTGCTTCATTTGAACTCACTCGTGCGCAAGAGGATTCACATTAAGGGCACGCAGGCAGAAGGAGACTCCAATGGACACATTTCGCACATCTGGAACTACTGATCTCACTCTTACAATCTCTCTCCTGGTAGACTAATCTTTATCGCTTGAAAAGGTGGCAAGTATTTCAATGCACTCTTCATAAAACATCCTAATTTTGTTCAGGTGTCAAAAAGGCCCTGGTTGAGCTTAAGTCATGCGGAACGAAAAGTAAAACCCGAGCTGGGTGGGATTACCAAAATCGTTCACCAACTCCGTGGTTGGCGAATCACCCCCAATAAAACGAAGATTATCTCACTCATTGGAAGTTTAGCATCTGAGCTTTGGCTCCCCTAAAAAAACACCCCCTCTTTCTGGAGGAACATTTGTAAATTGTACATTCATTTGATTTGAGTTCATCGTCATGATCGCTTGGATAAGCTTTCAAAGCGGCGAGAGCGCCATAAATTTTTCCTCGAATGAACCAAGTGTTTGTCGCCGGCTTCATTTGTGAAGGGAACGAACAGGAATGGGGATTGAACTTGGGGTATTGACACATCCCGTTGTTCCAACTGAATATGGATCACATGCAAATTCAATTCAAAGACATAATGGATGTGACTCGAACATTTACAGATGAGTTCATCCACAAATGAAGACGGGGAAGAGAGAATGGATTGATCTGACTGACGAACTGAACATGGCTGTCGAATCTCGAATTGGTAATGAGATCACCCATGATTACTCGTGACTACGATTGTTTTCCAAGATCGATCACCAACAGGGACCACTGCTCAGGATGGACAAGAATGACTGGCCACACATCAAGGGGACAGAGTGATTTAGGGCTTGTTGTTGAGGGAAATTGTCACCATTTCATTAACGAGCAATTATGGGCACCCCGAAATGCTTTTTTTCTCTTCCTTTTTTTTTTGAATGGTCCAAATTTGTAAGGTGCCATAAAATGCAAAAACCTTGAGGTTTTAACAGCCATTTTGAGCAAAGCTGGGCTAAAGGTCGATCCAATTTACATGCTGCTATTGGGTGTAAATTACAATCCTTGTCGATTCATTCATTTTATATAGACAATAATCCATCCATTGGCCTGAAGAAGCCATCACCTTTTCGGATCGATAGGCATGAAGGAATTCCATTCCAAAAATCCATCTCTCACAGTCCAGGGCTGCCCAAAGCACAAGTCCCACTAGAACATTCCAAAGCTTTTCAATATCGTCACCATCTTTGGTATCAATTCAATAAACCACGTGCTTGTCAAATGGCATCATGGCCTGCTCAACCACCCAAACACGTGGTTTTCCTGCTCTTGGTCTTCTAACGTAAACTAAAGGAGGCAACCCTGATTTGCTCATGTTGGTCAAGTTGGATTTACAACAAGAGTTCATGGGCAGATAAGAGCGTACGTAGCTCTGGCGAGAACATTGCTGTGAGCTTGAAGCTCAACTCAAAAGGAACATTTTTATGTGCTTTATGGTAGATCACCTGTAACTTGATGATGGTAATAGAATCAAGTCTTCCCAGACTCCCAAGATCCGATCTGACCTTGGTTGACATCCCTAAATTGATTCTGACCCGCTCTTGAAATGGCTCCATTTCTCAAGTTATGTGCACCGACTTCAAACCCGATCTTGTCCAGAAATATGGAATTTTAGCGCTTTAAAGCAACCTTTTTTTTCAATTTATGTAACGCATTTGAACGAGAGATCGTGCGAGAGGTGACTTATCCAAAATGCCTCTTGACATATCGTTTGTCATCCAAACTTGATGCTCTCAAGAATGATGATAATTCAACGGGTACGCTCTGTTAGGACGACTCAAAACCTGGACAAATTTGAAGGTGACAGTCATTACAATAGTGCGGATCTTCTGACATTTCTTAGTTTTTGGCTTAATCTAGCAAAAGAGAAAATTGAGGTGCCATGTCTTAATAGCCTTTTTGGTATAAACTTGGTTAAACAGTCCAAGAATAAAGTTATCCTGTTGGCATTCCACAACCCCAAGCGAACACTCTCCCTCCTTGAACTAGCATCTATCAACTTTTTCGTGGTATTCTGGGATAACAAAGCAATTGTCGAGATCTTGATTAGAACAACAAGTCTTTGTTTTACAGGTCATATGAGACTTTCATCGAGCTAATAATACATTTCGTTTCAAACATTCGAGACCACTATGTGTACAGTCATATAAAGTGTATGGGTGTGTGTGGTCTCGGTAAGCACATTACAAGATTCGGTGAGGCGGTAGAGATTATTTTTCAGATCTTAGCCAACGATACACTCGAACCTGGAGAAGTGACAAGCACAAAGAAGATTGAAATTTCTGCTTCAGGAAGCATTTTCAGTTTTGAGCCGAAACTCTGTCATTGACCTCGACATTCGAGTGAGATATGTGTTCTTTCATCTCTGTCAACCATTTGAGCATTTTGTCAGTCCAAACTTGGTCTCCAGCAATTCACAATTGTTTTCTCATTATGGACATCCTCCAGGGCCTCTTCACTATCTTTAGACACATAGATTTGCAATTGCAGAAACTTCACTCCAAGAAACGTTGACATACCAGAGAGAAAAAATGGAAGCAAGACGCATCCAATGGCCGTAATGTCACATTCCAAGAGTGTGTTCACATCTTTGCACTTTATCAAGATGGAGTTGCTTCTCCTCAAACATCTCTAAACAGGTTCTACAGCCACAAACTTGACCTCTGCAAGACTCAAATTCAAAGTCAATTGTCTCACATCAAGTGTGTTCTCATAAAGACACACATCTAACTTCAAGAAGGGATCTCTCATTAGAGAACTCTAATTTGAAATATGCCCAAATTTAAACGAAGGAAAAGTAGAACCCATCCCACATTCTCAAAGGTTCCAAAGCGAATGAAATGGGTAAACGTGACCAGGTCTGTTGTACTATATCCGGTCGTGGTGCCCACGTGTCACAAACCAATACGAGGATGAACTAAGAGTAAACCCTCTAATTCCTTGTAATCCGGTGGTGGTCCTCGATGGTTGGTTCCAAACGTGATTTCCGCCATCCATACGCCTCCGAAATTGCGTCCCGATCGTCGGGATGTGTGGTTTAAAGAGTCCATCTCATGTTTGCTTATTCTAACGAGGATGAACCTTCCGAGTCCATTGCCTTACTATCGAGCACGTGACATTGACAATGAAAACGAGACGAAGAGAGAGAACGAGTCATGAGACCCATGATATCTAGGAAACCTGAAAGTCTCGGGGGTAAATCATCAACAAGATTAATTGTCGATTCCAATTTCACTCTCCTCCAAGTCCCAACTCAAACGTACCTTCCACGTAAAAAGCAGATGGATCATTGCGACCATTGAAAATTGCACGGGGACGGAAAAAAATATGAATCCAATGTCAATCTGGTCGGAACCGAAAAAGAGGGTCCACATTGTCAACTTCCCCTCATGGAGGACTCTGATCCAACTGTACCGAGTCTGTACGTAGTTGTCCTTCATAATCATTATCTTTCCTTGTCATAACGCCCCCTTGACCTGAGTTGCCTATAGTGTTGTATGGTATGACTGGTACGTAGTATTTCGTCTGGTGACGCGCTTCCATTTGAATGGCTCTGGTTCTGCATAAAAATTGAGATTTTTCATCTCATCCAACGTATGCAAAGAGACAGATGAATATTCAATTGAATCTAGGAGTGGTGATTTTGAATTTTTCACTTGCAAGCTCGCTCCAGTAAGTCGTAGTTACTCTCTTGAAAGCACTCTAATTTCGTTATGTAACGCTCTAAACTTGGGAGTTTGTGTTTTTCTATTCGTCCTTTTGTAAACGAGTGTGTGAGGGTAAGAGAGTGAGAGGGTATGAAGGTCTTTTGGCTTAATGGATGTGTGTGTGGATGGATACATGTCCCCTCAGAGGCTCCGAGTCTTTTGAGTGGGGATCTCAGGTCTCTTGAATGGACAAAAAATTCCTCAATTGTGAAAAAGGATAATTTATAATCCGATTCTTCCCCGTGACACCGGACAATGCGCAGAATGGAGATTTTCGGTCAATATCTCCTCGCCTCCAGTGGACAAGATGAGAGTGTGTGATTTTCAGTCCACAGGATCGCCAATCATCATTGTTCTAATTGGCACAAAAAACTTCCAACCTTGAAATCAAGTCCCAAAACATACCTCTTTGTAAGAGGCCCTCAATTAGGAAAATGAGAAAAACTGGGGTTGATTTTGGAATGGTTTTAATAATTGGCACCCCTGGGGAGCCATAGGTTGCATTGTCAACTAGATTCGCTCTTGAATGGTGTTGACGTTCTGTCGTTTTCAATTGGTATAAGTAGAAAATGTGGATCAGCTTGTGAAAGAGCCCTGTAGTCACTAATGGATGCAACCAACGACCCTCAACCATCACCATCCCAGGCCTCCGAAAATGACCATAACGCCCAAACCTGCAACGTTTATTTACGTAGTCGTCGCGTGCTTAGGATTAATTCATCCAATGCACACTTTACGGCATTTGCAACATCGTAACCCAAGGAATGGGTTGAAGTTTGGCATGATTGTTGTTATAACAATCATTGGTCTGTGCTCGAGGAACAAGTCCGAGAAAAAGAATCGGTTCGGAGAGCGTTACGAACCGCCAACAAAGCCAACGGCCCAACTTGCACCATTGCTTGGAAAAATTCTTTTGTGACGCTTAGCTTAATCTATGGCTCTTTGGTGTTGGTGGAGGAGCCTCTCTCATGATGATGTTGATGGTATTGGTGGTTCAAAAAGCTGTCTTGGATGTGTGCTGTAAGTACATACGCTCGCTTGCTTCGTCTTCTTGAAGTCGTGGAGAGTCGAGTGTGGTGAGGAAAAGGTGCTTTTTGGCGATGAACCACTTGGTTGGTTGGATGGTTGGGGCAAGATGGTAAGCAGGAATGACTTCAAGGCTTGATCTATGAACATGCTACGCTAACAAAGAGCATGGCAGTGCTCAATTCAACCAGTGGATTTGGCCGGATAAACCAACTTCTTCGGTGTCCACACAAAACCGGGGAAGGAATAAAGCGAGAGAATGGGAGAGGGTTAACTCGCTTCCTCTCGTGGAAAAAAAGCAGAGAAAAGTTTGGGAATACGAAAAACCAAAGTATTGATATCGAAAGCATCGATTGGCACCCCATTAAACGTGAGGAGTAGACAAATGTTGGCGGGAGTGGTCAAGGGACCGAGAGCAATATATTAGAGAGGTAACCCCATCATTAAGGTGTAGTTCTAATGCCCGCCAAGTGCTTATTATCTTGTTATGGAGATCACTTTTCCGAGGGCCGCGGACTAGATAACGAGAACCAGAAGGGGGAGGGGTTGGGAAATACAAATTTTTGGACATAATGGGTCAAATAGAGAAGGAGCTACCCGAAATTTCAATTAGGGTCGAGGTCTTCAAGACTCAAACTGACGCTTTTCTGAAGGTGGTTTATCCAATCCTGTTCAGCGTGACGGAATTAGATTTGATATTGAGTTGCTCATACGTTAAAAAAGAATCTTGATGGACAATTAAACCTTATGGCAATGGATGGAAAAAAGCCGCAGTTCCAACTCCAACTCGTTTTTGCCATAAAACAAGATTATCCCCAATGCGACATTTTATCGTTATCAAGCGTTAACTGTGAGGGAATTCAACTGGTCGCTGACAGCAATAATCCTGATTTAAGTGCCCCTGAGGCTCACAGTCATGAAAAAGATGCATTTTTATGTGGGGATTCATGGTGATATCAAAGCCGGACTGGAATGTGTCATCAAGTCTGTGGACTGGGAAAGACATTACTAAAAGTTTTACCTTGGTCTAATGTATGACCGATTTTTGATATTTGTCAATTGGTCACCCTTTCTTCTTGATGTTCAAAACGTTGAAAATGAGGTTATTGCGCAAGGTTAGGTCAATTTAAAGAAATCCCCCAATTTAGTATTGAGTAAGCTTTGTTTTCAATTTCAGCCAACATTGAGAAAATTGAGAGATTTGATTTCAAAAATTGAACTGAAACCATTTCTCCTTTTGTCACGTGATTCACAAAAGCTCTTTTTTTGCTCGTTCTGAGAACTCTATTCCACTTGGCACAAAGGAGGTTCATCTCAGGGCTTTTTTCTTCAAATTTTGAGGGGGAACGGGCAACGGAAAGAAATAAAGAAGCTTTTCAACCATGAAAAATTGGACCAAACTTTTGCTTTTTTGTAACCATTACTTCTCAAGCATTGTTACACCGGGCAATTCACCTCATTTTTCGGTCGAAAGAGAAAAAAATACGAAACTTAGTATGCAACCACCCACCCTTGAAGTTGAGAGTAAATGGTTTATGTTGGGAAATTTGCTCCATCCCCAAAACGGCTCCTTTCTTCCCAAATTGAGCCCCAACGCCCGCTTTCAGAGACATATAAGCAAATTATCGATTATAATACAATGATAAATTTCTCTTTTTGTAACTCTCCTTTCTAGTCCTTGACTTATGGCGAACACTCACTCACAGAGAAAAAAAGGAGAGAGGGAAAAAAAATCGTTTTTATCGCACCCATGAACCAGCTGCCCCAAAGGCTATGAGAGAGGAAAAGCAGAGGATATATTTTTCAGATTTTGAGCACCCACCATTGAGTGGTTAGACAGCTCTGTCCAACTCACTAGCCTGATACAATGCACAGAGAAGCTGCGAGGAGTGGGATCCTCAAAATCATCCTGCCCATTGATCTGCCGGAAGCGTCGATCCCAAGTGTACGCATGCTGAAACTTGGGCTGTTTAGAGATCGCTCCAAACGTAGCAGCAGTACTATTATAGTAGAAATGACAGGAGTCCTATCGATTTGTGGTCATTCGCGTAAAATTAGCTGGGCTTTGTTTGACGATATCAAAAGTGGGATTCACTTTCTAAGTAAACCATCTTTTCATTGTTTTGCAGGTGAGAAACCCTTCAAATGTGAGTTTGATGGGTGTGACAGACGATTTGCCAATTCGAGTGATCGCAAGAAGCATAGTCACGTACACACGTCGGACAAGCCGTACTTTTGCAAAGTGAAGGGATGCGACAAGTCCTACACTCATCCGTCCAGTTTGAGGAAGCATATGAAGGTAAATTTAGCACCCCGTAAACGTTAGAGCCAGGTTTATATCATTTGCATTTGACGTTGTTTCTCCAGGTCCACGGTAAGGACGCGTGCTCTTCCTCAGCTTCCAACAATTCCAACGGGTACCAATCAGATGAATCTGAGGAAGAGGAACCCATTCCCATGGCCAGCAGTCCCAACCTCACCTCAGTCACTCCACACCCAAACAACACCAACTTAGTCACACCCACCTCTCAACCCCATGAGATTCAACCTCAACCACAGCAGCAGCAGCAGCAACAACAACAACAGCATCCTCAACAACAGCAACAACAACAACAACAGCAACAAACCAATTTGGATTGGTACCACAATTGTCACCATCCACAGCTCCCCACGCCTCCTTCCAATGAACATTCGCCTTTAGGGGGTGTGGCTCCCACCCTCACTTCACTAGTGCCTCCTCTGCCTCCCCATCATCATCACCTTCACCATCATAACCACTTCAACCCGCATAATCATAGTATTGGGGGCCTTATTGCCCAATCGTTCTGAAGCTGAACGAGATATTTTTTGTCAAACTGCAAAGTGCAACTTAACTCTGAAATCAAAGTGGTCCACAATTTAAGCGAAAGCAAATCCTTACTTCAACCGACCAAACAAACGAGTTTGATACGTAATCCACCTCGGGATCTCAAGAACAAATTATTGTTCCTCTCTGTCTGTCTCTCTTTGAATAGACTGTAATCATCAGAATCTTCATAATAATAAAGAACAAACTTCGACAATGTGCTCTTTCATTGATGATGTTCCAAATGGAGAGAAGAAACGAATGACTTCTAACAGACGGAGCCAGTCAAAAATCTAAAACAAAACAACGCTGAAGATTGAATTTCTCGGAGAGAGACGGGCCACAAAAAGGCGATCCTTCGTCGGATGACATGCAACTGTAGTATTTTGACAAACACAATCATGACGACAGTCTGACTAGTCCTGACTTTTGTGGACTGGTGATTTCTGCTCCTTGGCCACGACAAGAAAATCATTTACCAGAAATTCAATCCGCAATTGGAACGAACACTGGGCCAAAGAAGAACCGCCGAGTCATGATCAAGAGAACAACAACGACATCGACGTACGTGCAATTGCTTTTGGCATTGATCATCTCACAACTTTACGTTCATTCGCACCTTACACCAAACTTCTCGGCACCGACTTTCCCATCCAGCACTCGAGTTACAACTATTATTATTATTATAACTATTACTATTCTAGATAGATAATCAAAACATACTGGAGATATGAAATAAACACTCAACTATATGCAACAACTCAACTTTCGAGCATCTTCGATCATAATTAGCAAGAAGAATAGAGGGCTCTTTCCGAGGTTGAAAACCAGGAGCCCAGTTCAGAAAGTGTCCAATCATTCTAAAGTACTAGAAGGAGAGAAGCAGTTCGTTGCATACATACTCGTACATACACACCCCTAGGGGTCAGGTCCGTCAAGGTGACACGTCAAAGTGCTTAATCTTTGTTAGTGTTCTCATTGAGATGAGGAGGAGGTCAACTGGTGACTCTCTAAATCTTCATTAAGCCTCAATGACAGACTTGGGTTCAAATTGGTTTGCCTTATGAGGGGAAGAGAATTCTAGAGGGAATCTGTTATGTTATTTGTATATTCCAAAGAGACCTGAAGATCCAATCGATAAGACAGAGATGCTTGGGAGCCCAACAAAAACAAGCCCATTGAGCACTCAATAGCTCCCCAAGAATATCGACTCCCTGCGTCAGGGATAGCTTTCAAAATACAATAGAATGAACAATGGGCCGAGTTTTACTTGAACAAAAGATATTTACGGTGACAAGATTGGAATTCCTCGTTAAAGTAGGAGAAGTTGGTACATGGATGGATGCAGTTTCGGCTTATTCAAGTGTCCCTACCCTAAGGGAAAGAAAGACTAAGACACACGGGGTGACCGCTTGGTTTTCGTGCAAAAACTTGGACAGAGCCCCTAAAAAACTGGTTCGTCGTGGCTCCTTGAGAACACAACAAATTACAAGACTTTTATGTGTTTCTCTAGTTTGTAAAGAGGAATGTTTTTGGGTCAGATGAGTTGGATGGACAAGGAGATCGGAAGATAACCCAAGAGCTCACTTTAACGGGCTTTGACTTGGCAAACGCTATTTACTCCTTCACACTCAAGTATGAGGTTCAATATCAAATTATGGCCGCCAAATATCCTGGTTTAGCTTGAGCGAAATCGCCAGTCAAAATCTTTCCTAGGCCAAGTATGGAAGTGTTCCCATGAAATGAAGGGACAATGGGAGGGCATGTGCCTCCATGGCATCATTGTTGTATACATTAGGGTTTACGCGAGCTCATCTCGATCAATGAGCACTTATGCTCACGCCGGGTATTTTAAATAAAAAACTAGTTAGGTATTATTTTTCATGTATCATTCTACAGACATAAAATCACCCAAAAACTTGAATAAAATATTGTATCACAACGCATCACAAATAATTTTCACATTTTTTGAAAACAAACTTGTAAAGCAAGCCGACTCGACTCAATGAAATTTTCAAGGTATTTGGCTAACTTCGCGAATGCTTGGATGACCGATTGAGAGTTCAAACTCAATAGCCCATAAATAAACGTGATCACGGAGATCATGCCTAATTCTTCGTCGAAGAATGACAAGTTCGCAGCGATTCGGACGCCAGAGAACTCCCACTCATGGGTGTCGTTAGGAGACGTGTTGTAGTCTTGTATTTCCTTGGGTCCGGAAGTCGCCGAGCTTCGACCCACAAGCAAGCCTTCAACCACCTTGTGAGAAAAGTTTTGGGCAGTGGGCCATGGAAAGTTTGTCCCTTCCTTGATTTCCTCTCTCATGTACCAATCTGAAGAAGAAAAAAGGTCATTTTCAACAGGCTGCAAAAATTAACTATCAGAACTGTCTTACCATGTCGAGCGATGCCGTCTGAACCTCTGGAGAGAACAGTAATAGTGCCAATTTCGTTGCGACCTGCGGCGCCTCTAACATTGAAAAAAAATCGGCATGATTCGGCCAAGGGAAACAGGGCCATGGCAGTCCCATAAGCCCTGATGGCTCGCTTCTCCATGGCTTGAACGACAAGACAGATGGTTTTGCCTTGAGACCCAACAACCAGCCTCTTAATGTCCAGGCCACTTGACGGCAGTTCATCTTGGGACGTCAGGATTCCCGAATAGGGCCCCTGAATGTCTTCCGATCTAGGAGATGAGTCATACCATCATAGATATAGAGAGTTCCTCAAATTGGCACTAGGACGCCACCTGGTTTTAGTGTTTCCAGTTTTTGAGGTGGTGACTTCCCTGCAGCGCCATTTCAGATAATGCAATGCTCTGCCTTTTTGGTGGTCAGTTACTGGACCATGCTAACTCAAATTTAGTGTTGGATGCAAGACGTAGAAACCAAAAACTCTGAATAATTTCTGTTCATAATGAGTAATTTTGAGTTCAAGGTTTTGTTGAGACTGGAAAAGGTTTGATCATGGTAGTTTTTGCAACAATTGTGGCGCAGCCTGAGCAGCCTGAGCAGCCTACAAAGCTCAAAAATCGTGCCAGTCCTTTACATGTCTCTATGGACAAAATATTGACAGGAAGAGCATAGATTACATGAACTAAACTTAACCCAACTAAGCCTAACCTAACCTAAACATTCCTAAAAATATATAAAAACAAAAAATGATTACAGAAAAATGTTTATACTAAAACCCTCATGGGGGCATGAACCCCAGCTCACAGAGTGAAGAGCACTAGCTCTGAGCCGCCTCAATTTGTTAGAGAGAGGGGTATTTTAGGTTAGTCTAGTGCTGAAGATGAGTCTCAGATTGGAAGATAGTTAGCTCCAATAGATTCCCGAAACGGTGTCGAACTCAACCGCTGTGGCGACCATGAAGACGACGTCCACTTTTTGGCCAGTTCCATTGGAGTTAAGACATGCAGAGCTCTCAGATTTTTTTTTCGTCAAAATTACCTAAAAAATCGTCAAAATCACCCAGAAAATTACCC
>CM021318.1:3587024-3700147 GCA_010645155.1 Tigriopus japonicus
TGCAGAGCTCTCAGATTTTTTTTTTCGTCAAAATTACCTAAATAATTGTCAAAATTACCCAGAAAATTACCCGAACTTTGACACTTAACAAAACATTACCCAAAAAATTACCAAACTTTTTTATCAATTGTGAATTATTTCATACATGTTTTCAACACTTGTTTATTGATATTTGGAGGTATAAAAATTATCAAACCAGGTGACAAGACAGCCCTTGCAAGAAATTATGTGAATTGTTCCTTATACAACTTGCTGTTCCCTAGGTGCTATTGCTTGGACACATGAAAAAAAAAGTTTTTCAAATGTAAAAAGTTAGTCCTATCCCATGAGTGGTTCTTGCAAGATCTTGCAACACGAGGTAGAACTACAGTTCTATATAGACAGAAATGTCACTCCAGTTAGGTCAGTGGAGATTTGTTTTGAGCTCATTTCAGTAGTCCAGCAGCAAGGGTGCCAGGTGACTTGATTCTTTATGCATTGCTCTTGTTCGAACATAACAGTTGAGAGAGCAATTTCCAGTTTTGAATCACGTAACTAGTTGTGCTCAATGTCCAATCCCATCGCACACACAGTGCAAGTTTGTTGAATCATGAACAATTTGGGCGTGACATTTCTGTGTGTCGCGAACCTGTCTCCAATCTTCCAACTACCCATTGGCTACCAAACTTTGCCCATGAGCCTTTTGCTGGGTCAGGGGCTTTATGGTGACTACCAATGCCCAAATGGCTTTTTGATGCAAGTATTCCACAATTACCGATTCCATTTATTGTGCCAAAAGGGTCATATGATACGGTTGTATGTATGGTAAAAGAAGATGGAGGACGAATAAAAGAATAGTAGAAGAGGTGCACGAACAATCACGCCAATGTCCAACTCGAAACCCTTCCAATTACTGATCCTCTTAACACATTCTCTCAGGTACAAGTTAATAAAAAAATCATCTTAATGGGGAATACTAAAGGTTGCTTCAAGTGAGCGTTTTAAATCTTATTGATAGCGCTAGAACAGGGCCGTTGGCTGTGCTGAGTTGCCCAGCCCATTTTGGCGCATCCAAGTTTTCCCATTTAAGTTTCCATTTGATGATTCTAGGTCCCTGGAGACAATCGATATTTCACATAAAGATGCCCAGGCTGGATTTGGGTCAAAAATACGCAAAATTTATTGTTAGGTAATTTGGTGTTTTGGTAATTTACCAATTGACGAATTTTTATACCAAAAGGGTATCTAAAATTACCTAGATTTGTTAATATCATCCAAATCTGAGAGCACTGAAGACATGGATCCCGTGGTATATCATCCTGGGAGACTCTTTGGTGTGGCCGCCTAATTTCGTATGGCCCCTGAATGTCTTCCGATCTGGGAGATGAATTATACCGTCATAGATATGAACAAAATATTGACACAAAGAGTATAGATTATCTGAACTAAACTTAACCCAACTAAGCCTAACCTAACCTAAACATACCTAAAATATAGAAAAACAACCCACGCTTACCGACAAACGTTCAAACAAAAAAACCCCAAGGAGGTGTGAATCCCAGCTCACAAAGTGATGAGCACGTATGCTAGCTCTGAGCCACGTCATTTTGTTGTCATCAAGAGAGGTATTTTAGGTTTATCTAGTGCTGCAGATGAGTTGTCTCCCAGATCGGAAGATAGTTAGCTCCAACACTGATTTCGTGGAAATGACCTCTGGATAGAGGCAGTCAAGGACCTCACGTGCGAGCTTGGCGGAAATCTTGAATTTCTGGTGGATCTCAATAAGAGTGAGATATCCTCCGTCAGTTACAAACTTCTCAATCCTCATCCTGACCTTGACACGCGAGCTGTTCTTGCTTCTGAAAACACAAACCAGACCATGCTATTCCTTTCCAATTTCCTTTGGAACGATGCTCAAAATGCGCGCTAAAAAGTGCTACCAGATTTTTGTATAGAAAAAGTGCCAAACGGTTTTTGTTTTTTTTAATCCAGTCCAAGAGACTGTTCGTTAAAATTCTGAGTGATCGGAAAGTGTCAAAACGAAATTAAATGCTGAGAAAAAAAAATCTAAATTTAAAAGCCTTAAATAATCTACTTTTGTTGTGATTTTTTCAATGTCTTTCAATTTTTGAGTTCAGCAACATTTTTTTACCAATTTTTTATTCAATTTTTCACCCAAAGTTGAAAAACACTATGAATTTCTACTTTCTCTTGGATATTCTAACTTCTTTTAATATTTTAATTGTTTAAAAGCCTTCGAAATTCCACTTTTGTCAAGAATTTTTCAATTTTTTTAATTTTCTAAGTTAAGCAACATTTCCTTACATTTTTTATTCAACTATTCTTCCTAAGTTTATAATCACTGTAAATGCCCACTTTCTCTGAGGTTTTCTAACTGTTCTCAATTTTCTATGTTTAAAAGCCTTAGACAATTAATTAACTTTTGCTTAGATAATTTCAATTTTTATTCAATCTCTAAGTTCATCAACATTTCCTTACATTGTTTTGTTTCAATTATTCTTCCTCAGTTTTAAATCACTATAAACGCCTACTTTCACTGAGGTTTTCTAACTTTTCTCTCTTTTCTAAGTTTAAAAGCTGTAGACAAATTAATTAACTTTTGCTTAGTTACATTTTTTGATTCAATTATTCTCCCTAAGTTTAAAATCACCATAAATTCCCACTTTCTCTTAGGTTTTCTAACTTTTCTCAGTTTTTCTAAGTTTATTTTTAACATTATTTTCCCTGTAATTTTTTAATCCAAGTTTTCTTCCTGAATTGAAAAACACTATAAACGCCCACTTCCTCTTAGGTTTTCTCACTTTTCTAATTTTTTCTAAGCTTAAACGTCTAAGACAATAAATTAACTTTTGCTTATATTTTCTCACTTTTAATTGATTTTTGAAGTCAAACAACATTTTCTTACATTTTTCGATTCAATTATTCTTCCTTAGCTTAAAATCACTTTAAATTCCCACTTTCTCTTAGGTTTTCTAACTTTTCTCAGTTTTTTAAATATAAAAGCCTTACACAATGAATCAACTTTTGCTTAGATTTTTTCAATTTTTATTAATTTTCTACGTTCATCAACATTTTCTTACATTTTTTCAATTTTCCAAGTGTAAAGGCATTCGAAATTCCACTTATGCTAAAAAATTTCAATTGTATAAGTTTTCTAAATTGTGCAGCATTTTTCTCAACTTTTCTATACATTTTTTATTTTTCCAAGGTGAGTGATATTATTAATGCTAGTAAAAAGTTCATGGCAGTGGATCAACTGCGTTTGAAAGGCATCTGATGTGCAGAGACTAGTATACTTGAGCAACGTTATTTCTTCTTTACTTTGGTATACTTGAGCCATTTGAATTAGTGCACCTAACATCCGGGCTTATTGGTATCCATCATGATTCAAGAGCTCATAGAATCAAAAATTTTGGAAAAAAATGTGGACAAACTTTGAGACGTTCACACATTTCACAGAATTTATAGGGCTGTTCAAATGTGAAAGAAAAAACTAATAGCAATGATCAAAAACATTGCCCAGCTTAGGAAATTAAGAAAAGTAGAGAAACTCCAAGTGAAGTTTTTATTTCTCTTTGCCTTGATTCTTAGAAAGTTTAAGGATTGAGAAATTCTAAGGTAAAGTGGATTTTTTAGGCTTTTCACATTTGAAACAAAAAACTAAAAAAAATCTAAGAAAAAAACAATGCCCAGCTTAGAAAATTATAAAAATTGGAAAAAATCTGAGAAAAAGTTAATTTCTATTTGCCTTCATAGTAAGGAAATTTTAGGAAAATTAGAAATTCTAAGTCAAAGTAGAATTTAAAGAGCTATTCAAATATCAAAGAAAATAAAAGAAAATAAGAAAATATCTAAGAAATTTTACAAAAAAAAACATTGTTCAGCTTGGAAAATTAGGAATATTAAAGAACGTTTGTTCCAAGATCTGTGAATTCATCTGAGTCTCATATAAAACAACATTCTTTTGGTAACTTCTCGCATAAAACAGTCTTTAAATCCTTTTCATCTTGTAAAAATCTTGATTAGACAACCCAAGGGACACAGGTTCAGTCTTTTTTTTTGGAGTATTGGTGCTAGGGTCGGAGGGTTGAGCCTCGCCCGGCCAGCGAAGCCAGCCATCACATCGTCTAAAGTAGTTCCGATAGGCAATCTCATGTCCGGTATCAGAATGGTTCTCCGTCTGTGGGTGTGAATTAGCGTCTAAAAGTTTCCTCGAGAAAGGTCGGGGAGGAGAATCGAACCTGGGACCTTTCTCACTATAGGAAACTGCGCTAACCACGACGCCACGTCTCCTCCCTAAAGTTGCGTTGAAACAATGTTTAATTTTTACTGGGTAAAAGCACCTTTTCCTACTTTCTGGGAGCGTAGCGAGCAGCAAAATCTCGACCTATTTTTATAATTATACATTATAGAGTCATTATTAGCAATGAAGTTTCACCAGTTTTTGTTTCACTTTTCAACTTTCACTTTTCAATATTCCGAATTTCACCATTCTTGGGAAAATTGAATTGTGTCAGAATCGTTATTTCATAATTATTCTTATTATGTTGGCTATTTTCATTTTATGGGTGAAGAGCAACGCTTAGTGGAGCGCCATCTGTCGAAAAATATGTTTACTGTCCCCTAAATGAGAGATTCTACGCGGTTCCGCCAAACTTTTTAAGTCAAAGCTCAGCGAGAAATGTTTTACGGGAGAGCGGCAACTTACATAATGTCGGAATAGAATGATAAGAAAAAACTGAAAAACGAAAGGAAAAAATCAGATCAATGATGAAGCAATTAAGAAAAAACAGTTAGACTTAAATAAAATAACCATCATTGAAGTACAATGGAATACAAAAAATCTTCAATCTTCTTTAGCCTTTTCCAATCTTAGTGGCTATCATACAGTACTCGAGGAAGAGAGAAATTCAGTGATTCTTGCTATCAAACATTGTGAAAAGAAAACTCACGATAAAATCTGTTTTTTTTTTTCGCAATTTTTTTATCGTTGTGCTCGAATGACAAAACGAAAAACCAAAGAGTTGGGTTAGTTTTTCGTGCAGTGAAATATCACTTAGTATCAAAGGATCATTGGAACTTGTGCCGCCAATTCGCCAAATTATCCCCACCTAACCAGTCGGATTTTG
Organism: Tigriopus japonicus; assembly: GCA_010645155.1. Taxonomy (NCBI): domain Eukaryota; kingdom Metazoa; phylum Arthropoda; class Copepoda; order Harpacticoida; family Harpacticidae; genus Tigriopus; species Tigriopus japonicus. The sequence goes on from CM021318.1 coordinate 3,592,154, forward strand.
AGGACTTGCCAAGCATCCCTAAATAGGCTTTGTCTGACTGTAAATGAGCGTTTCAGCTTTTGTCACATTTCCATTTGAAATGTCCCTAGTTTAGTCATTCAACTGTTTAATGACCTCCCCAGGGGGCGTTTGAAGCCCGTTGCTCTATCTAGACATACATAGTCCGGTCTAACACATTGTAATGTGCAGAAGGACTTTGTTAGGCCAAAATCAGCAGACAGACGCGGAACGAGCCCATGAGATGTGAATGCTTTGCATCAAGGATCCCATTATCACCTTCAAAAATGAGCCTTGTAGGTAGTTTATTGTGAGACACCCTGTCCAGCCAACATGTTGTGGGGGGAACCAAATCTATGATTGTTCCGCTCTAGAAGGTGTGACTCACACACATCCGACTCTCATTTGATCTCCGTTGATGATAACCTCCACGAACATTAACCCCCTTGTATCGCCAACAACTTATCCACAAGCTTCTAAACAGCCGTCCTAAAATAAGGCTTAAAACACTCACACGAAGCGTTCCTAAAGATAAAAAAGAAGTTTGAATTCCACATCCAAAGGTGGAAAGAGCAAGACGATTAAGCCCCCAAACCAGAACCAAGTAGCCCAACCAAATGTGGCATGGAAACATTCTCGGAACCACTTCCTAACCTATCCCTCCCCTCATAAGGGTGGAACATTTCTCCCCTCTCACATGGAAAAAGGGGGACAGCTAGAAACAAAAAGATAACATGACATTCAACTCCACAGAAAATGGTCTTGAACACATTTCTCCTCCCTCTTCTCTATTTTCTCGATGGATGTGGAGGTGCTAGGATCTATTTAAGTAGCCATCCACAGAGCTCTCTCGTTCAGGATCCTCTACATCATGGAGATCACTTCCTGCCTCCGGTTTTTGAGGAAAGCAGTGAGGGAAATAATGCTTTTGTTTTTTGCCATGGGTGGCTCTGTGGGCGGTCCATTTTCTAGGAAGAATTATGATTTGCTAGGGGAAAGCAGAATGAAAATGAGAGAGAGAGAACTTAAGAAATAGGGATTATATGTTTACAAAAGTGTCGAGAGTAACCAAGTTGTTCTGATAGCCAAGATTTTTGTTGGAAATGTGCTTGTGCGAGTTTGCTAGTCAAGATGGAGTGTTTCCATTTGGGTCTAATTGACTAAGAAATTGGATAATTAGTCATCTACAATGACAGCTTGGTAGGCCTGAAGCCATGATTCATCGAGAGGCCCGCTCTCTCTCTCTCTCTCTCTCATTCGTTATTCGCTCAGATACAAACGTGGTGGAGATACAAATGATGCAACATTTTAGATACGAGGGGGCTTTGAGCCAAAGTTTTGTACCCTTGGTCTGAAATGTTTTAGTTGGAATTATTTTAAACGTTCGAATATTGTGAAATACCTTTACTGATTTGATATTTTGTTGAGTTTTTGTTGACTTAGAAATGTTTAAAATTGTGCTAGTGTATTTAAAATTGAGCTGAAATCTTGATGCAAGAGACAAACGTTGATTGATGAAGGTGTAATTCATGTTCAAATGATAATCATCAAAAGAAAGGAATGGAAGAATTGTGAATACATTTCATGAAAAAAAATCAAAAGTTATTTTGCTATCAGGGTAAAACCAGTAGAATAATGCAAAAACCATATATTTAACTAGTCATCTTTCAGCAAGAACAAATAACGTTCTGAACTTTTTTACCAATTTTTGAAACTTTAATATTTTTATGGGGCTTGCCGCAAAGCCTTGTATTCCTGAATCTGTTTTTAAAGAAACTGGCCGAGATCAACTAATTTGCACTTTTTACCTTGTTTTAGCTATCAGCGTGTAAATGTCACATTCTTAAAAATCCATTTCTGCAGAATGCAAAATGACAACAATATTTGAAATGCTTTTAACTTATTTACAATCATTATACCTAATGGCGCGGATTGCCGCTTTAATTCTAAAAATGAGCACCTGTTTTGTCCTATTGAAAAGTTTATTTTGGAAAAATATGTGATCTCACAAGTACAAAATGAACGTTGCAAAAGGTACAGTGAAATTAAACGTTTTATATCAAATATTAAAGATCGAGACAAACATCGAAATCACAGATCAATTTTTTTATTGGCTTGTAAGGTCTCGGCAAGAGATTGCAAGGTTGTACATCTATGACGTCAAAGTTCGTCTCATACCTTGAAATAAAACGTCTCGTGTAACGGCACCTTAAGAAATAAACGTCTTGTGTTACGACACCTTGAAAATAAATCGCAACTCCCCCTCCCCATTAGTAAAGAAGCTCATGGGAAAGAAGCGTCGATACAGTCCAGTTGTTTGACTTTTTTGAAGCTTCAAATGTTTGCCATTGTTGTTGCCACCATCAGTCAGGAAGTTCAAGTTACGGTGAAATTCGATTTTGCAATCAATTTAAGTGAATCATGTCAATAATAACCAATTCAGTTAACTTCTTGCATAATAAACAGTGTTCAAGCAATTACTTCGATATTTTTCGGGTCAAAAGCTCCTATTTGGTGATTTTTTACTCTTGCACTTCCTGGTTTGTTTGGCTTTTTTAAAGTTTCATGATGCCACCGTTGCTAGTGTTCTAACGACGCTTCTTTCACATGAGCTTCTGTACCCAGTAGTAAAGGAATTATTTGCAATACCAAATTCTTTGAATCATTCAAAGTTATTCAAGCAACGCATTTTAATTGGTACACCCCTCGTTCGTTCAACACTCGAAATATCACGTCTCTATACCATATGTGTCTGTTTTTGGCTTCATTCAACCACAGAGAGAGACCATATCCACGATTTAAATCCCCACCACAATTGATGAGGAAATCTTGTTCCCACACCTCAGGACGAGAAGGTCCATCAAAAGCCCAGGAGGAGCCAATGGGAAACAGCAATTGCAATCAAATCTGGAATTTCTCGTTGGCAAAAACTTTTTGATCAGGTGTTAACCAAATCAAAATGGTGCTCTTCTCCAATCTGTCGTGGGTTCAATCGAGAAGGAGGACAGCAAGCAACCGTAATCCTGAACACTTCAGGTCAGCACACAGTGTTGTCTATTGAGTTAAGAACTCCCACCGAGGTCAACAAAAGTTGCCTCGACCATCTGGTCAAGACTTTGATACGATCCCATGGCCGCTAATCGAGTTGGTTTGCCTCGAAAGTTCCGGAGAGTCCCGCTGTTCCTCTAAAAGCATTGCCTTAATAATGCGATTTTGTCCCCTCGGTTTTCATTTCCTAAAAAAATCGTGCTGGCAATAATATGAGTCTCAGCTGGATGTCTCAGGTCACTTGGAGGAAGAATGTCCTGACCTCGCCTGACATCGATCGTGGTCGTCGTCATCATCATGAGAGTCTACTTCATTGGCAGTTGGTCAATTTTGGCCTCATTTCCCTCTTTCGCCTATTTTTTTCTTTAGTGTCAAACAAAAATATCCGCTGGGTTTTAGAGAGTTTTTGCAGAAAGGGGTGTTGTAACAAAGCACAATACCAAGGTCAAAGGTTCGTAGCTTGAGATCTGCAATGATTCAAGTGGGAAAATGAATCGGTTTCTCCAATCAAAAGCCCCCTGCTTGGCTAAACCACAATTAGTCTTAATATGAAGGCTACCTTGATGAAAATCCGCGGGAACTCCGGGTTTTCGTCGACGGTAAATTAGATGGATTCACAAGAAGTTGATTCTCAAAACAAGTTTGACCTGATGAGATCTTCAGAAACGAATGCAGGTTAAATCTACTTGAAAATTTAGCATTCTTGCTTTGTCAATTAAGCTTCAAATGAGAATTTTCCGGAGATGGTTTGAAATACATTTGTTCTAATCCTTGAAATGTATTCCTTGTGGCTTAAAATAGGTTTGGGTGACCAAATATCATATTGACGAAAAGATGACAAAAATTTCCATGACATAATTAGTTATATGTCTTTGGAACTTCATATCTTGTGCTGTTGGGGTTGGAAAAACTGCTAGTAAACATGAAAATGATGATCGTGTGCCGTGGTGCATTTTGTTTTATTATTTCTGTTATTCACCAGGTTTATTGCTTTCAATTGTATTATCATGTTTTCATGTATCGGAAGTTCCGCAACAAAATGACCGGAACATTCAATCACGAGTACAAAGTCGACGGAACTTCGCCAAATCCAATTTTCGGGAGCAATTTTGAAGAGGTTGCGAGAGTTCTAGATTAATTATTGCGTTTTTGTTCCTGAAAAGCACATCATAATCGCCCGACGAAGCTTGCAATAGATTATGTTCTTTTTTTCAACATTATTTGGATTTCTTGTTCAACTTATAAACCCTATTTCTTTGAAGATTTCAATCTCACTCCAAATTTTCTTAGTCGGTAGAAGAAGAAGTGTCGAAATTTTCAGTTCTTACTCCATTTTAACGATCCGAGTAGATGATGCGATCGTTATCTTAATTCCTTGGCAAACAACGATCTCAGAGATTTATCTAGCCGCAACCTCTGACCCATCGTCCATCATGGTCTAAATTCGAAGAATGTCTAACCCTTTGATTGTTTCGAATACCCAATCGATGGAACGCTGACATTTCAGGTTTTGTTTGACCCTCTCAAAATAGATCTCGTTATAAAGAGAGAAAATCTTCATTGTATTATCGTGTTCACCAAATCGGATTGCCTCAAGATTAGGGATAACCCTTTCTTGCAGTGTTGATTGTTTGCTTTCAGATTTCGCCAACGAATTCTTCTCCCTCTTTGAACAATCTCGAATTCGAAGAAAAATACTTGAGCTCTTGAAACAAAAGGCAACAAAAGTGAAAGGAAGCGAAAAGGGACTAATTCTTATTCAGAAAAGGTCATGGGGACAGTCAGTCATGGCACAATGGTAGTTATTTTCGTCCTGGACTCGACGCCGTAAGTTAGATAAACATCTCTAAAGTTTTACTCACGTAAAAACAGAGAAGCCGAGACCACCCTGGACCTTTTTGGACTAAGCACGTCCTCATTATTGGAATTTCATGGTACGAACGTCATTGGGAACATCTAAGAATTATTTTACTCTCTTACTTTGAATTTGCCAAAGACTTTAAGGATAACTCTCTCCTGTGGGACTTAGATATTACGATGAATCAGTATAAGGATAAAAAGGTTGAGATAGTGTTTAGACGTAAAGGTCGTTGCAATGTTTTTAATTGACACTAAAAACGAATAATTGTTTGATAAAAGAGGACGTAGGAATAGTGTATTGCTGTAAGAATATTTCTTGCTATAAGAATAATTTTTAGCGATGGACCGAAAGCAGACATTCACTTTAAAAGATGGAGTTTCGCAACAAAATCGAAAAATTTTTGGTCCAAAAATTTCTGAAATTGAAAATTCCCGATTTTTAAAAAACTGTAACTACCCAACATCGGATACATGAGCAATTTCAATGTTTAAGGTGAATTTTGTATTTACACAATTTTGTAGTCAGCCGCTTTCGGTTTCGGTTAAGCTCTCTTTTGGTCGAAACTTTCGGTTTCGGTTATGAGCCCTTTCGGTCCATTACTACTAATTTTGTCAATCATTACTATGAACAATTAGTTTGTGGTGCCCCTTTGAAGTAACAAAAAATGTAAGTGCTAACTGTTAATTTTCTCAAAACAACCCTTGAGTCCAAAGATTCCAAAGATTTTGATGCTTTTTTTTTAAGTGTGATATTTTCTTCTGGTAATGTTAATGTGGTAAAATCAAACCCATGACGGACGCAAACGCACTCAAAACATATTCCAATTTGAACTTCAGTCTGCTGAAGTCCATTGAAAATGTAAGCCCACTTATCGATACATAATTATAACACTTATCAATGCATATAATTATAACACTTATCGTTACATATAATTACAAAACTTATCGATACATCTGATAATAAATGAGGGGCCACTTCCGAGCATCTAGGAGGAGGGTTTAAAAACTTTTGTTTCTTTTTTTTTTGCACACATTATATTTTTATTTTATTAAAAAGTGACATTTTAAAGCATTGCTGAAACAACATTTGATATTGGTTGTCAATAGAGGCTCTTTGAAACATGAGAGAACTTTAACTAAAGTCGATCACTTTAGTATTTAAGAGTAAATTTTTTCTCATGCTTCAAAGCCCTATTTGAGTGAATTTTCCTTTTCAACTCCTTTCATCCAATTTAGGTCAAACATGTCTTCCAAAGATGTAAATTCATGGCCCAAACATGTAATTTTCTGATGTTATCATTCTTCGAAATACGTCCTTCTTGGCGTGGTAATTTCTCTTGGTTCACATTTTCAGAAGGAAGAGGAGGAGGAGGAGCTCCTCTCTATGTGCCAAACCAAGGTTATTGGGTCAAGCAAATATTGGATTTACTCACGAGCATCAACAACCAACAACAAAGTCTCGGTTGGCCATGAATCAACGTCAAATTATGAATCATCGGCAAAAAATAGCCGAGTTGCTCTCCTCGATTCTGAATGGTGCCAGCCTAGACTCTTCTTAGTAATGTGTCCTACAATGCATATAGTAAAGAAGTCAACACAAGGAGAAGCGTTATCAAGAATAAAAAAGTGAGATATACCATCAAGTTCTGATTTAAAGCAAGGCATTGCAAATGTAGGTAAGGTTTTTTTTTTTGTTATTTACCAATTCATGGAAACAATCGAAAGGAAAGCGTTTCTCTCCATGAAGCTCTCTTGCTCTTGAGCACACTCCTGTCGCTTCAGTGGCTGCTTTTTGCCTACCATTCCACTTCAAGATGAATGAGTGGAAGAAACCGAAATAAATCATGCTCGAAATAGAGATTGCACGGAGGAGATGGCAACAATACCGCCACTAAACAATGTTGACATTTTTCATATTTTATGGAGCTCATCCGACAAGGTGCTCTCGCCTCTCGATCCCCATTATTATTATTGCATTACTGTTCCAGCTCTCTCCGTTCACACATTTCAGAAAAGAACAACAGAGAATGCCAAATGTTAGGAAAAAAGCACTTTTTTTAGAGTGCATTCGGTGTCTGTTGAGTACACATCAAGCTTTTATCATTGTTTCGCATGGCCTGAGAAATAAAAGTTGTCGAGTTGTTATTGTGACCTCCGGTGGCCTTTACCTTGATTGAGGTGAATTCATTTCTCTCTCTGGGAAAATAGGCTGAGATTGCATTGTCCTGACCAGACTTCTGAAGCAAAGGACATTCGAATCCAGGCGAATATACAGGAAACTCTTAATTGACTTGAGTCGAATATTTGAGTCACATAACTAAAATCCCAAGACGAAGTTTAGTTAAACAGCATAAAGAACATGACAAAAAACAATGGTCAAAAAAGGGGTTTGTTTTGGGTGGACGGAATGTGTTGAAACATATTTTAAAGTTTAAAACTTGTTCCACGTCCTTGGATTGAGTGCAAAATGAGATATTATACTCTCCGGCTCATGCTCATAAAATCAAAGAATGAAAATCCGCAGTGTCTCTTTAACAAACCAAGTGTCGGTTACACCTAAATGAAAATATTTTTTAGTGTTCCTTCATTGGAAAACTGACTTCACTAACATCAGAGCTTTAGAAGAATCGATCTCAGTTAAAAGCCTTGTTTACTATCTTCCCCGAGCGAGTCCTAACACCCAGATGTCTACTAAGCTCGACTTGTTAATGTATTCTTCCACAAGCAAATCAAACGTTGAAACGAACTCGAACTGAAGTTTTGACCCAAGTCTAAAGATTTTTTTTTCTCACCGCTCTGTTAGCGAGGAATCAGGTGATCCCTGGGAACTTGGCCCCAGGGTTATTTGCATACCTGGGGAAAATTAACAGCACACGCGGGGGGTTCTTCGACTCAATCCTCTTCAATGTGACACTTGCCCAATCCAAGGATTCTTTCAAGTATCCCACTTGTTCTCCTTCCCACGGCAAATCCGCAATCTTCACCGACTTCCAAAGGCAGCTTTGTCAGGTCCAAATTGCATTGGATAAGGAGGAGACTGTCCTCTTTTTGTCGTCGTCGAGCTCGTCCAGACATGTGACAGTTGCATTGAGGTGAAATGTATGGGAAAGAGACACTTTAGCTCAGCCCGTTTTGGTCATCCCGTCATGCTTGTTTTACGTTCGCCTTGTTTCCAAATCGGAGGAATGGAATCCGATTGATGGATGGAACTCCTCATTGATCATAAGTATTTAAAGTCCACCACCTGGAGAGCCAATAATGAGCTTTCTCCATTTGGATTCTTCGCTGTTTCGGTTCAGGATCGGAATTTCCCATTCCGGGGCCAGATAAATTCCTGGCAATCACAAGTTCTCCAATTTTTGTTTTCAACCATGAAATCGAAATGGGGTCTCGACTTTGGCAAAGTGTCCCAGAGAAAACTGATCATCCCGGAGAAGAGCGACAATGATTACGATAAGAACGAGTTACAGTATGAGAGACCTAGAGAAAACGACCAAAATATGGTTTTCAAAAGAGAGTCCAGAAACAGGTGGTTGGGCAAGATGGATCAGGCTCTCTCGCTCATTCTTTCTCTCTCTCGACCCTTGACAATAGACAACCAATTATAATTGTTTCATTGTTGTTTACTAGGGGGAGGAGTTGATTGCATTCCAAGATAGCATGTTTATTTATAGGATCAACCACGAATCCTTCTTCAAAGTGAATGTTAGTGTAAGTTTTTGAAGACTGGTTTGAACATACTTATTTCAGAAATGTTTACAAATTAGTTTTAAAGGATTGAAAAGAATAAATACGGTATTCAAAACGAAATGAAGTGTATAAGGGATCAATGACAAACTTAACACATCATCTTTTCAAAGATTTGGCAAATAGTTACATGCAAAATGACCTCATTCATGGAAACATAAAAAGCAATTGGTTTTCTTTCACATTTTTAAGCAAGGAAAATTTACTTGGGACTGATGGTTTCCAAATTCAGACAATCGCATTTTAAACAGAAGCCCCACGGAATACAATGGTTAAACCATAAAACTATGAAGATAGAATGAAAGAAGAAAAGAGAAAATTTTATGAATGATCAAATTCAAATGACCTAACACATCTCATAATATTGTTTTAAGCAACTGATGTGCTTCCAATCCGTAATGTTGTACTTTTATACTAGAGGGTGTCAAACATATACAAAAACCTTCTCAATCTCAGGTTCAAAATCAGACTACTTGCTATATTTTTTATTCTGATTTAATATTAGGATTGAGGCACATATTGTATAACAAGGTTAGTAAACACAAGTTTCTACTTATGATTATTTTTTACTTTAAAGTGCTGATCAAATTTCCATGCTTCTGAATCCTGGAATAAACCAATTAAAATTTATAACAGAAACATTTCAAAGTTTTCTCCTTAATCAACAACTTGAAGCCTTAAATGGTTTATGGGATTTTAGTACACCCGTCATGACTTTATCAGTGTTGAATTTAAAGCAGTTATATGTTCCTCTCGATAAAAGCTCAAAATGTAAGTTACTGACAAAATACTCTTGACTTATCAGACACCCTTAACATCCAACAATGCCACGCATCCAATGTTGAGTTACTCGAAAGTTTAGCTCTCCGTAATCCCACCTTTATTCCCCGCTCAATCCCGAGATGAGGCAGGCCTGGATCCGTCCAGGATTGGTCTCAAAGTGGCCAGAAGAAGCACAGTCAATGGAGTCATGGTAGCAGTTGGGCTAGTGTTGATAAGTGCTTCTTAAGTTGGTCAAGCTCCTCCCTCCTGCTGCGAGCGACTTCTACAGTATGTAGTACGTACGTCCGCAGCTCTCCTCTCTCTCTCTCTCTCTTTTATTCCGGCTCGTTTTTGACGGGATCTCGAGCGGAATGCGAGTGCGGAAAGTTCTTAATCCGCATACATAACCTCCCTGAAAAAATAGCTAGAGCACAAAAGTGTTTTAAGGATCATGTAGGGGGGTGGTTCCTGTTATTGTTGTGATGAAAATGGTCAAGAGTCCGTTTCTTTGTGAGGGAATAAATGGGACCTGATTTGATTTGGTCGCCACAGGTTTCTCTTTTCAGGTCTGAGGGTCAATTTCATTTAGCTGCGATGCCCATCTATCTCATCAGCCCGCCTTTAATTTTTGCTGAAGTGATATAAACAGTTCGGGATGATCAATTAGACCCCCTACCCCAAGACTCAGCTTGGAGCTCTGCCATTGGTTTCTGCAATTTTCCAGGGTTATCATGTCATCATTCTTGATTGCAGGTGGACAATAATGCATGTTTTCCACGTTACGGGATCGCCATTTCGCCATGCATGTTTCTCATTCCCAAAAAAAATCTTTCCCGTGCGATGCTCGTGCTTGACAGAGAGGAAAGCACTGGAGAAAAGTGGTCATTTCTACAAGTAACCTCGAGTAGAACAAAAGAGAATCATATTTTTGTCAGTGTCCTCGCATCATCTCAAGCTGCTTCATAATAACAAGACCCCCTGATATTCCCCATCTACAAGACAGTGATACTATCCTGTCCCATCCCAAACTAGCGTACTGTAGTACCGTGTTCGTCGATCTCAGTGAATGCAGTCAGTACTATACTATGTAGAATGTACAGTACAAGCACTTCTTTCACGATCAAGAGCCTGCTATCGGCAGCTGAGGGCCCAGCATTAGTCCAAGTGTAATCAGAGAATCGGCGGGGGATTGATATCATTAGGGGGATATTTTTGAATTCATTCGCCATATGTCTTCAACTCAACAACGAATTCTCCATTTAGTAAGAGTGAACAATCACAAGAGTCCTGTGCTTGGGTTATAAAGTGTCCTGGGGCGATAACTTGGACCAGATTCCATCCTGGTTCCATTGCTTATAAAGAGTTTAACCTGAGGAGATTTAGTTTTGGACTTGTTATGGAAATCTAAGAGATGCATTTTAATAACAAATATTTGTGGCAGAGGTTTTTGTGAGTGTATCGTAAATTTGCCGATAAAATTCACCAAACCATCAATCGATGTCAGTAGAGATTTCGGAAATTTGGAATGACAATAGGATAGTTTCCATTTGGTTTGATGAAATCAACTTAACCCAGATATTTAATAAGGAAAATGTCCATCCAAGTGTCTGATGGAAGTAAATGAAATAAAGGGTGCGATATTGGTGTTGTGTATTCTGTCATAGTTAATCTGGTTAGTGGATATATGTTTCCACACACGCGGTAAGCTCCTATCCTCGACCATATTGTGGAATCGAGGGGAAAGTCTTTCTCTCTCTTCCCAAATGTTAGCAGTAAATTGCTCTTTCATGACACCCACAACTTTCATCCACCGTGTGTCGACAATGGTTTATTGGCCAATAGTATTTTTCCAAAATTTGAAAAAAATAGTGCAAAATAAGATTTCGATTGCCGTGGCTGGCTAAAATGAGTCAAGGATTGTTTTTTATCCATGGAAATTGAAACAACAGAAAATGAAGAAAGGCGTTGGGTGTGCCCATGTGTGTACTTATGTGGTGGGTAGAGCGGTTTGAGTCCTAATGGTTAATGGTTGTTTCCCCCACGTTCTCACTGAAGGGAGCGAGGATCGAATGAGTCTTCTTAATGAAGGAGAGCTTGGGAAATTTAATTAAGCCTCCGAACATGAGAAAAAAAATCAGAGACTCGCTTCATTATCAACGAATCACTTTTTAAGCGCTCACTACGCAGATGTTGAAGATTCGAATTTATGAGGTACGTTTTGAAAATGTTTTCGTAGAATGCTTTTTTCGTGTTTTTCTCCTTTAGTACTTGTTCTTGACCATTGGGGTGAATTATCTCCTTGTGTTAAGAGTAAGCGAGTGTACTTAAATGGACGTGGTTTCGTCACGCGCGGATTTGTCAAAGGCTTTGGGTTCCTTTCTGTGGGATTTTCGCCTTTCTTTCTGCTCATCTTCGCACCATTTTGTGCCCTTTTGTGGTTGAATATGCTGCTCAATTGATGGGCACAATTCCTCTGACCCTTGTCACTCTTGAGCCGAAGTTCTACTGTCCTAGAACACTTACTGCCGGAAAAATATAACATACTAATGGAGAAACCTTTACTAAAAGCTCAGGAGTCAACAAATTATTTATTTGATTCTCAAATATAGAAGGAAATCAAGAAAATATTCATTTAGGACGGTAACCGAGTGGGTCCATTGTTGTCATCTGAATCCCTGTTCATTCTTTTGTATGAAGATGAACTTGAGAGGCGTGATTCTTTGGTATTCCAACAATCCTTTGACAACGCAAGCCAGCGGATCCCACGGCAAAGCTATGGAAACAATCAATTCCATTTGTGGTCAACGAGAAGGATCTGGTGGTCATTCGGCATTCGACGCATTCAACAGAACCTTCATCTCCCTCCAGACCCCAAGGATCAAAATATCTTTTGTCACATTTCCCACGAATTCAAGGAGAATCAAGATAATACCATGCAGATCGTGCAGCTGTCGCAAGTTAATTTACACTGGGAACATGGAGAAATATTTTTATGAATTCGTTCTTTTTGGCCACCCTGCATTCGTTCCTCGGTATCAAAGACCTGAGTTATGTTCAGAAGTAGAGGAAGATGACTGGAGTTGAAGCAGGGAGAATTGATTAGGTCGTGGAGTAATCCCAATCTTTTAACAAGACCATCCACGTTGAATCCAATTTTGACCCAACCCCAATCATGATCATGTGAGTGGATTCGCCGCAGGAGTCCCCTCACAAAACGTCTTCTTTCTTCGGGAATTTCGGGCACATGTTTGGCTGACCACCATCTCTTTATTCTCGATTCCGATCGACGTTGGTTGGGAGGGAAAAATAATAATGGAAGGCTTCATGAGCCACTCTATTTTGCGACACTCGTGCTCTTTTATTGATGACTCCGAGATGAAATCTCTGGTGGTCACTTCATTTCATATCCTTGTGCCATATTTCACCCCCATTCTTGGCACAATCGTCCAATCAAGTTGGTGCCAACACGGCAACACTCGGATCAATCTGGTTGATACGATTCAGACTGGAAAGAATAATGAATGTTGCCTGGTTTTAGTATCCCCAAGCTTTTAACGAGGGAGACATTCTGCCAAAAGCATTTGCCTACAAAGAGATCGGAGCCCAACTCAAACCAGATGATACCCCCAGATTATTAGAGGTTGTTATGGTCGCCATCATTTTCTTTTGCATTCAGAATGATATCACGGGCTTTGGATTCCGGACTCAGTTGGATGTATTGCTGCACAGTTGGATCTCTCGTTCTTGGAAGAGCCAAGAAAGCCAGCACCCATCCGCCCAGTCAGCATTGGAGAAGGAGACCATGATAAACAACACACAGCTAAATCATCATGACATAGTTTAGTGAAATGTCATTAAAGATGACTGATGTGTTGTTGGAGAGTGAGTCTTTGCATTAGACTCTTATTTTTCCGTGATTCCAAGCCCAAAAGCCAAGTAAAAAGAGCCCATTTGCATACGAGTCATGGGATTACAATCAATCAATCGATCCACGCCAAAGTCACCAATATCCCATGGATGAATCTGTGGCAATGCTCATCGTGAAAGGGTTAGTTAGAATCATGTTGGTTTTTTCCATCTCGAACGCGGTTGGGCCAATCAATTTTGGTTAAAAAAAGGTAAAAAATGGCCTCCGTAGCTTGTTTGCCTCCTGATGAGCGGTAATGAATTGGTCTCCTCCCGATTTTTCAAGAAGAATTGCCTCTCCCCCAAAATAGACCATCTTTCAAGCACCAGGGATGATCCTGACGAACACCCAATTTGGTTGGGAAGACCAAAGAACCTTTGTAAAGATCTTTCCCGTGAAAAAAATCGGACTTATGCAGATCATAATGCGTATTATTTGTTCATCTCTATTAGGCGCTCAGTCGGATTTTGCGCATTCGCTGCGTTCGTGGGGTTAAGTTGGGTACATTCCACGTCGGGAGTCCCAGAGGTGAGCTTTGGGTGACAAAAGACTTCCTTGGGATTCTCGCAGTGGGCCTGCTGATAATCACTTGTGAAATTTGTCGTCATAACCGACTTCTGTGGGTGGATCGCCTTCACTATCAACGGGAATCAAGACACCACTGAGTCTTTGACACCTCTGAACCAACTTTGACAGTGGAGCACAGGTTGAAATATACCTCTTCTCACTCGTTTCTTCTCCAATACTTCTCGTCCGATTTTGGCTCATTTGGGCGCATTAGTGCAATTGGCGCCAAGAGAATTGGGTGCCGTTTAGTGAGTTGAACGAACTTGGCAGATTCAAGGTCGAATATTTCTGGGTTTGAATATAAGGTTGTGTGACATGAGGCGTGCAAATATTGACTCCTAAAAAGTAGATCAACTAGCATTACCGGGTGATTCAAAAGTTACGGAACATGAAACTATGCCTCACAAAAAATGCATCAAGGTCAAAAAGATGTGATAAATAAGACTTCTTAAGATGCAAATGGTTTTAATCCCTTAATTTCGCCTTGTTCTCGAATTTAGCCAAATTTTGAAGTCACCAATGCTCTTCTTTCAGAAATGAATCCCCACGGGAAAAATCGTCTTGATTAAATTTTGAACTTGGGTGAAAAATTTTTGACTCCTAAAACCAATGAAAAATGGCCAATCAAATCCAATGAAAGTGGGGTTCTAAGGGGGTTTCATTGACGAGTTATGGATTGTATTATTAAGTGTTCCGTTTCTTTTGAAACACCCGGTACCTTGCAACTCAAAGCACTCTTTACTGGAAAAATAGATTGACCAAAGTAATCATCTTAAGCCTTTTCGAAATAGGTTTTAACCTTAAGACCATCGGTGAGCAAGGTTTGAATAGTAAGAGGAACATTATCATTTGCAAAAGTTTAAAGCAGCAAAACTCACGTTCGAATATTGTGGCTAAAATGACAAACGAATTTCGCGGAAATTGCTGAAGTACCACCATTGGATTTTTAAAATAAAGGTTGACTTTTTGTAATTCAAAAGATTTACCAGAAGAGAGAGATGCAGTCTTAATTCGAATTTCATGCGCTTTTACAAGCGGGTAAGGTGTCTTTCCGATTCTTAACCTTTGGAAGATGCTTTAGATTTTGCTAAAGTTGGACACATTTCTTGAGAATTTTACAAATTTTAGAGCTTTGTTCTTAAAGAAGGGGAGGATTAAATTGATCCCTTAAGCCAGTGAAGCCGGCCATAACAGAGAAAAAAAATGGTTATTTTACATTGTAACACCTATTAAATGTAGACCTAGGCATTGTTTGCTTGGCATGTTTTTTTTCAATCTGGGAACTTAACTCAATGACATAGCACATCATATTCTGGTTATTGCAACCTTTAAAAAACTCTACTAACACTATTCAAGACATGAGTCTCGAAGACGTAAAGATTATTGCAATTGGCAAATACCAAGCAGGTTTTTTACATCCTGCTATTCTTTTGTGAGCAATTGAAACCCAGTTTGAATTTTTTCTAGATATATTGGTTACTTTTACCATACAATTTTATATTAGGAGAATCATATTGTTTTTGAATACTAACATGGTATTTTGACTGATGGCAAAGGAGATAAGATTACCATGAATGATAAATTTGTTTTTAAACTTAAATGAGTGTCATTTCATTGTACCTAACAAGGGGGGAAAAGAAATGCATTAAAAACATTTGTTGTTTAGTAAAAAGTCCAAATTTGCATTGGAGAGAAATGCAGGTTGTGTTGTAAAAATGGATCAATACATACAAATCTATTGATTTTTTGGCCGCTATCTATAATTTGTCGAAATTGGTTGCAATTAATTGCCAGAATAATTTAAGCTTGCGGTAAAATTCAGCACTAAAATATGAACATAAAATTTTCACTTTCGTCCTGATTTTTCAACCTTCTACAGAATTTGAGATAACCGCTGGATCTTAAAATTGCATTGACACCTTTTTCAAAGCAACCATTTTTTAATCATGGAATCTTTCCTAAAGAGGGCCTTACTCATTGGTCTAGAAAATTTTCAAGTTGAAATCGGCCGCATTTAATTGCCAGATTAATGATGTTGAATGAGTATTGGCGGCAGTTGCAACAGAGAGAGAGAGAGAGCATCTGACAATAGTTAGCAATAATCTGCAATGCGGATCTGCTGTTGTTGTTGTTAATGCTGTTGTTCAGTACATCTAGTAGTTACTACTTACTGCACTATTCGTCGTTCTCATGCTGTTAAATCCCATGTTGTTATGAAGTGGATCACAGCGGGACGAGTTAAGATGAACAAGAAGAAGAACTTTTGGGTTTGATATGGGACAGATGGTCGTCACAAATTTCGCTTATTCAGTCCGCTCTTTTAAAAGCTTCCCCATTGATTTCTCACACAAAAACAGTCCTGAGAATTGCCAAGTACTACATACACATAACAAAGCCAGAAAGAAACCCACGACGACAAATTGAAATGTTCGGCTTTGAAAATCATCCCCGTGAAATTGCAAGTTTGGCGACCACTGAATCACCGTAATCGTAGATGTTATAGTAAATGATCTTTTCCACTTTGCATCGATAATGTTCGTAATTGAGGGACACTTTTGCCTTATAAGCAATTGGGAGGTGATAGAAAAGCTTTTGGAGAGGATCAGAGCGGGAAAAGGTGGCAAATGTCGGATTTTCCGGGGATTTTCCTGATTTCCTGTTCTTACATCCGGCTTTTAGTCGACCTCTCCCGAGGATGCTGATGAATGGTCATTGATTGAAAAAGAAATCCCTGGTGTGAAAATGGATAAATCCCCTTAAAAGATGAGTCAAGTGAAAAATACGGACGTGAATAGCGATAAAAGGACAAAGCCAAGGATCAAATCCTCAAAAACATGTTTATATGGTTTATCCCTGCCATCCAACCCTATCAAATATGGCAACACTGACGTCCATCCAAAAATGTAAATGGCAAGCATCAGAATCCATGTTTCTTGTATCTAATTCGTGACCTTTGTTTCGATTGTCAAAATAGACTGACAGTCAACGGAAAAAATGATAGGGAGATTTCAGATGAGAAGACACAACTATCAAGTTTAAAATCTTTTTGCCGAACGCCGAAACGAAAATAACTTTTAGCGCAGATCGCCTTTTCTGATCTTCCGACTTTCAAATGATGGGACTGATGACGAGTAAACGAGAAATTCCTAGTTGTCAAGCACGCTCGCTATTTAAAATAATGGAACACCAACAACGGTATTTTATTCGGTGTCTACTTGTGTTTTTAACTGATTGATAACTATTCAGGTTTGCCATTTTTGACTATTTGAAGAAATGCCATTTTTTGATGAAATCATCTGGACCGTGGTTCTTTTCGATTTTGGTTTTAGATTATTGTTGAACATAGGACATCGAAATGAATTGATGTCAGATGGTATGCTTGAGGCCAACATATTTATCACCATGTAACAACCATTGTGAGAGAGAAAAATTGATTCTCTCGCACCCCGTCACGACGATCCGTGGCCTGTAGTCGTACACTAGATTAATAAATGGCATTGGAAAAATAAGAGACATATTTCCACCGTTTTTTCGATGGACTTTGGAATTTATTCCCTTCCATAACTCCACGGGAGCAAAGTTGGCACGGATTTTTCGTCGATGGAAAGATGGTCAGGAAAAGTTAGATATCCCAATCTTTCAGATTCCCGCGCAACAACTATAATTGGACACTAAATAATGGAAAACTTTTTGAGGATTGCTTAAAAATGGGTTCAGTTATGGAATATTGCATAAATCCCTTCTATTGGGCATCTGGCTGTAGCCGAAAAATCTATGATTTCTGTCACGGGGCCAAAGAAAGAGATGAGGAGGCAAAGTGCGATTCAGATCGCACGAGTGCCAAAGAGAAGGACCAGGAATTTTTTGGCTATGTTGTGGCCAAAATCCCAGTAGGGAGTATATGGACCCATTGCAGTCGGGTTGATGTGGGACAGAGAGTGCGTTGATGATCTGTTGTAGTGGTAGTTGTAATCTTACAGTACAGTACAACCACAACCACAACCACCAACGCCAAGTGGAAGTGGAAGAATGTCAGAAAAGTTGACTCAATGATCCAGCCAGCACAATCCTTGGCATTGTACACGACTCGTTCGACAAAGTTAATTGTGTCTCTTTGACATCACACCGGTAATAACGGGCTCGAAGAAGAAAGAAAGCTTTCTTTCCCTTCTTCCTTAGTCATCATACCTTCTAAACCACCTTCTCTGGATGCTCGATTTTCTGTAAGATCTATTTCGAGTAAACGTAAATGCCCAAACGCTTATATGAGCGCTCTCTCTTTCTCTGTTTCTACTGTGGAAATGGTAGAAAATGACTGATGGTATCCGTAAGTGCCAAGGAAGTTGTTGGCCTCTTTCGCATGAGCGACTCACTTTGTCCCTTTGGCGTTAAAAGTCAAAAGTTGGCGTGTCTTTTTTTGATTCAGTTCGGTGTACTCTGAATGCAGGATGATCATCGCATCGCGAGGACTATGTTAGGACTATCTGTTCAACTTCATCCACCCGGAAAGATCATCATCAAACATCATTGTGTGAGAGAAATTGGCCCGAGTGTGAGAGAGAAAGAAAGAGAGAGAGAGAGAGACGACATCGGATTCATAGGACATGTTTTATCCATTCCAACGATAAATTTGATTTAAGCGATAGTATGGAGATGTAGTTTTTTACTTAGTTATCGAAGTAAATTTGAGTGATATTTGAGAACTTAGTTCATATATATTTCATTTATTGTGGCCAGAAAAATCTTGAATTTGGGGATTGTGGAACCGTTCTTTTGAGTACCAAGGGAGGAGAAAGACTCTGAAAAGAAGCTCAATTGAGGCTCTCCGTCTCTTTCTAGTTCATATTTAGGGTGGAGGAGGCACGTGTGAATATTCATAGATCATACCCATTGTTATGTCGCCTGGTCCGTTGGCTCACATTTTCCACTCTCATGCTTTTATTCGATGATGACCGATGATCATTTATACGCACAGATATGAAAAATGTCTGAATGTAAATACAGACATTTTTTGGCTTTTAGCTTTTCATTCTAGGACCATTGCACAAAGACCAATTTTGATGACACAATAGTGGGAAGAAAAAATCTTACAATGTTTAAATCTATGGTTGCTCGAGTAAAGTACTCTGGGTAAGCCCTCTCTACTAGAAGGTTCCAGTGAATAAATGGAACAGACGGAAACTTCATGGAACATTAATGTTCCACTAGAGCACCCTTACCAGCGTCCCTGCCCAACTTACCAAAGGTTGGACTAAAAGATAACAATCGCGTATGTAAATTTCATTGTGATTTAAAGACTGGCGTAAGTAATCCCATACTAAGAGTCGTCATAATG
Organism: Tigriopus japonicus; assembly: GCA_010645155.1. Taxonomy (NCBI): domain Eukaryota; kingdom Metazoa; phylum Arthropoda; class Copepoda; order Harpacticoida; family Harpacticidae; genus Tigriopus; species Tigriopus japonicus. Next base: position 3,611,377 of record CM021318.1, read on the forward strand.
GGATATGCTTCCTTCTGCCCGAGGTGTGAGTAAATACGATGCGTTGTCCGATTCCCATCACAGATAAGATGAGCCTCATTGCCTGTTCTTTGTTTTCAAAGTCCAACTTTGGTGGTTGTATTCTGACTTTCACCCCCTTAGTGGTGGTTACAAATCAGTTTCGTTCTTCCTCCTCAAGCACTCTCTCTAACCACCACGAAGTGTTGACTAATAATCTTCAGTCCAGAACTGCATTTTTTCGCTTCACAAAATTCCTACCATTCCCTTGAAAATCGCCTAGGCCACTGTCAGTTGAGCAGGAAGGCAACCCCTCCACCAGTAGTACCACCATCGCATTGAGGCCCCCTCCGGATTTAGGAATCTCCGGGTGAAATGTTTTTTCATTTGTTTTAACCGAAGTCAGTACGGGTCACCAGGGTGATCAGGGTGACCACCCGGGGCGTTCTTCCAAAGCGCTTGACCGTCACATTCTACCCTCTGAACACACTCTAAGTTGTAAGCCTCTTCAAATCCGACGAAGTAGTGATGTACTTGTGCCAAACGGGCTTTGAACTGACCTTAGTTCCAAATTAGAGAAACAGACGTCTTCACCCTCTCGGTCATTCAAATGAGAGAGCTTGTTTGGAATCGGCTACCTTATTTTGCAACCGTCACACATTAAGCACAAAGCAAGAAAAAGAGCGCGAAGTCTGTTATTTTTAAATCCGAACAAATTCAGTTGGCTTGCACATGGTTATTAGGAATGATATGTTTATTTGTGAATCAAATCAATAATACTGAGTTAGAACTAATGCAAGTCCAAGTGACCAGAGGTCTAGAGAGGACTGTTCCTCAATCTTTTTCGCCAGAACAGAAGTTTCTCTACTGGTACGTCACACATGTCAGCGTGGAATTCGGATCATCAGGATGAATCAAGTCCTTCCTGAATGGAGTTTTATATGGGGTTTGAGCACTTTCAAGAAGTTGGCCATTCGTTTCATTAAAAGGCAGTCAGACAGGAATTTCGAGTTCAGGATTGCACAGGTGAAGTTCTAGCAAGTCAGAAAAGCGAATGAAATTCATAAAGAAGTCACACACACACAAAAAAAAAATCATTTTCAACGGTATTGATTAAATTCTTGATTCCGCCCCAAGATTGTTATCGGAAGTCAAGGAATCTCCAATGAATGGTGAGGTGAGAGAAGTTATCCGAAGAATGATTCAATCCAAACTGGTAAGATTCCTTTAAAAGATAAGGCCAAAATCCAATCAAGAAATTATTAAAACAGCCCTGCTCGGCATGAAGCATTCATTGGCTCTGGCGCTTCTGAAATTGAGTTTGGTTTCAATTAGGAATAAAAGAACTGACCTTGATGAATGACATCCGCAAGCTCTTAAGAGCAAAAGTTAGATTTTTTTCAATCAACTTAAAATGTCTCTTCACGTGATCTAGAAAATCCTTTTCAACCATTAATATTCCACACTTCCCGTTTCAACTATGTACTACTTTAATCATGAAAAACTGAACAAGTTTTTTATAATTCGTCCAATCGAGACTCGGTTTTAATGCTCCTTGAGCACCCTCTAGCTTCCAACGATCACTTCAATGCTGTCATTTCATGCATACAAAGCACACTCACGACTCCAAGGCACTGGCCAATTTTAATGACTCAATTTCAAGAGCTCTCTTGTGGTGAATATATGACCTATTGTATACACTGTATACTAGTGGTGCACTCACTCCTCGGATTAGATGGTCTGAGAGGCATCATTGGAGCCTTCATTATTTCTGCCTGGTTATGCAAAGAGAATATTAAGTAGAAACTCGTAAACGCCATGAAATTCAGGAATTGTCAGAAACGGCATTGAGAGCTCCAATGAAGACTTCATCGCCATTCGAGAGAAACCTGGCGTTAGGGCTATGAAATATCTTACACAACATTACAATCGACTTTCCACTTCAGTATGGCTCACCGCAATGGCATTTCCAACCAAAGCAAATCTTTCTAAACACAGCTTTTTCCCCTCCAAAGCTCAATAATTTGCCAACTCATTACAACTCGGACGGGGTCTTGCCATATCGGTCCGAGACATGAGTATTCGTTATTTTCTTTGTCTTGCATTAAGCCGTTCCATCCATGAAGTCTGGTTTTTTTCATGATTCCCCCTTTTTCCCTATCAGGTAGACCAGAGCGTCGTCATATCGTCGTCGTCGTCGATGGTTTGAGCACCTGGTGGTTTGGCTGGTTAGTGGCTCTCCGAAGAAGATAATGATCCTTCTGTGGTTGAACGAAGCCCTACGAGTGAGTGCGTGGTGTACGTAGGTCGGTCGGTACATGCATGATGATGCCCCCTCCCCTGAATCAACATCTCCTCCCCTCTCATTCGACCAACCACCAATGAGACCCTCCGGAATGGTTTCGATCAAAGCGTTGCTCTTTTGATACAAGTCATTTGTCAAACGAACAGAATTGAAAGGAGACCTCCAATGCTTTGAGTAAGTCCTGTAGGTGCAATACGAAGTACAGTACCCAATTCAGGGAACAGTAGTGTTTGCTCATTTCGATAATCTTACGAAGCTGGGTTGTCTGGTTGGGAGTCATATTACCTGACATTGGACATCACTTCCAAGATCAAAACTCATAAATCAGCGATTTTGCCATTAAGATCCCAGTGCCTTTCATCGCCACAGCAATTTATCTCAAATTTGATTCTTTTCACATGATTTTCCAAGCTCATCATCATCATCATCATCTTCACCACCACCACTTCGTTCTTGCTCCTTCTTCATCCGTGCAATGAGTATTGGGAAGAAAGGTCTCTTTCTTCATCTCCAGTCTCTCATCCACCACACGAAGAAAGATTCATTCCAAGAAGGAAGGAGGCGATGAAGAAGAAGAGCTAGCAAATCTTAGCTCCTTTCATACACGTATTCAAACTTCCAAACACTCACAGAAACACTCGTCAGGGGGTCTGCCAAGCCAAACGACAGCACGGATGAAGTTGGATGGTTGGTTGGTTGGTGAGCAGTAGTCATCATAAGCCGTGGATTCTCAACCAGTTTGGCATGAAATGAACTTCTTCCGAAAGTACTATAACAAACTCTCCTCTTGTTTAGACTCACTGATCTGTCAAACTAAGGTAGATTCAAATGAGAGCCAAAAACAAGGCCAAAAAGGCCCTTGGGTCCATCTCGTTCTAGGAACACATATCGGTGTCTGGAATGAGAATTTTCCGGCAACGATCTGATGTGCATGAAGCAGTAAAGGAGCTTATGTTGAAGTAAAGTCTCGTAATTGATGGCCGACCCCCGACTGTTTGCAAGAAACACAGGACTCGAGAGCTTTTTTAGCTCCATTTATAAAATATGATAAGTAGATGAGCACGAACGGGAAGAAATATGTACGGGACTTTGGCTCGAGAATTCTTCCAACGTGAGCGGATAAAAAAGACGCTGACGTTTTGTCCCATTTTGTCTAAAGTTCCAAGAAAACAAACGTATCAAAATATTATCCTTTCAGAGATCTCTCAACAAGCAAGCACTCAAGCTTGATTGCTCATTGCATGGGTCGGATTGGGTGCTAATACTCCATTCTGCAGAACGCAACCAAGTAATAAAATGCCTAATCATCGTAGATAAGGGCTGCTAAGTCGAACAGATGACCTTTTGTCTCCGAAACCAAACTTTTTCTTCTATTTAACCATTTGTTGTTAATTCATTCTTTGTTTACAAATAAAATCTGACGCTAGATATTTGCATTCATAAAGCCCCCAATATTTCTAAAGGTGATTCTAATTCCATCATAACATTGCTCACAATAAACAAGTAGATCGAAATTTAGAAACGTACCAAAATGCTCGTGAAAATAGAAATGTGATGCTCACACTTGTGATTGAAGGTGTTTTTAAAAATGCCATTGAAAGTATACAAGTTGGATATAAGGAAACTGGAAATTATCGTAGAATAGTTTCAGTTGTAAGACTACTTTTTCGTTGACAAAAAACTGCATTCGGTTTGTGATAACATTTTGATATCAGAATATACATTCTTTTATCTAACATTGACTTTGGCTCTGACATTTCAGACTTAAACGTTACACAACCAACGTATTTTGAAATGGAATCGTAGAGATCCTTAGTAACTAACCAGTAACGAGGGAATCAAATGGGAAACACTCCCACGTTCGAGAAAGTAAAGAGAAGCAAAGAAAATATCCGTTGTTCAATGTTTGTACATTAAGTAGCCTATGCGTGGTTGGTGGTTTTTGTGAGCCCCTGAAATGGTTCCCTGATTTTCAATGGCTGATTATTGATGATCCAGTCCCATTAAACCCAAGTCCGTGAATGATCGCTTTCCCGCCATTTTTATTTTTTGAATGCGCTCTGATTGCCACCCACGCGTGTAAGAGCACGTGGCCGTGATTATTGACGTAAAAGCAAGTTGTCTTCGTACTAAGAGCTGGAAACAGAAATTGTACCATAAAGGTTAAGTTAATCTACTCATCACCCAGCCTTCTTGAACCTTTTTGGGGGGTTGTCAAACAAGGGTTATGTTAGTGAAACCCCAGATCGACCCTGATTAGGACAGAGGTTGGCCAGAAGGGTTTCAATAGTACAAACCCAATAGATTTTGAGGAGACTAGAGGCTTAAAGGTGGATGGAAGCACTTGAGAATCCGTTTGAACCCCGGTGATTTCGTTTGTTTTCTCGCACCTGCCTCCAAAATTGGAGTTGATTATTCCGACAAGCAAATCTTGAAACACAATCAAATATCTCTCGTTCACATCTTTGAACCATTGCACCAATGGCACTTCACAGACATGAACTTTCTCTACCATCACTCTCTCCTATTGAACCCAAATGAAAAAGTTCTCAATTCCCCGAAGGACACCTAAAGCCCAATACAAGTAACATGAGCCATGAATTGATGCTACATAGCCATGACGCTGTTTCACATCTGTGATTGGAGTGCGAGAAACAACAAGGGTCACAAGTTTACAAGGGTTCTTTCACCCTTGCGCCCAATACGATTCGGTCTGAGTGTTGTGAAGGGCGAGAGAAAAAAGGATCGCCACCGTCTATTTTCTGATTGATCTTGACGGATTTGTCACATGCCAGACCGACAAGGAGAATGGTTATCCAGATTTATCCCAAACCCAACACAAACACCGAGATCATGGCTCATAGATGTGAAACTCGAACAATATTTTTCTTCAACCATTATCCCGAGAATGTCATACCTTAATCATAATGTAGAAAGGATATTTCGGTATCTAATCTGTGAATTTATAAAATTTTATGCATCAATGGACATCCTTGATTTGGCTCAGTTGAGCCTAGGATGTTTTTAAAAGCACCTGGAGAAACGATCTCCACATGGATCTTAAATCCTGTCAGGACTCGTGAGTTCATTGGACACTAGGTCGTTCGTCGCGTGTCCTTCTTCCTCCAGAAACTTGAATCTGAGCGCGAGGCGATGAACTTTACTGCTCAACATCTTCTTCATCTTCCTGAAGTTGAGCATCTGCCATCTCATGCTGAGGCGAATTTGAGACCTCCAATGACCGGAGACGATGACCCGATTGAGTATTTTGTTCAGCAATTAATATGGATTAGGTTTGTTGATTCTGGATGATGGAGAGGATGCTGATTTTCTTCTCCACCGGTGTTGATCTTATGCTTGTCCAGACTGCTCGGCTCTTTTTTTGAGGCGGTGTTTTCGGCCCTTCAATTTGACCACTTCATACTGAGAGGTACTGTAGGGTGGATTTAAGCTGGTCGGAAGATTACTTGAGCCCAACAAGAACTGGCTTGTGTCACAAAAGCCGTCAAGGATAATCAGTGATGAGTGTGGTCAACTTGAAAATGAGCATTTGGCGTTCTGCATGGATGCCTCTTTTGCACCTGAGCTTCCGAACATGAAAATGATTAGGGTCAGCTTGCCATGGGTGTATGATGTAAATATGTGTGGAGTTCTGTCGCCAACATAGCCTTTGACAAATCCCGGCCAAAATTGTAATTATCTCGTTTTCAAGGATCCACACATGTGGAAGTAATCAATCGACGAAGCCTGTTTCACCGATGATCTCAATAGTAGCACATTGACTGGGTTCGTTGAATTGGCTGGTATGAATAAGGTATCAGGGAATCGAAAAGTTTAAAAAAAAAAACAAGGGATTGGAACACGTCCTTCATATTTCATTTCGGTTCCCCTTTCCTGCTCGTTCATCATATCCAAACCGAATAATGCTGAAAGAAGTTGAAGAGGGAAACCTCACAAATAGTAAGACCTCAAACTTAACCAACTTCAAAGTAAAATAGTATCAGAGACATTATTGGGACTAGGCAACATTTAGGCAAACAATAAATATTTGAGTTAAATACAAAAGAAAACTAAACTCAATGGCTTGTTTATAATTCTAAGTTGAGGCCAGTTCTAATTTGGGTAGAAATACGCGGAAGCCTTAAGAAAGTCAATAGCTTTATTTTGTAATCAGTTTACTATTTGGCAGTCTTAAAACTCAGTTTCATAATAAAATTTCCCCCTTGGCTAACATTTCCAATTGTCGAGTCTTCACCATGACACTTTTCACTTCTATATACTTCTCCTACATACATTCTTCGTACGTAGCATTTGGCAGAGAGAGAGCTTCAAATACTAGAAGGAAGGAGGAAAGAGGCCAAAGGGATTGGATGAAGGCTAGAGTAAACGGGACTTCTCGCAGCGAAACTGCATTACAGATCCATTTTGCGTTCTCGTCATCTCAGTGGGTGTCGGGTACAGTTTGTTTGAAGGCAACACTAACAAACCCAGCCAAACGGAGGCCTCCAGTCTGTGAACTTGGGTATATCACCGAGTTATATATTCAAGGAATTGCTTGATTCTCGACATTCCTCGTGCTTTTTTCCCCTCGACAAGTAAGGTTTCCATCGTCTCTTTCACTGGGGCTTTCTTTCATGATATTGATCATCGTTATTTCACCTCTTTCTTGATAGTAGAAGGATGATGTTCTTGGATGTGGTTGGTTAGATCGAATTTAACCACCACTGTTATCATTTTTATGAGTCTCCTTATCCAACAACTTTGGTCTCAGTCAAGACCAGAAGTATTGGTTAAACCCAATTAATTTGATGGAGTTTCATCAGCACCCTACAGAGAGATAAAAAGATCAAATGGATCTCTCACAACCATGATTTTACCAAAACATATCAAAAAATCTCGCCACTATGTAGAGTCCCCTAAAAAGACCAACCAACATCTGGCCATTTCTCATACCGTCAAATGATATGATTCCTTATTGACTCGCCTTAGAAATCCAAGCGCAACCGGATTTGACGGTAAACCTTGTGCTCTCCTTACTCAGCGATCCATTTTCTTTGCTTGATTATATTTGTACAACAACTCCAATTTTGGGTCGAGATACCACTCACTGTGACACTGCTGAGATATCGACCCTCAAAATCAAGATTCATGACGAAAATGCAAGAGGACTCCAAGTAAGTACTTTTTCGGCATGAAGTAATCGTATGCAAGCAAGCCTTGATTGTGAATCAGTCCTAACAACGTAGAAAAAAGCGCTATTGCTTGGTATAAAGTCCGTGATATTTTACGTCCCGTCGTTCGTCCTAGCTGGAACCTGTCTTGCATGTTAAAGTCTGAAATTAATTGTTGACTTTTGCACTGCTTTCTTGGGGTTTTAGTTTTCGGGTTTTTCACTCTACTACATTGGCTTGAAGCAAAGCCTTGCTTGCAATCGCGAGTCAAGAGAGACGAACCAGTCAGCGTGGTATTAAGATCATTTTCTTGGCTCAACATGACTTCTCCAATTGATTATTCATGATAAAGCTTGCTTGTGTCTCATGGAGTGACTGGTGAGATCAGACAGAGAGCACCTACGTTCTATCTAGCTATGCAGACGGAGGAAGTTCAACCATGCATAGATGGTATACGACCACTCAACGCCGAAATCAATCCTTTTCGCACTCACTGACATACATCACTTTGTCTAATAGAAAAGTTCAGTTTACCTATTTAAGAGCCCTAGAGCGATTCTTGACGATGGACTACACATGTTGTTACAAAATGCTTTGTGTCAAATAACGTGGTGTACAGGGTGACCCATAAGAGTTTAAGGTATGAAGGATCCAAATCTGGCCAATGTTTTACTTTTCACATTAAGGATATGTCTTTATGTTTTTAGAGGAAGTTACTTATGGCGTTGTTTTTTATTGCTTATTTTGGAATTTGTGGCCATCAACTCCCATGAGCATTCCGTAATGAAATCCATCATTGGTCTTGTTCTTTCTTGTTCTTATCAAAATGTGAAAAGGAAAACTTTTCTTGGATATGGAACATTATTCGATCTCATCAAGAAGCACTTCTTTACGTAAGAAGTTACTTGCTAACATGGATATAATTACAGTGCGTTTATTTGGCTAGATCAAGATGATGAGCAACGTTAAAATATATTTATTACGAAGAGTATACTGATTGGCAAATTGGATGTCAAAATCAATTCAAATCTTTCTTTTATTGAAGAATAACGTTTCCTCATTCAGAAATCTCTAAAAACTAGCAGAATTCTCAAGAAATTTTATTTTCCAAAAAGATTCCAGAAAACTGCATTTATACGTAAATGTTCGCAAAAACACTCAAATTTACCTCAAACAATCCTTGCAATTTGTCGTTAAAGTTTTAACAACACAATGTCAATTTCGTTTTTACAAGTTTTACAAAAGTTGTAGGAAAAATCAATGAAAATTGAATTGAACTAACCAAAATTTTACAAAATTGATATTTCACTATTTTGAGAATATTTAAATTACACGAAGCCAGATTGGCCCAAGATGTATACGCTTTCACCCTTTATCGAGGGTTCGATTTGTTTCGTAAGTTTCTAAAAGCAAAGTACGTGAATAGAACGGCAAATTAATACATGTCGTTTTGGTAATGATAAGTTATGTAGTTTACACAGTGGCAGAATGAAGCTATTGCCTAAGATGAAAACACTTTTGGGCTGTTCCACTTTTGGCCATTTTGAGACCGTTCCGCGAGATTAACCGATTAGCCAAAACCCACACTACCATGCTAAAGGATTCTTAATCCTGATTGCGTACACCGTTTCATCCTAATTGAATTGGCTTGGTTTAAATTAAGTCGTTCATTAGGAACATCATGTTCCTTGCGCTTCAAGGTGGTCCAAATGGAACAATCTGGTCCATTTGGAATTCATATTCGTTGGGATATTCCCATGTTGTCGTTGTTTCTGTTTTCAAGCGTTTTGAAGACATCGTGACAAGTACAAGAAATAACAAAATGTGAGGTGTTCCAGGTTGACTACGTAAAGGGTCGGCCGATTTTGTTCACTTGTCACAACAAATGCACACACTAGGCCATGTTCAAATGTACTTTGTTCTCTTTTGAAAAGTAACACATTTACCGATTCACTTGTCTCGAAAGGGTGAAGAACTGTTGTGTCTTTTGTGCATGTGCGTCTGTGAGTGGAAGGAGTCTGTACAGAAGTACAGTACACAATAAATGTGGTGAAGCCACCTCCAGTCTCGCTTGAGAGTGCGTGCAAGGTATAAATCGCCTGACATTTACATCATATATCACTTTTTCCATGAAGCCCAGCCTCGGATTGGTTGGCTCTAACCAATGACAATGCGAGAACAAAGGGTGAAGATGAAAAATTACTCCATCTGAAAAGAGAACTGGAAAAAAAGGAGAGGCTCACTCTCAGTACATACGTACATTGTATGTATGTACCTACGTACGCTCGTTCGTTCATTGTCTGTAGTGAGAGTAGTCGGTGTGAGTGAATGAAGGGGGGCATATCTACGGTAAGTTCGTATGTACATATATGTAGTATACAGTTGATATCTAAGGCAAGGCGCAAAGTCTCCTCAGAATGGTATTAAGACTCTTGTCTCTCTTCCAGCTGAGATCCGAGCTATTTCCTTCTAAATGAGTCTCCGGCATGGGGATTGCCGTTTCTTTTGGGATTTCCTTTGTGAACATGGGACTTTCAACTTTTCTTGTGTCTGAATGGAAAATAATGGTTGATTATTTTATTTTTTTAGGTTTTTAAATGAACGGTTTCGTGTTCATATCATTGGTGTGTGAAGGTATTGAAAACATACACAGGGTTGTTTTAATTTAGAGTCCCAAAAACTTTGATGACAAATTGTGACAAAAGGAGACGATAAAGTTAAATAAAGTTAATTTAAGGTCAAATTGACTTTAAAAATGTAGGTGTGTACCCAACTCTTTGTTTTTGTCGTCTTATGAATTTCGGCAATATTAGTCCTTCTAATTGGCGCTTAGATTAAGGATGTTTATTGATGATAGAGCGTGCTTACCTTGAGCGAGGGCGCGGTTCTTGAATACAAAATCTTAGTTTTATAACGGTTCAATGAATTCCATTAATAATTTGCCTGAGTATACCTAAAACTGTTTTCTTCAAATGGTATTACGACAATGTAATCGCAAATGATATGTGTCACGAATAATTCTTGATTTGGTAGGGGATTCTAATTCGTGACAGCCCGTACGTGTATAACGTGTGATTCATAAGAAACGGAACAGGAAACCATGTCCGTAACTCGGAACTGGTTGATCTCATAAAAAATATGTCAAGATCAAAAAGATGCGGAAGATACCAATTCTTCATGTACATATAGGTTTTATTCACTTCATGTCGCCTTATTTTCAATTATAAAAAAGTCGAAGTCACGAACGTTTTGTTTTCAGAAATGACCCTTCACAGGAAAAATCGTCGTCGTTTAAGTATGAACTTGGGTGAAATTGCTTTTTGTGATTCTTCAAGCCAAGTGTTTGGCTAATCATATCCAATGATGGTGAGGTTCATATTAGGTTCCAATCACAAGTTATGGACGTTACAATTAGGTGTTCCGTTTCTTTTAAAACACCCGGTAGTCATATAGGTAAAATGACACGCTTGATGGAGAATGCTTCAAAGTAAACGAATAAATCGTGATATCACCGATATGATGATTAGAATTGCTCTGTTTTATATTAATCATCGTTATTGCGATAGGTTACTTCAATATTGCACAAGGTTTTAAAGCTTTACCTTTGAAAGGGGTTATCAGAAAGATAGACAGACAGATTGAGAAATTGAAAGAAGAGTTCCATGAAGATATGTCAAAACGAAGTGACAAAAAAGATGCAGGAGCATTCTAAATTATTCGATAACCTTAAAACAATCTTTACAATCAGCTTAATATGCCTTTCTTGTTATTATGCACCCATGTGTTATGGTATTTTTTTGTATAAAGAGTACCATTGTGCAATTTAGCATAGAGAACCATTCTATCATAAAACATACGCTACATATGTAATTCTTGGCTCCTTTGAGCAAGTTTTCTCCCAAATAAAGTCTCCCAAATGTCCAGTCTCTCAATCACTGGTTCCAATTTTGGGCTCGCCAAGATATCCATCTTTTTCATTAACTTGTTTTTTTTTTGGGAACAGACACATTGGTTGGTTGGCCGTTGGTTTGGTGATTGTCTGAACGTTCTCCGAGACCATCAGAAAGTCAGAACCCATCATCCATCTCCGCGATTTGACAACTGTCCCCGAAGTTTTCACTCAATTTCTTTGTTCTCGCGGAGACTTGCAGTCTATCAGTGCGGGAATCAACTCACTCGCTCCCCAACAAACCCATTAAATGAGCTCTCCGGTCACTCGGTGTTCCAAGCGAACTTATGGGTTTATTTGGACATGAGTGTGTTAGTAATATTGCTGTGTGCACACTCCCTATTGAGCCTCTTTGGCGCCATTGGATCCACTGAGCAAGTCTGCGCAATCTTTTCATTAAGGGAGCTTCAAGTGTGGCAGATCTCGGCCATTGCTGGTTTTTGATGAGAATAGCCCGGGATTTGGTGTCATTTAAGGATTTGGGTTGATCCTAAAGTTTGTTGTCCTGGTTTCTTCCTTTGACGTGCGACCGATCCGAAAGGTTTTCAGAAATTGTGTAACAGCAACGAAAAGGATCTCCGATCTTTCTTCTTGATTCTCTTTGCTTTCATTGAGCAATTCCGACACCCATTGACCTCGTCACACCGACAAGAAGGAAAAGGGTTGCTTTCTGTTTCAATACCTGTTTCCTCCCTCATAAAAGAGAAAGGTGGTTCGAGTTTCTTTCTTCCCAAGAAAATCGGGCGGAATTCCGATTTTCCCCGTTCATCATTCATGTTTTTACTTTCAAATTTCAAATTGCCTCTTCCTGTGGCCGTTTAAGATTAGAAGCTCAATCCTTTTCCATTCGGTATGGTGCTCCAAAACTTACAAATTCTCACACAAAGGCATTCCATTGTCGTACCATGTGCATTCTATCCACATTCCCTCACTCCTGGAAAGGATGGTGGATCTCCATTCGTAAATATTATCACATTTGAACCGCCTTCCTCACGGGGGAGGAGCAATGTCCGTGTGTCACGAGGTAGCGCTTTCAAGGCATTCTTCTCCGGACTTTGGTCAGTCCCTCTGAATACTATCTCATCATCAAGATCGGGATCTTCATCTCGTGCTTGCGTTCAGTGCCGTTCTTGCATTTTGATGAGAACGCGTGGCTTGACCAGCGACATTTCGTCACACGACATTTCATTTCCTTTCAAGTCCAAAAGGTTATGCTCTGAAGTAATCGTTTATATGCATTAACATTTATATTGCAATCTTAACCATGTTTCAAGTGAATTGTAGGGATAGGCAATGGTTGAAGTTTGAATTCAAAATCAGACGAAATGTCTCGTTTTGGTGGGTGCGATATGAGATGTAGAAAAAGATGTCGTGGAATGTCGCGACGCCCGGATTCTTGCCCAGATTTGTGATAAAGATAGGACTTGGGGTCTGTATCTCAACCTGGAGAAGAATATGCATCGAGATATGTTTGGAATGTGTCAATTGATATTAATATCCGCCATTATCCCTGTCTATCAATGACCTGTTTCACATTTGTTCACTTGAAGACTTAATGACCTTCACGACGAAGAGGATGCTTCGAGCTTGGAATATGAAACCGGTCTTTGTCAATTGAGGTTCTTCAATGACATTCTTGAGGCAAAGTCACAATCCAACCAAAGCAAACATCTTTTCCGAGAGTCTACCCACAAGATCAAACTCTAGCTCCTTCACGTTTTTGGCCGAAAAAATGTGGTCTGGTATTTAATGCGACTCTTTCACAGCTTGAGGCCTGACAACATTTATGTCCATCAATCCTTGAATCCCGAGGCTCAAACCAAGCAAAGGAGTCCACAGGATCCTACTCAAAAGTGATGAACACAATATACGAGTTGTCTGTCACTTCAGAATGCAATGTGCTGGAAGAACTCGAAGCTTGGTTGGTATGTCTTGACGTTGCCAGACCATTTCCAGAACAACTTGGATGATAGTTTTCAATCAAGAAAAAGAATTCCAAATTTTCAATCCCGACACACTTCCGCCAAAAAACGGGCACGAGCCAAACCATTGTATACAGTACGGACGATATGTACTAATCTTTGCCAAGATTTAGAGCTCTCAAAAGTTGCTATGATACCTTGTTTTGAGGTAACCAGTATGGAATTCCATCATGTCAATTACCTCCTTGGGAGGGGGTGGGATTTTCGGGATTGCAGACTTGACGGGAGGCCATTCCTGCCACCACGCCCCCAATTCCACACTGTATAAAGAAGAACAATCGGTTGATTTGGTATCAAGCAAATAGATCGGGCTCTAACTTGAGCGTCAGAAATGTTCCAGTGAGCACGAACTCAATTACAGAAATCACTTCTGGAATCAACTAAGCCAAATGGAATGGAAAAGGGGTGCTCCAGGAATTTGGAAATAGCCTCAGGTGTGAGGGATAGTGGGGTTCCATGGCTGGAATGTGCCACAACACCTCGTAAACTCATTGAAACTATCACCAATAGGGGAATGAAGCCATTGGTTGAACAAATTGCAATGACTTCCAATCACCTTAAAGAGGAAGGTGCTTCAAAGATTTGGGAAGTTTTAATGGATAACTCATTTCCGTGACAGGGTTGTGATGAAAGACTCACGTGAACTAAAATACACACATACGCAAGCAGATTTTCTTCTTTTGTAACAAGACTTGCACATTGCGTTAGTTGAATTTGTGTTGATTTATCTATCAGCTACAACAATGACTCTTAAACCAATAAACCAACTCTAATATGGGTTTTCAATGCATTTTATCTGGCTTCTTCTGGCACAAACTTCTTTCATAAAGCACAAGAAAAAAGCAAGGACGCGTCAAATCCGTAACACTCCGGTTTTTGGTACACAAGCACAAACAAACAGACAAAATAGTGCGCGTGACATGCCGGTCATTCTGACAAAATTAGGTTCTTATACTGACGGGATTATTTTTTCTCGCAGAATTTTTTTTACAGTTTTTAGGTATATTTGGCACTTTTTTGAGTAGATTTCCAATCCCGGGAAATGTTGAAGGGATCACAGAAGCAGGATAAAATGAGTAGAAATGTAAAAAGCTTCCAATTTTACTTTCCGTCATTCATATTACGTTTGTAGATTGCTTATGTTGAACAAAAAGTACTTAATTACTTTACCAACCAATTTTGTTCTCCTCTGTACTTTCAACACGTTTTCGCCAATTATTGTTTTACAACCTTTATTGGAAAAAGTAAAGGCTATGAAAGTAGAATTATTAGCATCTAAGTCATTTCAAGCCGTTAAATCTGAGTCAAATTGCTTGCTCCCCCACTTCCTTGTGCCATTTTGACGCTTCTTATTTTCATTTTTGCTAAAATTTGATCTTAAAATTAACACGGCTTCCTGTTGAAGAAACCGTCGCGTCCGGAAAAATTCCCGAGTAAAAAAATAATAATCAAATTTAGCATCACCCCTCCAAACTCACTCTTGATATGCTTGATTTGACGGCTAGGAAAATTGGCCGGTAAATCACTCACATTCAGCAACCATTCTCTTCTATGCATAAGCAACTAGCCCAAGTACTCACACACGCATGCAATCTTTAATTTCGCAAAGCTGATTGTGATTTATGTGTTTCTGAAGCATTCCGTGCACGATGTAATTTCTGACCGTTACGTCCGTCGTCTCGTTGTTTGTCGCCCAGGTCTTCCCAGTGATTTAACATCGAGTCTATTCCGAGATTAGCTTTGGGGTCCTTCCAACTCTGAGCACTGTCATTGGCCCTCCCATCTCAAAATGCCTGCAAGTAAAAAAGATCCCGAATTTTGATAAGCCAACAAGAAGTCAGACTGTAATCATTAGACGCAACAAGTTGTCTCTCTGTCTCTTTGGTTGGATCCCAGAAAGACCGAGATAGATAGAGAGTGAGGGAGGTGCGGTACAAAAATCTTGTAGAACGGCCAGAAGAGTGAGTGTCACTCCAAATATAGGCGGATTTAGAAAATGACTCCTCAAGATTTATTGTAAATATGACCCTATGTTTCTCTGAAGGATGGCTTCACTTGATGAGCTTGTTTCTTGGAGACTTCCGAAGGGAGCGTTTGTATTCTGAAATTTTCACGTTCCCATGACACAGACAATTGTTTTGCAATGCAGTTCTCCTCTCATAAAGCATCATTGATGATGACCTCAATGAATGAATGGCTATGAGCGAGAGAGACGAGAGAGAAAAAAACTGATAATGCCATCCCCTCGGTCTCCATTGAATTCGGACACGCCCTCAATTCTATGGAAACATGGCATTACGGACTGCAATCATCAGTTATCCATGAATAGGGCGATCAAATTTCTGCCCAATATCAGAACATCATCGCCAGTCATCATGATAATTTCAGGCCAGAAAGAGAGAGATTTTCTCAATGCTAAAGCGCCTCTGGTTCAAAACCGGTGTGCTATTGTTATGGGTAAACAACGTGGTCGGATAGGTTGACATACTTTAGGGCATAGGGCGCTTTTCTCAGGAGGATTGGTCCTGTAGAATCGCTGATGTGATGGTACTGTGAGAAAAATGCGTCGACTCGTTTATACTTATTTGGGAAGTTAATTTCTCCCGCTGCGAAAATTGCCATCCTGTCAAGGTTCGGATTGGACTCTTGACTCAGTTGCCTCATTCCTCAGTTGATCAGCAGTGTTGCCAAATTCGGGAACATTTTGCTAACAAAGTTCTTCCTATTCCACGGTGAGTACCCTCCAATGGAAGAAACAAATCAGATGTGTGTATTGAACTATTTGTTTATCGTTTACTTCAATGTTGGAGTTTATGAATAGAGCCATGAATATTCTTTGGCCAAGAAAGTCAGATATGGCATCACTGAAGGTTGAGTTAGCAGCTTTACTTACCTTAATGGAGCATATTCTGAGCCTAAGAGAGAGAAGAGGATGCCAATCGAGGGGCTAGACTCAAGTTAGTCGCTTGGTCATGGCTCCTACGGAAGACTTTTTCAGGGGGTTGGACCAGCCACAAAAAATGCTATTGGGATGCTGCTTTGAATGCCTCTGCCGTCATGGGAAAACCAAGTCAAACGAAGGAGACTTCAACGGTTAAAGCTCTCACAAACATAAACTTTGCATTTTTCTGGCCGTTGGGCTTCTTCGCGGCTATAATTAGTTAATCTAATGTAATGAATTTAGCATTCATTCAATGGTTCGATCACGTGGAAATACTGTTGTTTAAAGCCGGCGTTTGTAAACGGTCAAAGGTGGTTAAT
This sequence comes from Tigriopus japonicus, assembly GCA_010645155.1. NCBI lineage: Eukaryota > Metazoa > Arthropoda > Copepoda > Harpacticoida > Harpacticidae > Tigriopus > Tigriopus japonicus. The sequence continues at coordinate 3,628,042 of CM021318.1, forward strand.
CCGTTCCCTTGGTTGGGATAAGGTGACAAAATCGTCTTTTAATCCACTCCTATCTTGCTTCGAAAGAGAGTATAGTATTTCTCTATCTTATGCCGACAAAAGGCTTTGTTTATCGTAAGCTTCAACAACTTATTCTGGGATCTCTTGAAAATAGATTTTCATGGAAAGGAAGATCAAGTTTGAAGTCAGTGAAAGGCGCCAAAAGGCGGCAACAGACGGAATCGTTGCGAGCTTCTTTAGTAATTCAGTTTCAGTTGGAAGCATACGGTGAGAGTGAATGACAGACATTAATGGACGCCTAAATCGACAGTTTCCACAATTGAATTTTGCTCACACCAGGGGTTAGGCAGACCAAGCTAAAAAAATCGGACTGAAAGTCCCATTTCATCGATTATTTTCTGTGCCCTCCGCCAATGCAACACCACGAGGTTTGAAAGCCATTAATTTCAGAACCAATCCCATAGTTATGAATGTAATACACACACATGACGATAATCAAGCCGACAACGGGAAAGGTAGTCCTGGACTAGAATGGGATTGGTTTGTTCCTTTCTATGGCGGAATAACAGCCAATCTACGTTGATGGAGCTGAAGATCTCTCTTTCCGTTACTTCAAAGAAAACCTCGACTGGAGCCATAATTCATCGGCGCGTTTTCGTTAAAAAATGAGAAGAATAATTCGTTTCCATTCCGAGTCTGAGCGGAGAAATATAAAACAGGGACTCCTAGTGTGCTGTACGTAAATCAAGAATAAAACATGAGGCTTTATGGTCATGTCATTCGAATAATATCAACTCGGAGCGTTCGCTCGGCATGACGGAGATACGACTGGAACAGACCTCAAAAGAACTCGAGGGCTTGATCTCAAAACAGCTGAACAACGGAAGAATGACTTTCTTTGAGAGCCAATCCATTATCACTAAGAGCAGGGACTTCAGGTTGCAACAAAATTATTAGTTTTTGGATTTTCTGCAGCATTTAGCCTTTTTGCGATCGATAGAGCCTTCAACTTCTTCTTTGAAGAAATGTCTTTTAGTGGGTTGTTTGCGGTTTTTTACTACTGCTACAAGGAACGCAAGCCCCTGTAAGCAAAGAAATCAAAAATTCAATTAACACAATAAACAGTCACACGAAATATGATCAATCAGCGAATTACTGTTAGTATTCTTCCAAATTGCAATGTATTATATGATGAACATTTCTACCAATTGTTCTGAAAATCGTTTTATTTTTTATTTTTTTTTATTTAGTGTAAATTTTGGAAAATTTGTCAACAAACTTAAGAATCCAAATAAATCATGAATTTTCCAATTTAGAAATCAAGTCACAGTAACTATGTCTAAATACAATTGATGTATTAAAAACCAACCTAGAATGCGAAGCTCTAATATTACTTACCAAGACTGTACCACCATCTCTATGAAAGATTCATGCCTCTTGTCCAGCCAATGAGTGGTCTTGAAAGACCTATTTAAGTGAACGAGCCACTTGTGATTTTTTTTTGAATAGTCCAGACTCAGCAGGTCATAATTTGATTTCAAATTATGCCATCGATGTGGTCTGGAAATGTGTGTCCATTCCCCTTGGAAAAAAAGGTCAAGAATTCCGGTTGAACAGGTTAAATTTTATGCCGACTCCGTGTGATTTCGTGCTTTGACCCTTTTGAACTCTGGGAATCACGAGTTTGACTGTCCTTTTTTATTTGAAGGTATTGCAGCCAATCCTCGAAACGGGGATTTATTGAGGTATGCAAGACCTTCTTGTCAGTTGCGGATCCTCACTTTTTCTTAGATGTATTGGATGGATGTGCTTGAGGATGTTGAGTCGGTAAAGGTTTGTTACTTGCGGATTGATCAGGAACTACAACTCGATGTGTTCATTGTTGTAAATCATCCAAGGGTTGAGAACTAATGAGCCTCAAAGCAAAGGGTGATGGATCAACAAACCCAAAGGGGAAAAACCACACTTTACAGAGTGGTTGTCAAGGATATCTTGGAGTTACCATATAAACACAATCAAATTTCATAGTGATCTTGTTAGCAACGTCTACCCATTGTTATTTTTGAGATGCTCACACCAGTTTTCCAATTTTGAGTTTGTCTGGCCAATATTTCAGCTCTTGAATACTCTGGCATTGTGTTGTGAAGTACACCAAGTCAATGAGCTTCTCCCATAGTTAAAACCATCATTACAATACCTCATTTGGACAGGGGGCAATTAGCTGCGACCAAAAGTGGAATAATACTCCTAACAAGACCAATCACCAAACAAAGACAGAGCCACCAGTTACATATGGGGATGTTTCCATTTATGATCAGTAGGATTCTCAAATCTGTTCTCAGAACATTATCTATGCGCACAAGGGCCTTCATCATTAGAGAGGTTTTCTTCTTTGAGCTTGGTTCGATTTCTTCCCCTCCCCTATATTTCAGAACCACTAAAGCCTTGACAAAGTGTCTAAGGTCTTGAAAGGGTTGTGGGTTGGAAGGGACTCGAGGTTTCTTTCTAGGGAGAGAGAAGAGAAAAAGGGCAGCGAAAAACGAAGGGGTCATAATTTAGGTGTGGCACTCTGTCGTGTTGAACCCAACAGGCCAAGGGTGCAATTAAATTTAATTAGGAAGAACAAGCTGGATCTCGTTCTCCTTGGACTCATCTCTCTCTTGGACAACGTGGGTTCGTTGGGGTGACAATTACACAGAAATATTCAAAGTATTTCACTCTTCCCGAGGTCTTGTCGCACGTTGGTTTGGTTGATGGTTGAAAACTAAGTGAACCGCAGAACACGTCCATCGTGGTTGTCAATGACAAACACGCGAATCCAATCCAAATCTCCGGTTTGCCTTGTCACAAGCCCTCAAAAGCAATGATGATCCTCTGCAACACGTGCGTGGACATGGATCAAAACAGATAAACAACGTCTAATGACAGGCATTCAAGATGGTTCCGCATGTTGAGGGCAGAGATTTCTGTCGTCTTGGTCGTTTCAATTACGAAAAACCACGCTTTTGTTGGGGGGCCGACTTGATCTTTCTCCACCTTGAAACGAGTCTGTTCGTTTCTTTCAGATACGGAATGGAGTATAGTATTGTACAAACAGCTTTCATGTCCATCATTCCCGATATCTTCCAAGCGACACAAAAGAATTCCCATTTCATGCCGTATTTCTCCCGAAGAAAAACAAATACAGAATACCTGTTTTTGGCGCAAGACGTTTGAAGGTCTTTGTACAATCTCCGATTCGTGTTACACAACGAGGAAAATGAAGCAATGAGACGGAGTCAATACCAATAAGACAAATGTCAATGCCCTTTGATTGATTCAATCCAGTGTCAAAATGGTGTTATTGAGCCCATTCATTCAATGTTTGATCTGGGTCATTTTCTCACTAATCCTATCTCTAGGGACCTGACTCTGATCCGATTGTCGATCTGCTCCTCCTCCTCCTTCTTCCGAGCAATAAGTTGTCAACTTTGATTAGTGTGAAGTACCCTAGAGTCGTACTCGTCGTCCTTGTTCAAATCAATGCGATGCGGATCCAGTCATGCAAATGAAGTTGTAGAGACTTTTTTCTCCTCAGAGCTACAGGGCCTCCCGAAATGGAGGTGTAGCCAATGTCAAAATGCTGCTGATTTAGCTTCATAACATTGCCTACACACACGGAGTACGTATAGTTCAGTCCTGGATTTGAAGATGTCGCACTGCGTCGACAAGATGCAAAACTTTAGGGGGCCGCGCCAAACCGGGGATCTCCCCCTGCCAAGCCAGATCAGCGGTCGTCCCCACCTCTACAGAGTGCTCTATGTGCTCATCGAGTTCTGTCTATGTGTGTGTATGAGTCCTATTGGGAGCATCCTCATCTCCCCTAGGTGTCAAAATTACCCAGAGCGAATGTCGAAGAAGACGTTTTAAGCTTTGACAATTCTCGCCATGGGATCCCGAGGCAAGAGGGAAATCACTGGGCTTGTTGCATCCAGACTTCAAGGGTGATGATCATCTTGTAGTACAATTGATATCATGGTGGGGACTCCAGCAAGAGGCGAAACGTCAAATAGAACTACAAATATGGCAACCTGGGATGCTTTTGCTGGGCGCTACTCACGCACTGAGAGGATCAATGCCCTGCATGCCCGGGGAGACACCCACCTGGAAAATGACATAATTTCCTTGGATGCCACTGAGCTTACTCGAGTGACACCTTGAAGACGATGAACAAGAGAAAACTGGTTAATTCGATTGAACTGTGACGAATTGGAAGGTTTAATTTCGGCTTGAATCTCAGGCGGGAGGCCTGCCTGCCTGCCTGTCTACCTACTTCTCTGAATCTCAAGTGTTTAGAGATGCACAGGATGAGACCTCCGAGTGATTTCAGGGAATGGGACTTACTCTGTGTGTTTCCTCTGAAAAGAAGATTGTTACAACCCATGACTTGACAATCCTTGATTATGGTCGAGTCTTATTTCAGGGCCAAGCAATCCGGTCCCTTCGTGAGTTTTGAAGAAGCGTCTTGCAGAGCTTCAGAATTGTCTGAATGTTAATAGTCTCATCCACCAAATGTAAGAATAGCATTTATCATTGTCGAGCCTACACGGTTGGGACGAAGCCTCAAGAAAAGGGATCCATTGTTCATACTCTGAAGAACCCCCCTCAATTGAATTCTTAGCGCTTTGAGGCATTATTAATGCTCATTGGACATGACACGACCCAATAATCATCAGCGTCTTGCCAGAACATCGGATATTAGGCCCCGAGTCTCCCTCCTTCCCAGTTTCGGCAGACGGCGTTTACCGAGGAAAAAAGTGGCCCGCGTTCGTTCGCGGAGCAGTTTCCTCGAGGACTTGAATCCCTCTCTCGGTAAGTGTCACGAATGTGTTGCGATAGATAGAAAGAACTCCGCCCCCTGCAGCTTCTGCCTAGGCTCTCGCCGCGTCGTTTTCCGCCGAATGTCCAAACTTTTTTTCTTCTTTTTCTCTCGCTCTCCGTTTCCAGTGTCGCCGTCTTGAACAAATTCTCCCAGCGCGACTGCTGCTTTGAGGATCCCCAGGCTGAAGACGACAGCTCCAACTGGCGAACCCCAGTCGAGTCCCTTCCAGAGACCGTGCTTGCTTGTTGATAGTGGTGGTGATGATGATGATGATGATGATCTGGTCGGGGCCATGTCTTGTATGGTGTTTTCTGTGCTTCTATCCCCGTCGTTCATTCCGTTCATGTACCACACCGCTTGTTTCCTCAGTCGTGTTCTGCTGCTGTCGGATCAGAGAGAGAGATAGAGGGGGGACCGGAGCAGATTTTCGAGCTTGGAGAACACGAGATGGACTCCAAACCGAGATTGACGGCGGGGCGCAGGGAAGAACAAGAGAAAAGAGACCAACTTTGGGACGGGTGTGACGGCGAATTGAGTCCAAACAGGAGACGACATAAGCGGAGGATCGGGGAGGAGAAGTAGTGAAAGAAGTGCTAGTGCTCGAACTGCAACGAGAAGTGGAAGCAACAGCGACAACGGCGACATTACTCCCCAACTCTTGTAAGACGCCCCTGCCGTGCGTTAACCACATCCCTACGGCTCTCCTCAGTGGAAACCTCAGTTGGCAGTCTCTTCTCGACTCTCTACAAGGTCAGACTTTTTTCTACAGCCTCTCTCCATGGTAAGGAGCCCCCTTCCGAGAGAAGATATTATCATCACCATCCTCAAGTCTTGCCACCCCAGTGCCAAAGCTAAGTGACTGGTGCATCCCAAAAAAGGATCACAACCAGGTGTTTGTTATTGCTTTTATCCTCACAAGCATTGACTCCCTTGGACCTTTTCCTCGACGGTTGTAATGTGCGGGATGCTAGGCCCTTATGTGCAAAGTGGTCCCATGACCAGTAGTGCCATCAAACTATCGCCCAACCATACCCCATCCACAATGCTCACCGACCACAATGTTAACATGGGATCTGTCTCTTCCCAAGGACCCACTGTTCCATCATACTCGCAAAACAGTTATCTCGCTGCTGGTCAGAATCCTTATGCCCGTGACTTTCTATTTCGAGGCCGTGAATACGACCCCACTCACCACAGTCACAGCATGTTCTCACCCAGTCTCCATTCCTCGGATCCGTTTGGAAGCCTCCACGATCCCATGCAAGGTATGACTGGGGCTCGTTTAGCGGGAATGGCCGCCGATTGGACCACGGGTCATCAGATGCCTCCAGCCAACCAAATGTATTCATCCGCCTATATGAACGGCATGGGCATGCATCATGCCTCTGGGGCGTTTTTTCGTTACATGAGACATCCCATCAAACAAGAAATGACGTGTATGTGGATTGACCCCGATCAGCTCTCACCAAAGAAGCCTTGCGGCAAGATCTTTGGCACCCTTCATGAGATCGTCACGCACTTGACCGTGGAACATGTGGGCGGTCCGGAGATCACGAATCATGCGTGTTTCTGGGAAAACTGCCCTCGAGAAGGGCGCCCTTTTAAGGCTAAATACAAACTGGTGAACCACATCCGAGTCCATACTGGAGAGAAGCCTTTTCCTTGCCCATTTCCGGGTTGCGGCAAGGTCTTTGCCCGGTCGGAGAATCTCAAGATCCACAAGAGGATTCACACAGGTAAGGACACTTTTCCTTCGATTGGGAGACATTTTACACTCTGTTGGAAACAAAGTTTGTTTTTGGCCAGGAAGTCCACCTTTGGCACGACAACCGTCGTGTGTCACTCATTTTGAGGGAGCATTGAGCACACGAACAATGAGTAAATGAGTGGCTTGCTCTCCAACTGTTTGAAAGCGCTCAAGGTTGAAGTGCTCAAATTTTGTGGTAGACTTTTAGAAAAACAATCTTTTACACCTTTTGTCGCCGTGACATCCTTGCATCAATGAGACACCATGGTGAAACCAAACAACATTTACACGAGACAAAAGTGAGTCTCGGGTTCGTGCCTAGCCTATTCGTACCCCATTGAGGAACCATGGCAAGAGAGCCAAGGGAAAGAGAGTGAAAAAAACCTCGAGAATAAGATCGTAAATCTCTCAAAAAGTGCTGGAACCGGAAAGCAGTAAAAGCCCCCAAAGAAAGTCGCAAGCCCATGTTTACTTTCATCCAGCCAAGCTATTTGTCACTTAGTGTGTTGTCCCTTCAAATGAGAATAGACTGGTGTTCCTTCCTTTTTGGAACCCCCTTTACGAACCTCATGGTTTGGTTTGGTTGGTTGGCTCCTTGTTAAGGGTTGCTTGACAAACCAAGCGTTAAACAGGATAAGAAATTGTAAATTTAACAAAGGCAATCCTCTCAACGTGAACACTCGAACACCCTTAGGAAAAGCTTGAACTGGGCTCAATCATGGACGCCCAATGTCCTAATAAAGACGATTCTCCTCCATTCGTTTTCGAATCGCGATATTTTCTTGGGAATACTCCTGGTTAGAAAAGAAAATAAACTCGCCTCAGCTATCGAGTCATTTTTTCGCTCTGAATGAAGTAAACACTTCACTGGAGTCCTGATGACTTTTTATAGCACAAAGAGGACATTGTCAAGCGCTAGTTGTATCAACACATTTTAGTTTGTGTTTCCTAGTGATTAATGGACGCTCATGATCAATTTATCGGCATGGATTTTCAAGGGGATTAAAAGCGAGAAAGAGTCTTCTTGGCCACGTGTGCGAGCTCCTGAGTTCATTCATCGACCTCTCCATTTAACGGTCATCGCACGACTTGATATGCTGTAATCCAATCCTCGTTGGGAATCATCGTCCCACATACCCAACCCTACACTTGAGTGCCGTCATTTTACGGTCAATCTCGTTCAGGCTCCTCACATTTCTCCGAGGTGATTTCCAGCCATTAGACGGAGAAAAATAGACCTGGTCCGGTTTGGGGTCCACTACTTTAATAGATGACTACTGCCTTCCGGTTGGCCAAGAATGTGCGACTGAGTGACAGTAGTCTCACTAGCTCACTCGAGATGACTGACCGTTTCCACGCACGTACTCTACGTTCAAGGGAGCGAAAAATTGAGAACAAGAATAACATGTGAGACGTTTCGACACATGCCAAGATTCGAGACCTCTTCCAAGGGGATGATGGGATGATTATTCTTCCGGTTCGGTTGTATAATTAGAATAGCAACTCTTTGGATTCTAGTGCCAACCAATTGGCCAGTTTCTCTTGCTCAAAAAGAGTCATTGTACTGTTTTCAGGGCAACATTTGAGTGATAATGATCTAGAAGTTTTATGCTGTCGAGACTCCGGATTCCGTTTAACACCTCGAAATAAAGTTCTCTAGTAATAAGTTGATGAGCTATAGAGAAGAGCTATAGGAAAGATAGGTCGGTTTGATGGTGCTTTGGTTTGATAGCGCTTTGGTCGACGTAAAATTTTGGTTTGGCCAACCGTACCCAAGAGGGCAGTGGAGGTGCTTCGTCATCGCAATGTGGCATTCCTTCATCGTTAAATTGTCATTAATCTTGGATTGCTCACAGTTCCAATCTCAGAAGCAGAAGGGTTATTTGCCTCGCTCGTTATATAGGAAAAGGCAGAACGAGAAAAACCATTGGTTTTTGGGTACACCACCATTAGACACGCTTACCAACAACATTGATTGGCCTAGTACTAATTCCAGCCCAGCCAGAAAAACAATTCCGCACCCAATAATCCCGTCTTAATACGACAGGAGATTGCTGTATGGTCCAACCAAGTCAATATTGGGCACTCTGGCGTGAAATCCGGGTCCTGCCAATCTTTGAGCAATTCATTCATTTTTGCTGACTTCATTGTCAATCAAATCCTAATCAGAATCGAGATCGAAGATCCCTTGACGATATCAAGATCACGTTCCAATCGTCGAAGCTTCTTGCAGAAACAACTTGCAATTGCAGTTGGTTTCTCTGCCTCTGTTGAACCTAGGCATAACCGATTATATTCCACCTCACCCTTAAAAATGAGCCCCCCAATGGGAAAACCCCACCATGATGCACCTTTCAGGCAGTTTGGGCAGACCATGGCCATCCTCATTGATCTCGAGCTACAGAGCGGTGGGGTGTCACTCTGGTATGTCGTCAGAACTTTTTTCGCCAGGTCTTTTGGTGGTGTTCGTTGTTCCTCAGTGGTTTCTGGTTGACTTTGAAAACCTTTGGTTGGCTGAGTGCCATGCTATCTTGGCCTGTTTTGAAGTGGGGTGAGCGAATAATTTGGAAATCATCATAACATTCCAGTCTTGCGCTCAACTTTGCTTGTCTTTGGGCTGGTTCAAGCTCGGTCAGAGAGTTTTTCAGAACTCTACGAAAACTTAATTGAGGAATGTGACTGATGGGAGTTTTTGGAAGGAATTACAAAATGGTTGGGCAACTTTCAATTTGGTGAAATATGCTGACAATTTGGAACCTGACAACTGGAGAAAATGCTTGAAACAGGTAGATCTAATTCTAAATGGGGTTTCTAATCGGAAAGATGTAGAAAGCTTAAGCAAAAATGTATCAACATTTCCCTCTTAGATTCCGAGACTTTGAGACTCCGAAAATCATGAATGTCTTGCTAGCAGGGGCTATTAGTGTCAATCTTGTCAATGTTAACCTGATTAACCTGGGGGAAAGAACGTGTAGGACAGTAGTGGGTCATAAACCCAGTAATGATCGAGTTGCTGACCTATCGGGAAAACTGACCAATAAACTCCCCAATTGGGTGTCGACGATCAATTTGAACGCGGACATTTGAGTAACCAAGATTTGCTTTCATTTTCCAGGTGAGAAGCCTTTCAAGTGTGATTTCGAAGGATGCGATCGGAGGTTTGCCAATTCTAGTGATCGAAAAAAGCATAGTCATGTTCACACATCCGACAAACCTTACAATTGCAAAGTGCGTGGGTGTGACAAGTCTTACACTCACCCATCCAGTCTCCGAAAACACATGAAGGTAAGAGATCTACAAAGGTCATTTTTGTCTTCGGTTGCAGACGTTTACGAGGAAAATGGTGTTTCATTTTTTGCTTTACCTTTAAGGTTCATGGGAAAGATGCCATTATGTCTGGTTATGATAGTGATGAGGAGTCCATTGGAACCAACTCAACCCAACCTCAAAACGCCTCCACTCCAGTAGCTACCAACAACAATAACAACAACAATAACAATAACAACAACAACAATATTCCTGAGCCCAGTCATCCCACTTCGACCACGCCTATCCATTCCTCCGGATTGGTCTCCCCCATTAACCACCTCTCATCCACGGCCTTAGGCCACACCTCGTTAATGGGCGGAGTCAATGGATCTAATGGCCATTTTGTTGGTCACACTCCCTCAGGCAACAGCATGCATACCTCGTTGGACTTCAAGCCTCACAACCTGGCGGATTGGTACTCGCCGATGATGGGCAATATGCATCGATACGACACTCAGATGATGCACCACACCCATCAGAAGCATCACCTCAATGGTCACTCCCAACACGTGTCAGCTGCTCTGCCTACGCCTCCTTCAACTGGTCACTCTCCTATTCAGAGCTTATCTCATCATTTGCCTCTTCTGCCCTCATCGAGTTCGGTCATTTATTAGCAATGAATTCGATGAATGATAATACCAAAAAGAAGCTCAGGATGGGTGACTTTGAAGTTTCGATTATTGTTAGACTTTTGGGCATTCTATTTACCATAAGTATGATAAGCATGTTGACCACCAACTGATCTCTTGTTTGAATCGATTCTTTGGATCGATTACAAATCACCAACGCGCGAAGCCAAGTACAACTACTACGCAATTGTAAAGTATACATACAAAGATGATATAAATTGCTTGATATTTTAGCCTTGAAAAGCCAGTCCCTCGTTTATCTTTGAAAGCTTTGTTGTTTAGCTCCCAATTTTTAAACAAATTGTGTTACTTACTTGATTAGGACCTATGTAAATGCTCGTCCCCGCCATAGTTATTACTTACGACTATTTCAAAATTCTCTTTGCGATCGCCAAAAAAAATATTACCATAAGTTTTAGAACTGTCGACCCACACATTGAAATATAGACAATTTTCTCTATCCTTTTCAACTCATGCGTGCCTTCTTGATTTGCTAGATTAGCTTTGCCTGAAGAAGTTCATCTTCCAAATTTCGTTCCCTTGCTCGCGCTTGCGAGAAAAATATTTTCGAGGTTTTGTTAGTTTGAACGCTCAAGTTCCGAAAAACTGATGCCGATATTTGTTTCATGCACAGATCTGGACAGCCTGGTAGCTTCAAAGTTTATCATCTATGCTCCAATTCAAGAGAATATTATAAATATTACTGGAGCTGTGCTTTAAGTAAAAAGGAATTATTATACTTTTAGCTCAATCGAACCATGGAATCAAAAGTTAGACGCCTTTGAAATTCAGGCAAATAAAGGCTGAAAACGAAAGCGTTCTACCTCTTGTTGCAAGATCTTGCAAAAATGGGTAAAGCGAGTTTGCTTGAATACCAAATAATTGATTGCAAAAAACGGAATAGTCAAGTCATTCTGGTACCGACTGATCTTCAGCCTACAGGCTTTCATTTAAGGTTCCAACACTGAAATAGTCTTTGTCAAATACTACACAAATTTGATAAAATTTGAAGGTGTCACCTCAGTTAGCGCGGTCTATGTTTGAGGAAATGATCATAGGTCACAAGTTTAGAAAAGACTTCCATTCGATTGACAGGTAATTAAATAATAAGGATGAATATCATTTACAACGATTATCAGCTAAAATAGTTTGACTCAGCTCAAGGCTAACTTGATGACATTTCCCATTAACTTCAAGTCATCCGTTGCTGTTCTCACAATTTTTGGAAAAATATCCCCTGCTGCAGCTTTTATCATGCTACCAACTCCAGCCAACTTTGATGAGGCTGATGGCTCATTGTCCTCCCCATCATACTCATATTGGGCATAGCTGTCAGTTATGACTTCATCACTTTCATACTGGGGATCAAAAAGGCCAGTGTCTTTTTCCATAAACTCACTCCGCCGATTTTTGGCCAACACGTAGTGGGGCAATTGATTTCTGTAGTAGGAATTCAGTAATGCACTTTCTAATCGTGGCCCAATTGTAGAGCTTGGAGGTCGTCCTGGGTTGGAACTCTTGAGTAACTGGCCTGATGGGTACATGATGACCTCCATGTTTGATGGGTTATTTTGATCAGGACGGATATAGGGATCTTCAGAGTTGGCCCCTCTGTCAAGCAGGTTTTTTCTGTGCCCTTGTGGAGGAGCCAGTTCAGCCATAATGTTGACTCCCGATTTTGTTGGTCCTACGGAATTTGGAGGGAGAGCAGCAATGTCTCCTCTTCTAACTGTCGCAGATTTGGACAAGGTATTCATGTAAGAAGTTCCAAATTTTGGCTGATTGACCTCGTAGTCATAGTCTTGGTCCGTTTCTTCTTGTACTTGTGATTGAACCGGGAACCTGACGTGTTTATTTTGATTGTCAAAAGCGAACCCCTTATTCAAGGCTGGTTCAGGAGTTGGTGACCAATGGCTATATATAGGTGGCCCATTGCCAGCCAAAGGAGTTGGTGATCCATGATGTAGGGACATTGGAGTGCTTCCGTGAAACCCGCCCTCAAAGTTTGGCCGTGGCGAAGTTGCCGTGTGGGTGGCACCACTGGGATTAAAAGAGTGCCTCAACGGTTTTGGTGTGGTTGTGAGGCGAGGTCTTCGGGAGGGTGAGTTCCTAACATTATTCGAATGTTCAACAGGCATTGCTGTTCCAACCACAATGCCTGATTTGTCTCCAATGTGGCGGATATTGACATTTTCATCGCCAATCACCTGAAGAGAAGCACCAACGCTGTTTCCTTCGGACTCCACGGATTCTCGTGGTCCAAGAGATGCAGATACGGGAATATTGAAGATATCCGGATACGCCTGGTTCTGGTTTTCCTCCTGGTTCATCAGTTCCTTGTTCTCAATCGTAATAATGTCTGCTGGATCTGATGGTGAGAAACCATCGCGTTGTATTGTCGAAGTATCTTGCGGATCCTCGTCATTTTGTCGATTCAAGGCTTGAATTTCATCCTCAGTACTTGGAACTGTGTGCCAATCCACATTGCTACTAAAATGAGTCTTGACTCCGTCACTGGCGATGAAGATGTCACTTCTCGTGGTGTCTGATAATGAGTTTTCTAGTTTCCTTTTGGGCCTGGCAGATGTCAATCCTTGATCCGAAAGATTGTTTCTCAATTGATCCACTTTTTGAACCTCCTTCACCACATCCAAAAGAACCTCTTTCACCTTCTCCTTGGACATTTCCCCGTCTTGTTGCGATTGGAGTTTGGTCACCGTTTTGGTCAATTTGTCAATCTCACCTTGCATGTATTGAATCAAGGCCATTGGTTGCTCAAGGGTAGGTCTAACCTTCTCAGTGGCCTCCATTATGGTGTTGTTTAAGCCCCTGACAGTGGCTGTTAAACTCCGGAGGGTCTTTGTCAGTTGCTTCAGAGTTTGTTCCGTGTTATTGCCAATTATGATGTTGTTCCCTGACACGTTATCGTAAGATGATATCCTCATTTTCATAACCTCTTCACTACTATCTTCTTCATCGGGTTTGGCTGTAGTGGTGCTTGCTTCGGGAATATACACTACCGAAGGTCTGGTGGGATGTCCTTTGGTTGTAGAAGTGGAAGTGATTTTGTCACGCAAGAATTTTTCAAACAACTCGAATAGGGCTGATTCTTCGCGTTCCAACAAGGGTTTGGTGGTTGTTGAACTGGAGGATATGAAAGTAGTTGTGGTTGGAGTTGTTGATTGGGTTGTTGAAGAACCGAGGGTAGTTTGCTTTGAAACTTCCAAGAATGGGATTGGTTCTTTCTCTTCTAAAGGTCGGATGATCCATTCGTCTTCTTCTTCGCCACTGTTGTCGCTCTCATTAGATCTTGATTCCTGAGCATTCAGATCGGGTTTGCCTCTGTCACTTTGTTTGTCTTTTCCATTGTTCAAGTCTTCCTCTGATCCATGGAGAGCTTCCATCTCCAATTCAAGTTCCTCGATTTCGACCTTGGATAGGTCACCGGAATTAATTTTTCTCTTGAAGAGTTTACTGGCAAATTTTAAGGGATTGGCCTTTTCTGGTTGTCTTTGGAGAGCTGCGATATCAAATTTGGGATTCTCGTGTTTCTCGTTTTCTGGGGGGTGAGTAGGGATCGATATCTTTATCTTTTGTCCGGGATCATTATTTGTAAGAGTATTGATTAGTTGGGAAAGGATGTCTGTGTCCAAATGGGATTTTGGATCCGTTTGATCAATTGACGAGAGGTACTTTTGAAGTTGTTGCATTCTAACCTCGGATTGTGGCCCCGTTTCCAAGATTAGCTCCTGGCGGGAATGAGTTGGTTGATATTGTGGTAAATGGGACAAATTTTTGGTTGGTCCAGGAACATAGACCGGTTGAGGTGAAGTATAAAAGGCCATTTTTAACGGACTAGGCGTTGGAACGATCTCGGGGAAATGGTTAACCTTTAGTGGGATATCCTGCGGAATATACTCATTCGGGTTATAGGACCTCTTTGGCAAATAATACTGCTCTTGATAAGAAACAAAATGCGGCATGTAAGGCGAATTTGCTTGCTGAAATTCTGGCAACGACTTCACCATACTCTTTTGGGTCGTTGGCGAGTACAATGGAGGTTTACTGGGAGAATATCCATGGGATGGTGTTGGTGAGTATCCGTAAGAAGGAGACGGAGAGTATCCATAGGAAGGAGTTGGTGAATATCCAACCGACGGAGAGGGAGAATATCCCATGGATGGCGATGGTGAGTATTGAGGAAATGGGGTGCTGGCATATCTTGGTCTTGGTGGGGTTGGAGTATAAAGCCTCAAATGGCTCAAATCAAGCCCTTTCACATATGATGGATCCCTTGAAGGACCCGGAGTGGCTGAATATGCCACCCGAATAGGAGCTGGTGTTGTGCTTGAATGGTAGTGAACACTATTTGGCGATGGGGAATATCCATAAGGAGTGGGACTGCCGGAGTAATATCCTCTCGGTGGTCCCGTAGTTGTATGAGGGTACGCCGGGGTTACAGATGGACCATATTCGGACGGATTTGGAGTTGAGTGGTAAGATGGTTGGGGAGTGGAGTGATAGGATGGTTGTGGAGTCGAATAATGAGAAGATGCATGCCCAGGATGAGGGGTTGGCGTTAAGCTCTTGACGTGATTTTCATGGGATGTTCCTTTGGGAGTAGAATGCTGAATATGGACTTCAGGACCTCCTGAAAACTGTTGAGGCTTAGGTGATGACCAATGTAAGTAGGGATACACTGACGTTGTTGGCGTGGGAGGCCTTGGTGTTGAATTGTGGGAGAAGATGGGCTTATAGATCTCATTGAATGGGGAAGTAAGGGGCATATATTTAAAGGCCGAAAGAAGAGATTTTGGATGTTTGTAACTCGGTTTAGGGGAGGTGTAGTAAGGATCAGGTTCGGATGATTTGAAACCCTCATGATCCGGTGGAGTGACATGATTTGGATTGGGTTCATCTTTGGGCCTCAAGTTTGCTTGATAGTGAGGAATGTCCTCATCTATGTCTTCAGGGTGATAACTTGGTCTTTCTGTTGTGTGTTCTGGTTCTACTCCATACATAGGTTGAGCTTCGTCATAAGGCGAATGTTCGATTTCATGTGTCTCAAACAAAGGCTCCGGATTTGTGTGGTAATTGGGTTCTGGATCTTCGTGACTTTCATAGGAATCATAGCTTGGTTTTGGCCTCTCGTGTGAGGAATCATCTGGCGAGTGATAGTGTTCACCAGAGTGTTCATAGGATGGTTTTGGACTCGAAAAATAATGTGGGGTCTCGTCATATGTTGGTTTCGGAGTAGAGTGATAATGGGGCTCATTATCATATCCTGATGGCGAAACTTCATATGAAGGCTTCTCATAACTGGGCTTTAGGGTTGAATGATACTGAGGTTTAGGGCTTTCATAACTAGGTTTCGGTGAGGAATGATAATGGGGTTTAGGGCTTTCATAACTTGGTTTTGGGGTTGAATGATAGTGAGGTTTAGGGCTTTCATAACTAGGTTTTGGTGAGGAATGATAATGGGGTTTAGGGCTTTCATAACTAGGCTTAGGGGTGGAGTGATAATGTGGTTGAGCGTCATTATGGATCTCCGGCGAATGATAATCTGGTCTGGAGCTAACATAGTTGTAGTCAGGAGTTTCGTCATGATGTTCATAATTTGGTTGAGGAGTTGAGTGATAGTGTGGCTTTGGACTCTCGTAAGATGGTTTGGGAGAGGAGTGATAAGAAGGTTTTGAGGCTTCTTCATATTCAGGTTTGGGACTCGACTCGTAATACGGCTTCAAACTGGACTTGGGCTCCTCGGGATACTCTGGATATCCATACGGGCTCTCGTGGTCTGGTTCCAGGTAATTTTCATATGGACTAGGTGCTGAATAATCAATAGCCGGTTTACTTGAGGGATTCTCGTAACTTGGTTTAGGGGTAGAGTGACCATATCCAGTTGGTCTTGGGGTAGAAAAATATGCCACAGAATTCTTTATCCCATGGTGAATGGGTGAAACTGTTGGATAATAGCCCCCAGGAGCCGTGGTAGTACTTAAATGGGGAACAATGGTCTTCACTTGATGTGGGGATTTCGTAGTGTGAACGGAATGGAATACTTGAAGACTCTTGTAATGAGGATGCCCTGGAGGATATGGATGAGCATCCTTGTGGGCGAAATCAGTTCCGAAATGAATCACATTGCTATACGGTGATGAGTAGCCCTCATCTTCGAGACCTTTTACAACTGGTCTTGGTTTCTCAGACTCACTATGGAGCTCGTATGGCGAAGGTTGACCTTTGTTTCCTTTGTCCCCATAAAATAAAGGAAGATCCGGCGATATTGGTGGTGGATTTTTGTTCCACGGTTCTTCTTGATGTGGCTCATATTCCAAGCCATATCCCTTAATTGGCTGGCCTTCATTTTCATAATTCCTTTTGGGCTTGGGGGTGGACTTTAGAATAGGATAATCATGATCCAATGAATTGTATCCGGATTGGGGCTCACCAGGAGATGGAGATCCATGATAGTAAGAAGGAGCAAATGTGCTGTGAGAAGGCGCAAACGGCGATGGAGTCGGAGATGGAGGAGCTCGAGAACGAGGCTTTTGTTCCTTGGGTTTGGGTTCACCTAATGATGACACAGTCACGTTAAGAACCTTTCTGGCTTCGTTCCATGGAACAACCTCGTACTCAGGTGTCAATTGGTCCAATGGGATCAACTCATAACCATCTGGAATATCAGTGGGTTTCAAATTAGGCAAAGACAGAACAACAGTATCCTCATTTTTCAAATGTGGTGGTAAATCTTTCTTCGCCGGTGAAGCCGTGGTGTGAAGAGTGATGTGCTGTGGA
Organism: Tigriopus japonicus; assembly: GCA_010645155.1. Classification (NCBI taxonomy): domain Eukaryota; kingdom Metazoa; phylum Arthropoda; class Copepoda; order Harpacticoida; family Harpacticidae; genus Tigriopus; species Tigriopus japonicus. The sequence continues at coordinate 3,645,386 of CM021318.1, forward strand.
AGATAACTTTTCTTTTTCTCATCATGGTGATTTGTATAACGATGGCTCTCAATTTCATTCGCTTGTGCTTGGTCTAACTTTGTCTTAGGATGAACAATTGTGATACTTTGGAACGATTTCGCTCCCACACCACCAAGAGGTGAGGGATGAGCCGTGGCCGTTGAATGATGTATGCTCACTGATTCTGGAGTTTGAAGAACCTGACTTGTGGAATAATCCCTTGGGACCCTTGGGGACGAATTGGCATGGCTTTGAGGCGGAGCACGTGTAGGTTCATGAATATCGTAGGGCGAGACTTCTTGATGGAGAGATGAGAGAGTCACGCTTGGCTCAGGAGTCACAATCGAGAGAAATGGCTTGGGTGTGGTCATGGGTGGGATCATGTTCTCTTTTGAGGGATAGTTAAGGAATGTTTTGGTGGTTTTCTTCTTAATTGGTGGCTTTGTTTTCCTCTTGGAATCAGCTTCACTTTCCGTTGAAGTAGTTGGTTTTCGGGTCGGCGAAGGTGTAACAATAATCGGTTGAGGTCGATGTGTCGGGACTTCTCGAGGACGTGGAGTTCTTGGAGGACTCTTATTGGGACCTTTTGGTGGATGATGCTCATCGGGGTTAGCCAATCCAGATCCTGCGTAAGGGCTCGAATAGGGAGAGGCTGACACATCTCGAGTCACTCCAAGCTCGGCGAAAACCTTGGAATATGGTGATTCAGGTTCTTCCAACGGGTTTGGAGTGGGTCGAGGACCGGGACCAAGACCGGCAAAAGGATCTTTATGAGCACTAGGTTCAATCGGCTCTTTTGGAATTCCAAAACCTTCTGGTAAAGCTGCAAATGGAGACGGGTCATCGTTTGATTCTAGTGAAAAAGGGGACTTTCTTTCAGCTCTGGCTTCTGGAGCAGATTCCGGTGAACTGACGATACTCTTAGCTTCATGATTCTCTTCAGCAATTCCAGGTGAATATTCGTTATGACTTTTTGACTTTCTTGGCCTGACTGTCAATCCTCGATAAGTGGTTGAACTTTGAATAGGTGTTGTCCTCGTTTTCTCTTCCGTTTCCTCCAAAGGAATCGCCTTTTTGGGTCTAGTTCTTGGAGGCTGAGTTGTGTGATCATAATTGGGTAAAGGAGTCACTTTGATACTTTGTTCCAATTTTTGTCTGGGCGGAAAGTTTGGGAAACTGAGCTCAGATTTACTGCTACTTTCCGTCGTCAAATCTTGGACATCCTCATTTTTGGATGCTTCAGTGGCCAAAATGTCCTGAATGGTAGTTTGATGAATGTCATTACCCAGATTGTTAGACTTCATAAAATTCGACTTCAAATCTTGCCAAGCCTTGAAATCATTTGATGAAGTTAAGATGTCTTTGAATTTGCTCTCCATTTTGGGAAACCGTTTCGAGCTTGTCGTGGGGGCAGTTTCTAAATCATAAGGAGGCAGTTCTCTCGACGACACGCCCTCTTGATTGTCAGATTCCACGGGGCGTTTCATGGCTGGAGTGGGTCGAGTTGTCTTCCTCGACTTATTTGGATTCACCGTATGGTCAAAGTTGTCAGGATTCCACGTAGAATCATGAGAAGGAACCGGTGTGGTCTTTGTGACCGGTTTATTATGAGGTCGCTTTCGACGAGGAGGTCTCACTTTTCCCCTATTTGGCACTGGTGTGGGAAGAAGGGGTTGGGTTTTGACATCCGGTGACGCCTCGAGGGGCGGTTTCCCGTGGTATGTGACCTCAACCACTGGAGCTCCTTCCACAGAGACAACTCGATCCATTCGCATGGATGGAAAAACGTAGAGATCCCCTTCAGACTCACTTTCCGGATGGAAGTTCCGTCTGAACATAGAGGGATCAATAAGAGCATGGAGACATGGCACAAGGAATAGAAAAATGACGACCAGAGACATTCGTTGCGACATTGTTGAAAATGTCCCCCGGTTCGTTGAAAAGAGCATTTTTCTTCTTTCTCACAGGAATTATCACAGATTGTCGAATTTCGTAAATGTTTACTACATGGATGTACGTAGGCCGTGTTTGTGTGCACCACTTCGTTTTCTTCTTCTTTCTTGCTGCTTGCTCGGAAATAATCGTTCTTTCACTTTTTTTTCACGTCGTAACTGATGCTCATGAAGGAGTAATTATTTGCACAAGTCGATCTTGACGACAATAAGAGTAACTGATCTTTCACACCCAAGGATTTGATCACCAAAATCACCCTTCGACGTCTTCTTCTCATCTTGGACAAAACCATCCTTCTTTTCTCAGGACTTTAGCCATCTGTAAAATTAAAAAAACAAGGTATCTAACACTTATCATATGTGGACATCTTCAAGATCAGCAGACAAAAGGCGAGATATCACACCTCGTTCAAGAGGATTTCCTTCGGATTTGTGATACTAATCCTCTACTAATGGAAAACAAGGGTGTGGTGGACGCTGGCAGAAAGTACACTATTTCCTTCCCTTTGAAATTACGGAAATTTCAAGATGCTCGGAAATGACGGCGAACCAAGCATTTGGCACCTGTTGACAAGCCAATGGAGTCTCCTTGACTTTGGTTGATTCTTGAGAGTAAAAATGACACCAGATGCCAAATGACAGAGTGTACCACGATTCATTAATGCATTCAAATGAAAGTTGAAGGTGAATTAGAGCGGATTCTGAACAAATACCAAATGGAAAGTTGGGCGAGTTCCATCAATTAATTTCTCATTGGTCAATGTTTAGCAATGCAACACTGGCTGCTTCACATAAAAACAAATCCAGAATCATTTTCCACTGAAAATATCGGCATTAAAATATTCTTACCTCAAATCAAATGAGCCAACTTTTCGCTTCAGTTCAGATTGAGATTAGTCGGCTATTCTTGAAAATTGTTCAAGCACTTTTTTCTGATCTCCAACCGCAGCACTTCACGTCTCAAATGATTCTCTCAATTGTTTGAGGGGCTTCTGTGCCACCTGTTGGTCATGAAACTGACGCCAAGACTGACGCATATTTTCAAATAGGGCCTCTTGTCCACCGATCTCCTTCTTGCAATCTCGTCGCTCCCGCTAAGATACGTTCAGCGAAAATGGTTCACCTTGTTCTAAGCATGGTTTGCAAAGACACACTTGGCATAGCTACCATTGGTTCTAAATCTGTGGAGGATCGGCGTTGTGGGAAAGTCGAGTGAACGGATCGCTTCAAATCGGGTTGAACGCGTGTGTGAAAGACGGAGCAATCATTTCTGAGAGATTGTTTGGTGCGTCTCTCTGTGGTTGACGCAAAGACCGTCTTAAAGACTGGCCTTATTAGGTCATTATCATCCATTTGTTTAGGAAAGGTTTCCCGGAATGGAAGGATTTCGTTCATTTGTGGATGGTGACGCGGCGAAAAAGTGTCTTGGACTTGGAGAAAATTGCACGGGAAAAATTAAATATGCTTTTTTAGTAGGTGAGACCCGGTAACGTATAAAAACGTGCAGCCTGTGCGATTAGATTGGGATAAATTTCTTCTCATTAAATTGTACCTTGTGACCATTGCTTCCTCTGTGTCACCAAATGTGTCACTTTCTAGGTCAGTTTGTGGTTATCATATTGAAGTGCATTGATCTGGCTCCGATTGAATTGAATTTTGCGAAATTTTTTGCCTAAATGTCAATAATGCAACGATAAAAATTTAATGACTTTTACCTCTTGTTAGTGGTCGAAACTTTTGTATTGGGCTGTTTAGGATTTATTGTAATTTAATAATAATAATAATCTTTATTGCGTGTTTCAATACACAATGGATACTTTTACAGGGTCAATGACACATAATTTTACAGATTTTGAACAACTGAATGTATGCGAAGGGGGCCCATTTTTGGTTCAAGTTGTCATTAAGAAAAAAAGTTGTTAATGATTTCAACATATTTTTCTAAAACCAAGAATGATGGTTATTTTTCAGAATGAGGGCCTATCAAACTTGATGTCGTTCATCTGGGGCCAACCAATATACAAGGGCCCACAAATAAATGATCACAGTTGTGAGCCTACAAGCCTAGTGCTATGAATGGCTTTTGAGGCCACTATTTTGGTTTTTCCTCATAGTTCTTGGGCCCAACAAAAACCACCATGAGGCCCACTGGTTGCCGACCCTTGGCCTAAACCACCACTGAATCTCTTTACATCTGTTTCTGTTTGCAGTTCTCTATGCCTAGGTCTCTACGCAATGTCCAACCCAAGATATCAATGATCCTTGTTTTGAGACAAGATGAGCAGTTTCACGATTGTTTTCTTAACTGCTTCTTTTTGACTATTCTATCCCTTTGATTATTGTTAATGAAATCATGGAAAGAAAGTAGTGATTATCCCGAAAATGAGTCCCGTCGAAGAGTCCTGACTACTCAGTAATATGACTGCATTTGCCATTTGCTTCATATCATCAGAATTTGTGGTGCATTCAAAGACAAGCGTGTTGCGCACAATATCCATGCAAAATATTTTTGGCAAGATTTTTTCCGTGTTATTTTATGATCTTATTAATACGTGAAAGCACATGGAAAGGATCGTACACTAATTCAGAAACGAACAGATTTACTTCTTGAACCTTCATTCCACGAATTTTCCTTGGCAAAAAAAGACCTTTTGGATGCAATTATTTTCAATTTAAAAGCGCTTGTTTCATCTAACTTTGTGTTTAAGGCAAATTAAGTTAATTTCTAGGTTTCTAAACATCCGATCCTTGTATTGAATTGAACTAGAAATGCAAAAAAAAACTGAGTTTACGAAATATTTGCGAAATTGAAACTTGAGCTTTGGCCTATTGAATAGAACCAATGATGACGAATCTTGCTTACTAAGAATGACATTCGCCATCAAAACTACATTTATCCTTATGTTCCAGTAATTGAGATGTCCACATCCTGGTGCGTTTTGACAATGAAACAGGATACATTGTTGTCCAAGCACGATTTGACATTTAAGTCGTACTACAATTCGAATCACTTGCATTCGCGAAATCAGTATCAAGTGGCTTCTAAAGAGGTCCTTCCTTCCACATCCTGATCTTGTTTCGGTAAGAAACAAGACGGTGAACACCGTTAAGGACGAAGGTTTCCTAGCCAAAGGGATCGTGTTCAAAACACTCCTACCCTCATTCAGGCTCGAGACCGAGAGAAGGATTTCACTTTTATATTGTCACCAATGTATCCAGATGAACTTCTCATCATTCCCACTCTCATTGATCGGTTGAAGGATTCGCGCCTTTTCTTCTCCATCAAGAGCGTGAACAAGTGATGGATCATTGAGACTAAAAAAACACACACATTATTATATATCCCTGTGGAAAGAGGAAGCTTGAAACTTTGCAATTTTTGCCGTTCAACTTAGGCAAGAGGATGTGGACAATGTGGGCGGAACTTTTGACCTGGGTTTAAAAAGGCACTGGGGGCGATTAGCCGTGAGTCCATTAATAATGTCAAGTGCAGTGATTACCATTTTCAAGCCACTTGATGCCCTGGTGTCTACTTTCTCCAAATTTGATGCCCATTCAGGTGTCGATCGATCATCGATCTTGACACTTCAGTGTGACCACCAACCCTGCCACCAGATTTCTCTTTATGATATTGGACATGGTCGTCGAGGCAATTGATAAATCCTCCGTTGAACTCTCATTTCAATGCCGTTATCTTGGGCTTCCAAACCTCCTGATGAAAGTTGGCCACCAAATCAAAAGGGCAAAGTCTCGTCGAACATCTGCATGCCCCTTTCCCAACTTTAGTGGGTACATCTAGAGCCATTATAGTAAAAGAGTTTGCGCAAGAGTTTTTGTTTCTCAGCCTCTCCAAGAGGAAGAAGGAAAGTACAAAAAAATGGGAAAACACAAAACTTGGAAGGAAATGTTAAATAAGAACAAAATATTTAAAAAAACACATGACTCTAAATATTATGCTTTAATTATTTTATTAAAGTCTTTTATCATATTATGCTTTTACAGTTTTAGGTTAAAAGGTTACGGTAGATTTGCGTTTTTTTGTTACCTTTTCTGTCCAACTAAAAAAATCAAACTCATTGGTAGATCAAATTTCATATAAACATTAATTATTGAAACTATAATCATGATTAACTCTCTTTACAGGGAATCCCATTCCTTGTAGCGGTATTGAAAAATCCGCCCCCCCCCCAAAAAAAAAAAAACTACATGGAGAAACTTGGTCCTAGTAGTGGGATAATCTACAGAAGCTCATGTAAAAGAAGCGTCGTCAGAACACTAGCGACAGTGGCTTTACCATGAAGCTTTGAAAAAGCCAAACAAACCGGGAAGTGCAAGAGAAAAAAATACAGCAAATAGGAGCCTTTGACCAATAAATATCCATGGAAAGGCTTGAATCCATCTTATTTTATGATCCAATTACTGGATTAATCTTTACTGGCATGATCTATGCAAATTGATTGTAAAATTGACTTTCGTTATAACTTGAACTTCCTGATTGATGATGGCCACAACAACAACAAACATTTGAAGCTTCAAAAAAGCCAAACAACTTGACTGTGATGACGCTTCTTTCCCATGAGCTTCTTTAGGACAATCCATTTTTGCTAGATTTTAGGACTTTTTCCCAAAATGAGAAATTTTCAGGGTTGGATTATTGGAAAAAATTTGCATTTGGAAATTCTCAAAATACCTGACATTCTACGAATTTTTGTTACGATCAAAAACTTAGCTTTCATTAAGTATACTACTAACAGAAATGATTTTACTGGGAATTTTTACAAGAATATTGAGAATTAGGGAATAATTTTTAATGATTGGGGGAATTTTTAACGAGATCATTTAGAGACCAAAACAGACCAATCAGGCTCATGCGCGTACTCTCCTAATTATAGTGACTCCATCCCATCCAGGTATGTCCAGTTATTCTTGGATAGTATTGCTCGGTTAAGTCTTCTAGATCTTACGGGACAAACGTTGAGAGTGCCGTTATAGGTTCTATTCTTGCCTGCGCTCTTGTTCGGCGAGATGAAAACCTCTTGACCTAAACTACGGTGTTTCTCTCGTTTACGGTCACGCCGGTTTTTTCCAGAGGAACTTTCCCCCAAGTTTTCACCCGGGGAAGAATCCATGTCAAACTGAATACTTGATGAGTTGCACTTCAAGTCTCCCATCCATCCATCCATCCATTCCGAGAGAAACGCCATAATTCATCGAGTCATTTTAATCCAATTCGTTGCCAGTAATTGTACAGTACGCGCAGCGTTGTCGGTCATGGTATTTCCCGCACTTATTCTTGATCTTCCTGAGAGTAAGAGAAATCACAATTCTGAACTAGATTCCTCTCAAATTGAGTCTATTCGTGCGTTGAGAACGCGAACATCTCGTGTTGATTTTCACCTCGTTGAAGTGAAACAAAAAGATCACTTAATTTGACTTCTCCTCATTTGAGACACTTAAATTATGGATTGGACTTGAAACAAGAGGTTTGATAATACACATGTGTGTCAAGATGGCCATAAACTTTAGAGCTTGATGACATCCAAAATGAAGTGGAGAACGTCCTCGAATGAGATTAGTTTTTGTTCTTGAGGACATATTGAAATAACATGACTTTTTGAGGTTTCATGACTCAAGCAAGTGCACCATTTGTCGCTTGAGTTGGCAAACTTTTGGGATATAGTAGGCGTTCCATTTAATCATGAATCACCATAGAGGATTAAAAGACACTTGAAAACTAGTACCAAAGAAAAATGAGATGACTTTTTACCCAAGTACAAATGTCCTCGGCACGTTTCAATGGTGTGACCACATGCTGCGGTTGAAGGCAAGATGCAAGATGAGGTTCACAGTTGACGCAGAGATCGAGGTTTGAAGAGAGATGAAGAAGAAATAGCAGCAGTAGTAGTATGAAGAGCTGTTTTGTCTTGGATTGTCCAGGTTCATTAAGTGATTATCCAGAATAACATCGAGATCCGACGTTGTCTCAAGGTCAATGAACAGATGGAAGCATAGATAAATAATATAGAGATATCTCAATTTTGACGTCGCCAAAACCGCCCTCTACGAGGGATTACCTAACAACATTGTTAAAAATGATGGTTTCATAAGGAACGTCATAGAGTGCGCTACCTTGTTTGTAACTCAAATATCCTTTTTGAAGTTTGATCCTCCAAGTCAATCCAGAAAATACAGCCTGAGTCATCTAGAGGACACGGATTAAACAACTGTCGCCGTCGTCTGCCTGCTTAGCTAGAACTGAGAAGTCTGGGGCTAGTTTGTGATGGAAGGCAAGAAGAAACTGACCGAGCTCCCGATCATCTATCGTGGCACACTCTTATGAATGGATTGAGTGTTTTCTGAACGGAAAATATATTTCTTGTTCAACTATCCATCGAGGAAAATGTCGAAAAAAGACGATAACTGGCATTTTCTCAAGGCAAACTTGGTTGCAAAATGTGTTCTCATCCAATTTCTCCGCTATTAATCATGGAACTAATTGGTAGGGCGAGTATATGAGGTCTTTATCGTCCATTGTCTTAAAAGTCGTAAAGATAAAGGGTATCCAAACCCATAGCAAGTACCCTTTTTAGCTTTAATACATGAACCACAAAATGATGATTCATCTCTTTTGAGTAGATATTTTTATGTATTTTATGTTATTAGATCCCCTTGATCAAAGCTATTTTAAAATTACGTAAGATATGTTTGGGTTCTGGTGCACGACTAGAAAAATTGGCGTCAAGAACAAGTAATGTGCCAGAATTAACTGTTTGGTTTAAAAGGATACCTCGTCCACAAACCCCAATATTTGATGAACAATGGAATGTTATGAACAACGGAATGTTTTGGCAAAACAAAAGGTTTGATTTTGCTCCTTCCTGACAATGTCTTAGTCGCTAAACATAACTTGGATAGTCCAGGGAGACCTGTAACTTAAAGGTATAATTAGGTTAAATGTATCCTTGGATAATCTCGATAAAATTTATACAATAATACTTGCTCGCAAGAGACGAATCATCACTTGGTTATTTATATGCGTATGCATCAATCCCAAACATCTAGTCTACCTTTGGTTTGAACATCACTCGTATTTATCATCAATACGCTTTGACAGTTGCCCCATAACCATAATCAAAAGAGCATGTCTCTTGTTACAGTATTTGTCCAACCAAGTCTTGTCAGTTGACGTTCTACATGTTCTATTGTTGCTCCTATCCTTGGCACACAAGACTCACATTGGGCCATCGCGTGCCCGGAGCCTGAATCCATCTCTTTTTCTCCAGTCCTCATTCGCCACAACATCCCGAGATCCAAGAAAGGCTCCTTCTCGTGTGACCTTTCCCTGCGCTCATTCCATGTTGGACCCAGCGTGTTCCTTCCTTCCTTCTTTCCTTCGTTCCTCCTTGCCACGGAGTGATCCCAGATCTCGATTCGAACACACTCCTCCTGAAGGCAACCTCCAAGGAGTACAGACATTAATGCTCTCTCTGGCTTGGTGGAGCATCATTCTTCCATCCTCCTCGCCCTCAAAGTCAGTTTGAGGCCGTTTCAGGCTCGTTTTGCCACAACAAGAGTCAGAGAGAAAGGCTGAGAAGGAGCGGATTGTATTTCTTGGGGAGCCCTTCCCTCTTCTTTGCTTAGAGATTGAGCCCCCCCTCAAAAAAAAAGACTTTGAACATGGTTTGGGTCGGAAGTCGGAAGTGATATTTGAGCCTTGAGTGAGTGTCTTCCAATCAAAATGCAACTATCTGCAATTCTATTATTGGGCTCGTTCATCACTCTGAGCTATGGTGAGTAGTACGAAGTACGACTGTTGGTCCTTCTGCTCTTTGAAGTCCAGAAACAAAATTAGGTCAAGCCAAGTCACAAAACACCTGTGTCTTTGGATGTTGGAATGACTCTAGAAAAGCATGAGTCCGGCTTTGAGTAAAGCGTGTAACAGATTTACCATTGAGCAAGGAAGGAGGTCCTTTGGTTGGTCATTCATCGGCTAATGTACGTTATGACGGATGGTTCTTCTTTGAAGGCAAATGATGGAGATGTCACAGAGGAGAGCACAGCCTTATGGACCATCTCAGTGTGAATTGACCAGCCACTTATCATTTCCCATTCATTTCTCTTTCAGTCGAGGCTAATCCCCATGCTAAGCGGCTCTACGACGATCTATTGGCCAATTATAATCGCTTAATCTTGCCTGTTGCGAATAACTCGGAAAAGCTAACGGTGAAATTGGGACTCAAATTGTCCCAATTGATCGACGTGGTGAGAAGTATTTTTTGTTACAGTTCCATTCTTTCGCCAACCTTGATTTGAGTCATGAGAATAAATTCTTGGCACGATCAAAGGCCAAGATCACATGTTTTTGGTTAATGTCAGTTTGGCCAGTCAATTTGTACTCTTTGAATGGAAAAGACTTACATCAAGACATGTCTGAAATGTGACAAACCTTTGGTTTCACATATTGACCTTTGCCCTTTGGTCAAAAGTGTTTGTCTTGAATGAAACACAATAAAACGAATATCTCTCAATAAAAGAGTAATGTTACTGCTAAAGGGCAATATTATTTCATAAATTTCCAGTAATAAGTCATGTTTATTTTTCTTTTTAAGGACCTTAAGAACCAGATAATGACCACCAATGTCTGGATTGAGCAGGTAAGATCGAGTGTGTGAAAATGCGCGAACTCTGTATTAGAAATCGTGTGATTAAGCCATTACTTTCGAAGTACGTGCAATTGGATTTGTCCACGAGTACAAATGCACACGCAGACGCACAAACTTACATACTTGCACTACGAAAATAGTAAAAGAAGCCAAAGGGCTAGATAATCTAGAGAACGGTCAATTATTTCTGTCTTATCACGTGCTTCAGATTCTCAGGATACTTTTTTTGGTTTGTGCAATTCAAGATGGATTTCAACACGTCTCTTGGTTGATTTCATTTCCAGAAATGGTTTGATTACAAATTGAAATGGAAGCCTGAAGATTACGGTGGAGTGGATACTCTGTATGTTCCTTCTCAACATATTTGGCTGCCAGATATTGTCCTGTTCAACAAGTAAGTCCATGGTTATTGATAATAAACGAATAGAAATTAGTTCCCTGGTAACCAGGAAGTGTTGGTAAATTGTTGTTTCTTATCAAAACGATGGTCAAGATTGTTGTGGTAAATTATCCGGGAGAGAAATAGGAAGTGCATGTTCAATTAAAACAATATCCTCATGGGATCGATAACAATTGAATCATTTTCTCGCATGCTCGCCTTGAAACCTGAGAAACTGCCTCTAAATCGTGTGAACCAGTCATTGATATGATTTCGATCAAGTTCATCTGCAATCAGAAAGAGATTTTGGTGCTTTAGTGTCCAAATTGACCCCTTTTTAAATTGTGCTTGTCACGTTCAATCTGTTCCCACTTGACATCCAATTTATGGTAGTTCCAAATGGTCAAAAAAAAGTTGCTTTGACATTGAAATTGTACGTATGAGCCATGCTAGTAATTATCTGGTGACAAATTCCTTGAAGAGACCGAGATGTCGCAATCGAGCCCGAATTAATGCCCTCATGTCATCATGCTTATCTGGAGAGTCAAAAGAATTTCTCATCCCATTTTCTACGGTCAGCTTTTGAATAGGCCCTAACTTGCATTCTTTTCAGTGCTGACGGAAAGTATGAAGTGACTCTGATGACCAAAGCCAGATTAAAATACACGGGCGAGTTGATTTGGAAGCCGCCAGCCATTTACAAGTCCTCGTGTAAGATCAATGTGGAATGGTTTCCTTTTGATGAGCAAACTTGTGATATGAAATTCGGCAGCTGGACCTACGACGCCTTTCAGGTAAAACCGAGTTGAACACGACTATCATCTTTCAAGGTCTCCTCCTCCAATTCACTTGTAGCTCGATCTCAAACATATGGATCAATTGAGAGGCTCCAATATTGTCAAGATGGGCATCGATCTCACAGAGTTCTATGTCTCTGTGGAATGGGACATTTTGGCGGTTCCAGCCACTCGAAATGAAGAATACTACACCCCTCAAAGGTACCAAGAAGAGCTCAATCCCGAATTAGATGAAGACGGGAATGCATTGGAATCGGATGCTGAGGATGATCTTATGGAGGGCGAGAGCAAGTCCAAACTTCTCACTGGTAAGTGGGGCTTGTGATCCCGTTAGCCAAGAAACCACCGTGATTGGTTTGTCTTCTCTTCTCATTCGGATATGCATTTCTGGGCTTAGCTTAGCTTCATACAATGTACGTAAATGACAGTAGCGTTACTTCATGATTGGATTGATCTTGACCGAGAGAAGGAAAGTTCGCTCTAGGAAAGAAATGACCATATGGTGTGGGATGTGTGTTTCCCAAACGCGACATTGAAATGTAGGAGTTTGGCTCGAACATCTTGTTGGCAGAGTCTCGGAGAGGTAGAATACTTCAGATTATCTTGAAGCTTGAAATTGGATATAGCTCTTCAACTTTCATTGCCTTGGGCTGATAGTTAGGTTATTAATGTGTTCTTTCGGGTTGAAGTCGAGCCTTGAAATGTTAGTTGAAGACGGGACTAAAATACAGTGGCAGTTAGGCCATATGTTGATACTTCACCTGTTGCACATCAATTTCTTGGAGGAAGCGTGTGACTTCTTTTTGGTATGTATACGAAAAGCGTTTGTCAACGGAGGCAAAACGAATCAAAAGGGGTTTGATTAAAAGGCGGACCCCCCTATCAAGAGGAGTTTCTTCTGGTTTTATGGATTCAAATCGTGCCATATTGCATCCTTGATATTTATCCAAGATTCCCAAATTCCTAAGATTAGACGGCATGATTTGGGTATTCTTCGACCAACTGATACCTTCTCTGTTATTCCGGATAGAATGTCCGTTATTAGGTGTCCTCGACTGAATGACGATTGGTTTGGGGAGGTCTAGAAAACGTGACCTTGGCATCCTATTGCTCAATATTTTGTCAATATCAGTGTTCAATAGACACCTATTTGTAAATATTTTGATCTCATTGAAGTCTCGAAAATTTTCCAATCAGAAGCTCTTAATTACTTCATCTTTTTTCAGATATCACATTTTACATGACCTTGAGGCGAAAGACCTTGTTCTACACCGTCAATCTAATCATTCCATGTGTGGGGATCTCATTCTTGACCGTGTTGGTCTTCTATCTACCATCTGACTCGGGAGAAAAAGTACTCGATTTTTCCTTATGATTTCCACGTTTCATCTCAAAATCCGCTTTTCGTTTAGGTTACGTTGTGTATCTCCATTTTGCTTTCCCTCACTGTCTTCTTCCTCCTTCTGGCCGAGATTATTCCTCCGACGTCTCTGGCTGTCCCACTTTTGGGCAAGTACCTTCTCTTCACCATGATCCTGGTTACGTTATCCATCACGGTAACCGTGGGTGTGCTCAATGTTCACTTCCGGTAAGGTATCAGGATCACATAGGCTTCCCAAACAAAAGCATGAACGTGGTTAAGAGTTATTATGCTTGATATTCCAGATCCCCTTCCACGCACCGCATGTCGCCTTGGGTGAGGAAAGTGTTTATACAAATAATGCCCAAGATCTTGCTCATGGAACGGCCTAAGTACATACCCCGTTACTCTGCAGAGCCAGAGAACAAATTGAGCGTTTTGGAGGAGAGTTGTGGTTCAACAACGTAAGCATCGAAACTATCGCATTTCATAAGAGCTTGCGTGGTTTTTATGTACCAACTTCCGAGAGAAGATGAATGAATTGAAAAAATAAAGGATGGTGTCATTCATTTTCAGTAATACGCACCATTCCACGGTTAGCAGGAGGCACTCCAACAAGCCCAATGGCCATGCCGGTGGCTTGGATTTGTGTAAATTTGAAGAGCATTCCGGTAGGGAGAAAAGGGAAGTACTTTTAATCTATGTTGCATTTGTTCCCCAACATGGTTTTAGCAGGTTGCGACGATTTGAAGGATGATTGTGCTTCGCATTGCCATCACCATACATTGACCAGGAGTACCCTGAGCCGAGATGACATACCTTCCAGTAACGGGATCCAACTCCAGCAACATTCTCCATTCCATAGTTCCAATGTAACCACTCTCACCACTCACCATGTGCATCATCATCACCATCACCATCATCACCATCATCATTCGCATTACTCGCCAACTCCTCCCTCTGTGGGCCACTCCCCAGTAAAGCATAATGACGACGATATTTCCTCGCAAAAATCATCGGAAATATCTGACGCGGACGCACGGAAACCTACAAGCCAAGTGGCTGCAGCTTTGAAAGGCGTGGAATTCATTGCTCAACACATTAAGAAAGCGGATAAGGATCGAGAGGTAAGTTGATCTTGACACAATCCGTCATCTACAGAAAGCCAACTCAAAAGTTTCAGTTACGAACCAATCCAAAAGTCCAAGGTCCAGATTGGGATTGACAGTAGAACTATTTAGTTGACCTCCAACTCTAGTTATTTGGTGTCTCTTCTCTTCAATATTACAATAGCTAACGGGCCTGAAAGTTGCTCCAAAAGCATTATTTCCCGTTTGTTCCGCTGCATGACTCATAACTTCGCCTTCAGGAGCCAGGCCTCTTTTTGATCCGCGTAGCTTTCCAAGTCCATTTCTCTTTCCCAGTTCCCATCCGTAACAAATTACCGATGTGTTTTTTACCATCCCAAGATACTACTAGAGCTAGACAGTTTCATCACAATAGTAGCAAACCCTAACCAGGACTTCAAATTATGATTTCTTTTTTTCTCTCTCTTACCCTGAACACCTTGTTCCTCCTACTCCGGATATAACCCCTCACGATTGTAGGTGATTGAGGATTGGAAGTTTATCGCCATGGTTTTGGACCGCCTCTTCCTCTGGCTTTTCACCCTGGCCTGCGTGGCTGGGACGGGTGGGATCATCCTCAGGGCTCCATCCCTGTATGATATGAGAACGGCCATTGACACTGAGCAATCGACCATTTCAAAGTACATGAACTGATTTGCCATGTAGAGTTTGCTTGAAGAATCTTTGTGAAGATGGAATGTAACTGTAACTTGGAATGTTAACATTATTCAAGGAATACTAAACTGGACCGGAAGCAAAGACCCAATGCCGGCCCACAACCATGTGCTTACTTACTACCTGCGTCTAGATTTGCATGACTTCCATAGACCTTCTAATGAAGAAGTACGTAGATTGATATAATTTTCATTGAAGATGCAAGGAGTGCAATATGATATCCATATCGATCCAACTTGGACGAGGAAGAATGAAAATAATATTTCCATACTGCCATCACAGTGTCATATCCTTGACCCTTATCATCCATCCTCAGGTTCTTTGGAGCCTCCATTTCGCTTCGTTTCCGGTATCATTTAGTCTTCCTTGTTTCATGGAATGAATATCAACAATATCATGGACGCCAAAGTATATACAGTACATTACTCGTAATATTACTGCATTCACGCATAATATTCTTGCAGTCCATCTTTTGCCCGGCTATTCTTCAATGCTCTGCTTTGCGTCGCTCTTCTCCAAAAACAATGCCAAGCTTTCCAAGTCGGTCAAAAAAAGAGCCAACACCCAAGGGGGATAAAATTCAATCTATCAGTTTCTTTTTCCTCAAACCCATTGGTTGGTCATCTCGATTCCTGTTAAACAAATTTTTATCCCTCTTGCTGGAAAATGCATGATGAACGTATTTTGCCAGAGACGGTTGTAAAGCAGCTTGGGGCCAAATGGATGAAGTAACAGATTTCGTGAGTTTCGCCTGCCCATCTGCTACCATTGCCTTGAACTTCACGTACTTACTGATGGTTGTTAGACGGAGATGAGTTCTCAATATCTGCTCTACTAAGAGAGCAACCACTTGTTTTAACCTTGTGCCAATTCTCGATGTAATTGCATTTGTCTTCTTGCATACTCTTCGTCTGTTCTCGGCCAATGAATACTTTACAATCAAAAGCTAAACAAATCATTCCCCTCTCAAACAAAAAACAATAGCAAACTCCACACGTTTTGAATGCCGTTTTGGTGTGTGTGTTTGTGGACTCTTACATCTACTTTCGCTCTTTCTCCCGGCCCATTATTGGAACTTGAAAGGTTTCGTATTATTTATTAGCGACAAATCCAGTTATTGTGATCCTTCCGCCCCCATTTCCTTCTTATCTTCGGCTCTGATACCGTTACGAAAACCCGAAATATATATCATGAATTATTACAATGGTAACCCATCGACACTACTAAGAACCGCATCAACAGATCTGGTGCTCTTGCAGTTGTTTCTCTATCTATCCACTTTATAGGTAGGTAAATGATTGTTTCGTGAGACTATTCATTGCACTTTGAGAACACGTGTTAATGGCTTTACGTTGCGTATTGCATGTTACCATGTTGCATTCAATTGTAGTTGTACAAAAGAAAAGTCTTTCAAGAAATGTTATGACGAAATGGTTGCAGTGTTTTTCTTTCAATGTTTTGCAGTGTTAACTTTCCGTACTAACCACTTCCGTTATGTGTAGGTAATCGAAGATTGGAAATTCATCGCTATGGTTCTTGATCGCATATTCCTGTACATCTTTACTTTCCTCTGCTTGGGAGGAACCTCGTGGATCATTTTGAGAGCCCCATCCTTGTATGACATGAGACCAGCTCTCGGATAACCCTTATCGCACCCCTGAGGAGCTTCCGTCGGATTTTTCTCGTTCCAATCAGCTTCCTGAGGCTGAATTGAATCTAAAAGTGTCCTAACGGTGCATGCTAATCTCCATATTCTGAAAACTCGAGAATAAATTTGATTGTTTCACAATTGTATGACCATCCCTTGGCGTGATCCAGCACTCGACCTTAGCTGTTTCCAGTATTCTTTAGGGGAATTAAACATCGCCATGACTGTTGACGATCAACTGGATGATTTTATCTTGGTGAATGTGGTGGAAACCAGTTACGCCAGAAAATGGAGTTTGTCTGGAGGTACGGATTATCAAATGTCCGTGAACAAATCCAGAATTCTCTTCTGCCATGAGAGCAAGCGAGTGGTTGTTGGTCGAGGTTTATTGAAATGGTATTGCAATAGTGGAAATAATCAGCAAGGAAGCGTGCCCTCTTCGGAAAATGTACGAGAGACGTTCTATTTGGAGATATCGAGTGGTGCTGCTCGTGGTCCAGGAATAATTGAGATATATTCGGTGGAAAAGCGAAATATCCAAATGGGAGAATGGGTGCATCAACGCCTCTTTCCCAATCGGACGACTGAGTGCTATGAGAACTTTTGCAGACTTCTTGCATCAGGCCTTGGAGGCATTTATTATTGTCTAATAGTGTGCCACAATTACCTCTGTTGTAAAGGGAATCGTCGAAGTGGCAATGGACCTCAACAGATTGTGGTTGATCCCAAAGACCCAAAGCAACGAAGGTCGCTTGATGAGGACTCTGACTTTCCACGAACTGCGGACGAAACTTCAAAGACTCAGGAAAGGAGATCAGTGGAAGCTCACACCACGGTTGAAGTCCACGCTGTTGAGCCGGTTAAGGATAGCAAAACACCCACCTCTGGGCCAAGTCGGGCTCAGAGCTTCAAAGAGTCCATGAAGAGTGTTCCCAAGAAACAGTCGATTAAGAGAATCAAATCAGGGATGTCAAAAGTGGTCAAGAACCTGACCCAGAACAAAGGCTCGCTAGAAGACTCATCAACATCTGTTTACAGATCGTTCGAAAAGCTTGATGACTGCTTCGATATCATTGATGAGACCAGTCCCGCCAATAAGTTGGATTATAACCGCATTTTCAGCATTCAGTCCGATGAAGGGGATATTGATCACACTAAGGATTGCGTCTTGGACAACGTCGATGATGAATCTTCGGACTCGATGGAAGATCTGGCCCTTGGAGATTCCTTGGCAACCAGTAATGACTCTTTGACCTTACGAAACTCTTGGTACGACAAGCGAAAAAGTACGGAAGACCTCCAGATCAAGCCTCACACCACTGTAGCTTACGATTCCACCGATAACACAGTCATAGTTATGGATGAAAACGATATCTATAAAGTTCCTCAACCAGAGTTGCCAAGCAATGATCAGTTTGTCAGTTCATGCCAAATCGTTGTCGATAAAACAATTCCCTTCAAAGCCGTCATTACACCACCTGAAGAGAGCCTTCCTAGCACCGGAAATTCCCCGCCAAACTCGAGCTCATCACCAGATTCTTCCGAATGGGACAAACTTGAAGACCCGCCAAAGCAACAAACTGTGGTGACTGTGGAAATGGGAAGTCAAACCAACGTGTCAAATCCAAAACCACGACCTTCAAAGGCGACCAAGGTGATTGAAAATGCAAGCGAGTCGCGAACAAAGTCAGTTGAAAAAGGATTGGAAACCTTGATCAGGTCTGAGCCATTGCACCGGTATGTGGAACAATCCCAATCTTTGATGAGTCTGCGTCGGAGTTCGAAAGTTGGCTCCGCTATCAAACGTTTCGATTCTTCAGCGTCGCCAGAAAAGAAACCCCCAAAAAAGTAAACAAAATGTGTACTTTTATTGTTAACAATTTACTGAGCAAAATGCACACCCATCAAGAATGACAGGCTTACATATTAGATTTATCATCGATCACTGTTTTAACGATATTGTTCAATAGGACCATTGTGTTGTTTCCAATCTTCGAATCCTCCTTTATAAGGCCGAACATCGTTGTAGCCATGTTTTCTTAAGAGATCCACAGCCTCGGGTACTCGACGACCTTTGTAGTCGCTAATCACTAATTTTCCACTACATTCTTTGGCTGGTTTGTCAAAACCGTATTCTTGAAGAAACGTGTCTCGGTCCATATCAAAGGCTTTCTCGAGACATGAGACTGAAAAGAAGTGAATACAATTTAGATTCAAATTCAACAAACTCGAGATTTCAGCCCATATCAGAACCTCATACGCAGTAAAATTTGAGAGCACTTACTTGGAATACAATGACTGTTTGGAATTTGACCGGTTTCCTCCAGCTCCTTTTTGTTCCGGATATCGATAACTACGGCATCGCCAGAAACGACAGCTTCATGAAGATCTTGGTAAGTATATTCGGCCATGTTGCTTCACTTTTTTTCTCACTTTGTTGCTTGATGTGTTCACTTTGATTTACAAATTCTTTCTGAATGTGGATCACGAGCTGTTGGGTTTATATAGAACCTGTAAACGTTTCCCTAAACCTTCTAGAGGGGTCCACTATTGATTGTTCCCCGATCCCGGTCGCTGGCAAAGCGTTTTCCATTGAGGCGGGCCCAAATTCACCACAAGGTGAAGAGAGGGCGGGAGCTGAGAACGTTGATAATTTTTTGCAAAACGTCGGCAATCAACACGGTTCTAACGTTCGCTCTTAGTATTTGAGTAAATGCTACATGATAAAAACTTGAATAACAAATACTTGATACTATAATGAGATGTAAGGTGTGGAAAACTTGGTGGAACAAATACATTTAGCTTGATTTTTGACATTCGCAAAAAAACGTTTTTACCGAATCTGATGAGGAGTTATTTATTTCGGGTTTATTTATCTCCGTAAGAGAGTCAAGTAAGTCATGTTTGGATGTATATTATATTGATATGATCATTATCAAAATGAATTCGGCCTCCTCGTTCAATGTTCAATGGGTCCGTTGTTCTTCTCCCAGTCCAAAAAACTTCCTCGATATGCCCTGCGAAAATGAACGGAATGGCAAATATTGAGTCACTGAACCTTTCATTGCTCTACTTTGTGTTTGTACATAAAAATCTATGGTTTGTATTTCACTTCCCAACGAGACAGTGTCTCTTTCTTAAATATACCATATTGCTTGTTCCACTGTCTGCTATTAGATTACTTTTTTTGCAGTAATGGTTTATTCATATAACAGAGAGACAAAGCCTGGAATAAAACTAATTTGTTCACCCTCAATATAAAATAGGGTGCTCCCTTACTAGAGAGTAGACTGATGAACCTTTCACCGTGTATACTGCAATGTTGTGTCGTAATCGTGTGAACCATGGCAAAGGTTAAACCTTAACACTACGGTTTAACAGCAAGGACGTCGAAGCTCCATATTTTTGCACCAGTTAATTCATCTAAACAGGATCATGAGATTACACGAAAATGCTCTCTAAGCAACGTCAACCGTTTCGAGAGCATTTTGTATGATGCTCATTTGTACGTGGAAATGGGCATCTCGATAGAACTAGCTCATTTGATATGCAATGCCAACAACGTGCCGAAAGATTTTATGCATCACGTTCAAAATCTCTCCCCTTAGGAACAACGAACGAGCGACCTCGTCCTCTAATATGTTGGGAAAGAACCAAGACCAAGTTCTAGCTATTATTCAATGCCTTTGGCTCTGTCTGACCACAAATCAAGTCTTGTTTAAGGAACATAAGGATCAGACAGCAAGAGCTTCTCACTGCAAAGTAGGGTGATGGAAATCAACTGATTTGGTCTGTCAAGAGAAGCAAGCTTAGACTCTTCATCTTCTCCTTTTCTTGTGGCCTTTACATCTAAGCAATTTGTACTAAGGAGGAAAAGCTTGGCCGCACTTCAGGTTTCAATTTACTTCGGCGGTAACGGCAGAAAAGGGAAAGGGAATCCATTTGAACTACATCAGTCAATTACTTTGTTACACGTACATTACACCAGTTACCCTGCAATGCAGAGAGTGTCGAAAGTATTGGGAGCTTGCATAATAAGACCTAAAACTGCCATGTGCCAAATGGACCCGTATAACATTACAATTCTAAAGGTCTTTATTCTCACCCGAGATGGCTGTAACCCAACTTTTCGAGTTGTTCCAATGCAACTTGCACTCGTCGTCCACTTCGACAAGTGATCACTAGAGTACTTGGCACTTCTCGATTAGGCTTCGAGAATCCGTATGTGCTCTCAAAGGTCCCTTCATCCATGGAAAAGGCATGTTCAAGCTCGGGCACTGGAAAAAGAGGTCTCCTTGATCAATGGAAAGGAATTAATGGCTCTAGATAGAAAGCCAAGGTTGGCTAAATATCCCTTGATATCTTATCCAATCTATTGAACAAAGACCTTCGAATCTGACCTGAATAGAATATCTGGCAGATGCTTGTAGAAACATGATACAAGATGTTTGGAAGCCTCACAAGTGTCTTTTTGTCAAATATCTCAACTCCCCCGAAAGGCGTTTTCTGTCCATTAAATGCACTTGCACGTCCCACAAGGTTGAACTATTCGGAAAGAAGACTCACGTGGAATGCAAAAGCTTCCGGGAATTTTTCCTGATTCCTTCAACTCGGAATGGTTCCTAACGTCCACAAGGGTCACCTCCTTCTTCTCAAGAGCCTCTTTCAGACTTGAAAACTCGAAGTCTACAATGAAAAGAACTTTTCTTTAACCAGCTTAAGCACTATAAGAGACTTCTCTTACCTTTAACAGGTGCCATGTTGCAAAAGCTACACAAAATTAAATTTGGGACGGAATACACTTCCAATTGCTATTCTTTCGAGAGATTCGGGTTCACTGAACGCACAAGGAGAAGTCACTGGTTGTTTATACTGTACTAAAATACGGTGTAAGTACGCTAGAAAGTGGACTGACTGACTAACTTGACGAGAAACGAGTACTCCATGCGTCCTTGGTGACCTGTAGCGTTAGTTCTGTGTAGACTGAGGGAAGGTATTTATCCACGAACCCTTCAGAGCAACTACTGTAGTCATCAAGACCTTGGCTGTTCTTGCTACCTGCCTTTACTTTTTATATCATTTTACCTGGTATCTTCAGTCAACTCAATTGTTTAAACGTACTGTTTCACCCTTTACAAATGCATCGAGAGCTAAAATGAGTGACAGGCTGAGCCATGATTTAGGTGAGTGGATTCATCGAACCCAACCTTGTAGATCCGGTCTAGCGCAGATAAGGTTTGTAGTACGGCCAGTACAAAAAGCAAGATACTAGTTGCAAAAGTTCACGTTTAAAAGTAACCAGGTATCACAATTTGTAAGGATCATCGAAGTAGGTGAGATTTTGGAGACTAAAGTTTGTCAGATTTTGATCAAATATATGCAGTTGAAATAGAAATAGCAAAACAAAGAGAAGCAATATGGTACTGCAATCATAAACGTGATGTGTATAACTTTGGATTATTGAAGTCCAAGCGGCAATCAACATCATCGTAGTATTCCTTGTTCCTCGTCAGAGAAAGATTTTCCTTAATACTTAAACCGTCAAACCCTTTAAACAAAAATGAACTTTGGACTGACCTAAATGTGAAGTTCAGAAAATCCAGTTCTACGACTCCGAACCCCATTATGAAATGAATATCTTAGTGACTGCATTTTCGTGGGAAGCCTTAGTTTACAACATTAATATTACCAAATTTGGGACTCTTTTCTACTGTCAAAAATGAATCCTCGGTCGTGTGTTTAAACAAGCAGGAAAATTAAAAGCTTACACTGAAAGTAAAACGCGGATATAACAAAAGCGTATGATTCGGGAATGCCCCTAATTTTCCCTCATGAAGCTTGTTTTTATGTTGTCATTTGTAAACACGGCTTGAACACAAAACCTCCTAGCCTCCTTAATTTCAATCAAGTTTCAAGAGACGTGTTTTTCAAGCAAAAGACAAGCCAATTTTCGTGAAGCACATATTTGGTTCTCTCAGCTTTTTTGTCATCCCAAGCATACAACAATGAATGAAAAATATACCTCTTTCTAAGATGTAATAAGGTATGATTGTCTCTAAGCCACCGCTTTCAACATTTTCCGTCTCTTCATTGTTCGAGAATCTAATATGATGTCTTAGGTTTTCATCTCGAAGGATCTTTTTCCTTTCCTCGGTGCCAATTGGTATGAGAATTGAGAGGACCATAGAGAAATGAAGAGAGGAGGGAACTACTTACGTACATACACAAAAACAGAGGAAGAAATGCCCCTTTCTTCTTTTTCCCCATCTCCATCCTCATCCTCTCTTTCATTCTCATTGCCCGTTCTGTCTTTCATTGGATCATTCTGACTGGACCCAGATTCTTTCAGTTCACGGGATCTATCTTTGTATTGGGGAACTTCAGTACGTAGGCCAGAACTTGAGGAAGGCGAGCGAACAGACCTGACGACCCAATTTCATTAGAAGAAATATCCGATATTCGCTATAGGATGCCCATGGAAAGTGGAAGAGGGTGAGACATCAAGCAAAAATGTCCTCGACCATTACTAGAACGAATGGAATAGGAACCGCAAAAGCGTGGGTTCCCAATGCCTACCAAGTGAGAAGATCAAAGAGAAAGAGAGGAGAAGCAAATTTGGCAAACACGTAGGGACAACTTTGGAAGGTCCTTTCAGTGTTGGTTCTCTGAGTATGAATATGTTAAATGTGTGCAGCCTTTGTTCTCTTTATAGTAGAGGGTGGGTCACATTCCATCCATCGTATTCCTTTTTGGGAACTTGTTTTCCCGCTATTTGCCACAAATTTGCTTTCACCTCTATATGTTTTTCTTATTTGCAACTTTGCTTTGCATTGTCAACCCTGATATCGATAGATTAATGGAATGATAAGACCCCTGGACAAGATTGCTGGATGGGATTGATTTGGTGCCAAGAGCAGAATGGTAATACAAGTGGATCTGAATATGCTTTCTAGACACCATACTTAGCGAAGAAGTCTTGTAAGACTCTCAGGATAATGGACTCTTAATAAATATTCGTCTATTCCCTAACGTTACGAGTGAGTTTTGTTCCCTTGTCTGGAACTAAGAGTAGCTCTCTTGCATCGTGCCTGATCTTAATTGGCTTGAATAGAAACGAATGGGGGGAAATGGAAATGAAGTCTGACGTGTAGACGACTCTTCTCTCTTTGGTGTGTTCCGGCCCATTCGTCCCCTTTTCTTGCTTGTTCCAAGCAACGATTGGGCTTCTTCGGTCGATGATCCCTAATGAGAGATTTTCTGTCTCCGTTGCTTCAACGAGGTGGAACGAACGGGAAATCCGAAAAGGGGAAAACAAAGACCAAAGAGGTACACATGCACAAGGTTCTTCTGCTTCATCCAAGGGATCTCATGACTATTCCAATACCACAAAGAACGATTGGAACCCTCGAAACGGGTGTGAGTGTGCGATGGAAACAGAATACTGGTTGGTTTTCACTGAAGTTTATTGACAAAACGTGGATCATATTCATCAATTATTGTATGCAGTTGTTGTTGTTGTAGAAGTAGTAGTAGTTGTAGCAGTAGTTTTGATAATAAATACTTACAATTATATTGGTTAGATATCTGAGGAGAGTAAAGTTTACCGTCAAATTTAGTGTACGAATGTCCAGTTGTAAAATGGAGCGTTCTGGTTCTGGCCTATCTGATCTTGTTTGTAGTAAATGCTTCTCTTTACGATTGGGTTTGATTGTGGTTCCATGTGTTGGTGTTGGTATTTTTTGTCTGGGTTCAAATTGGAATCATTTTCACCTGGAGACATTCATCGACACGTACATTGACATGTATAAATACTTGATGAAAAATTTGCACACATTGGCAAGGATTACTGCCCCTCGAAAAATTTGGTTTTTAAAGCAGAGCTGCACATTGAAGGACATCTGGTTCAATTGAAGGACTACAACGTCGAGGATCGAAGCAAAATGAAATGAGCGCAAAAGCTCCATTGGAAATCATTTCGAGTTGGTAAATAATGTGGTAAATAGGTTGTACAAACAAACGAGAGACACTAGAGAGCAGACATAAAAAAACGGATCTTGGCAAGACCTTGAGACGTTCTCGCTAGACAATAAGTGGAATTGACGCAAGGGGGTATATGGATAAATAATAGAGGATGGCAGTATTAATGTATATTGTAGAAGTACGTGGTAATGGATGATAATTGAAATGGACACAAAAATTAGGTGTTGTTCTTGAGAGCACTACTGAGGGTTTCGATATTGGATTGAAAGAGAAAGGATATTCGGTTCTTCTTTTTATTGACGAGGGTTCAGGAGCTGCGGAACGTACGTACGTAAGAAAATACGATACGTGTCTGCTTTTACATGAAAACACACCGAGATCGAGAAGAATTAGGGGGGCTGCAAACTTTTCATCTGGACCAGTGTTTGGTGATTGTAAGAGTACAATATGAAATGACTAGATCTATTACAAGGATGCTTTGACTAATGATCTGCCTACCGAGAGCTTTTCCTTTCCATTCGAGGAACAACAAGAAGAGCAACTCGAGGAGGCAGATTGTCTTTAATGAGATTCTTGTTAGCCGTCTCTTGAAATCAAGCGAGAGTAAAAGAGAAAGAGAGAATTGGGGGGGTCGAGAAAATCCAGGACTTTCTCCGGTAAGGAACGGAAAACACGTCCGTATGTACAAACTAATATCAAAATGAGGGTTGTTGTTCTTCTTTTGTACAAGTATGAGATAAAGAACCAAATTTGTACTGGCGGTTCGTTCGACTGATATCGTAAATGCCGCGTGACACTATTGTTCAAAGGAGTAATCAAAGGTCACTAAAGACTTTCACTCATCGTGCTAGCTGGCTGGTTGGCTTATGAGTTCGGCCAGTGATCTGAAGCAGATCATGTGTACACCAAGCTGAAGCTCTCGAGTCTTTCCAAATATTTACATTCTGATGCTGATGATTTCATACGTGTATACAAGCTCATGTTCCACTTTTGGTTCACCGCCCTTCCTCGATGTAACACATTCGGAACACATTTTGTTCCAAGCCAGCCTTGAAGAGGTGTATGTTGGATCCACTTTCGTACACACTCACACGATGACGATGAAGAAGGACACGATGAGGATTGAGTGAGGTCTATTTACATTGAGGGAGAAGAGGGAAAAATTGCATGTGGGCCTTGGTCATGCCGATCACGGATTTGTCCCGAAGAGTAGATCCGCAGTTCATTCGGACACATGCAGTAATGCAACCAACTGGCATTCTCCACCAAGCACACAATATGTACATGTTCGGGTACTTGTGAGCGTTGATGGTAGTTGGTGGTCGTCAATGGAAGTGCTGAGTGAACGTCTGTTGTTTCTTCTTGAGATTGGAGACGATGTGAATGAAGAACTTGTCTATGGATAAGTGGAGGAAGATGATCGGGACGATGCACTACACTAGCGACGAATATATTTACTCTAGGATATTGATACACTCGTTCCCGTGCCAATTCGAGGACATGCACGATTCAGGGTTTGTTTCTTTGAGGACCGACTTGAGTCACAATTCAGAGATGATGAACATGGAGGCTCCACAGATACACGGGAAAATTTCGGAAAAAAGATTGCTGACATTCGGATTTGGTTTTGTTCCCATCGCACCATAGCAAAACGGAAGAGGAAAAGAGGGAAAATTTGGGAAAACAACAGGAGATCTGAGGACGCGTTTCACGAAACTTTGTACAAAATGACACGATGCCAGGTACTCTTTGAGGACCCATCTGCGATGAGTCTTCCGTGCTAGTGTCATCCACATGATAGGAAAAGGTAAAGAAAGAGTTGCCGATGAAAAGGGCTCTTCATACAACATCCACGGCAAAATTGCCTTTCATGCCAGGCTCAAACACTGTTTTTCACTTCTAGGCCGAAAATGGGTTCACGTCACACATGAAGGACGACTCATCCTCATTTACGTGGTCTTGAGCCATGAGTCATAAACTAGTCTGTTCAAAGGATCGTTCTCGGGTGGAACAAGGTAAAGGGTGGGTAAATAGAATAGGTGGGGGTATCACTCAGAACCAGTAGGAGAGTGATTGCAGAGAGGGTGAGCTTTTCTTCTGAGCTACTACGTGGATATCGTTCTCGTTGGGTGGCGGTTGGTGGTGTTCTTGGGATGGGGCCTCTCTGCTAATTGCTCACATCTCATCCTCTTGTTTCGATTGGAGGGGCACCCCGGCTTGATCTTCGCCTACGGCATTATTCTCCGTCTCTTTCTTATTATCGAGCATGCGACCTTTCTCATCGTCCGAGGCCACTTCCACATCTCGGTCGCTCTTGGTGCAACAGCAAGAGCACATCCGGCTGAATAGAATGTACACGCCGTGTCTGGCTTCGGGAGAGAATGTGAAGTAGAGCAATGGGTGAAGAAGGGCTGGAGCGTAGACGGCCCATTTCATCACCGCTTTGTAGGGCTCACTGTCAATGTTCGGAATGAACGGCTCAAACGGTCCCAGGATCTTCCAAGTGGTCATGATGTGGTGGATGTTGAAGAGTTCGAAGGGAGCTCGAGATGTCTCGTAGAAGAGGATCAAGAAAATGGTGATGATCGAGAGCCAGAATTCCGAAGAGCGAAGCTTCCGGGTGCAGCATCCGCATACTTGGACCAATAAGGCCCACCATGGGATGAATAGGAGCACGAACGGAAGTGCGAACGTCAGGATATGGGAGGAAACGTAGTAGAAATCGCTCCCTGGGCCCCAATCACCACCTGTGGCAAACACGCACGCCTAAAAATATGGAGTTGGTTAATGCTTGACACGGGATTTTCTTATCCTACTACAATAGTTGCTCAAGAGACAATTGTCCAAGGCTTGACTTCTACCTTCTACCTCCCATTTCCTTTGTGTTTTTTACTGGGACAAAAACGAGTGTGCTCACATATCCGTAATGCGTCAAACCGTCGGAAACAGATTCTTTTCTATTTTTCCTTCTAACAAGAATCTCGCTTGCTGCGAGTGAATACCTTGAGAGATCTTTCAATCACGTTCCATTCGCTTAATTTCAGATTCCTACTCGTTCTTGTGTGTTACAAGCCACTTTGGAGCCGTTGCACACCGACCCATGTTTTCCCTATGATTGATGAGAGACCCATTGGCCCCATTCTCCGTTACAGCTACCACTCTACGAAGAGTGGCCATCGTTCCTCAAGGTCCCTCCTCGCTTTAGCTCTTGAAAGTGAGAGATTTTCTGTTCCCAGGACGGAAGAGAGGAAAGGCTGTATCAAGGCCTGTCTATGCAAGGCCAACAATGACTGCTTGTTGCTGCTGGCCAGGCTTTCCATTAATTTCATTCCTCAAAAGGGAGTCGTAAATTGTGGACTAGGAAAGGTGTTGCTTGTAGTACACACTAGGCCAAAACGTGGACAGAACTGACATTCCCTTCCTGACTGACTGACTAATGATCGATACACATTGGAAGGCATCTGGCTCTGCTTTGTTGGCAGAATTAGACGCACTGAGTAATCAAGATTAATGGACAAATACGGCCTTATCAATGTTGTAGGTGATCACTTGACACGATAAACCAATCAACTCCCCAGCTTTACCTAGTTCCTCTTCATCTTTTCATTATTATGCCTCTCCTAGATACTTACCAACGCGTCGTCTGGTCTTCGGACAATTTCATTGCCATAGAAATCATCGGTTTCATTATGAACCTGAGCGTAAAACACAGTGGGTACCGCAAAGACCAACGAGAAGAACCAGATCAGGGGAATGTAGAGGGTGTGAGCCCAAGGTCGTGGAACCACCCCTTCTTCGCCGGCAAAGTTCCATTTGCAGTTCTCCACAAACAAATGGAACGCGAGGAACAAGATGGTCAACGGCAAGAAGAACAGAAAGCAGTAGTAGGCAAACTTGTACACAATACAATAGATGCCTCCAAAGTTCCAAGTGTAAGCGATGATCTCCGAGTCCAAAGTGAATGGAACACAGAGACACGCCAAAAGGATGTCCCGGATTGACAGGTTGATGAGCAGGTAGTAACCTGTGGTTCGGGTACGCTTCGTGCACAAACTTGCTATAATGAAGAGCAAGTTGCCAAGAATGGCAATCACAATGGTGACCACATATAAGGTGATCCATCCCCATTGGTTCGTGTCGTTGAGAATGTACCCCGACGAGACTGAGGAGCTTTCAAAATCGGGTAACGAGGTGGATATTCCGTTTCCGTCGTTGAGCTGAAAAGAATCCAAAGTTCTTGTCCATTAATTGTGAAGTCCATGGAAGAATCATTCACACTATCACAAAATGACCTCGTGCTAGACAGGCGTCAATAGGCCTAAACCAACCAATTGGTATTGCTGGTGTTTCCAACGTAGGTTTTTTCCGAGCTCCCAAAGGATCAAGCTTGACACGCAACGGTCTCATTCCACTCAGGAAAAAGAACTCACAGACAACTTTGACACTTTCTGCGGCTTTGCCTGACATCCCTGCATAAGACACCCAGAAAAAAGGCGACTCTAAAGCCTGATTTAACCTCCTAGTACATGTGACTTTTAAAATTCAGTGGAGGGAACGTTTCCCACTTTGAAATGCCTCTGATTGAGAAAGCTTGGTTCTAAGCTTTGACTGGTCACCCATGAGTGCCCACGAGAGTGATTGTCCCGTTTCATCCAACTAATTTGTCATGTAGTAGAGCACATGTTTGCGACACATACTGCCCAAAACAGCCCTTCCCTTTCAACTGTAATGTTCGCGTGAATATTCTGTTGCCAAGCTTGTTAAAAGCCCAATTAAAGCACGATCCTCCTGGTTAGCATTTTGCTAACGCCCATAATAAAAAAGAGGAAATAGACGACTTTTGAGCACGAAGGAACTTTCATTTACCTCGAAAAGTCAGGACTTTCCCAAGAATTGAAGACCACTCTGAGGTAAATCAAGATTGAGCGAGTTCCTGTACGAGGAATTGAATTTGGAATTTGATGTTCGTCGAACAGGAAAAAAAGTCATCGTGACACGACTTCGTGACAAAAACGATGAGAATGTGGATTTTAAAAACCCCTTTTGATGCGTAACAGCGAAGGAAATTGAAAACTGTACGTAGTAGCTTAGGAAACAGGAACTCAACCACATAATGAGAAACAACTGAATGGTAAAGGGACCAAGCCCTTGTCATTAATTACCTTCGTAGCACTGTCTTAGTTTTCCAGTCAGGTGAGCTACAAATCAAACTCGAATTTCTCACCATTTCCTGGCTTTTCAAGAGTTGCTTAGGAAACTATCATCAAGCCTTTCACAACTCAACGGAGCTTTTTTTGATAGCCACTCATTTGAGATTGAGTTAGTGCGCAATAAAAAGAGGTGTTTTATTAAAGGCCGTGAGAGTACAGCTTTTATAAACCCCCCCAAGACCGAGTTATTTTTGACAGCCTTGCGTGAAGCTTTCCTTGAGAAAAAGTAGTGCAATGTTTATTCAAATTTACAAACACAGCTTCTTAACAGATGTTTGAATGACAGATTTCTTGGGAATTTTTCTTACGAGATCACTTAAGCAGTCACAGACCCCAATCTTTGTTTCTGACCATTTATCATTTTCCACAGGAAAAATCGCTCAAAATTGCTTCCCTAACCCATTTTGAATGAATTGAAGTTAGAGTGACCGACTCGAGTCATTGAGCATCCTCTTCAACATCCTGTATCCAAAATCTGAAGCGAGACCATTGACCTGAAGCTGGTCATTTGGAGAAACTGCAATAACACGAGTTGCAAGAGAAACATCTGCTCGTTGTGGATTTCCTGCCAATCAAGCGAACTTGCAGACGCACAAACCCGATCGTTTAGCTCGCTTTTAACTCTGGGAGAACGAAAAACTTGAGAAAACGTGGTAAAAAGTTTACAGAAATTATAATAGTTTACAGAAATTATAGTTTTGGTGTGTAAATGGCTAGATCGAATCAGTTTTCATGTGTGGTGAGGACATATTGATCTTCTGGGACGGAATTTAAAAAATACACCTTGGGGCAGAGAGGTTTTGGTAGAAAACAAATATATTTTTCCGACATATTTTCATGGGACTAATTGGACCTAAACAGTATTTTGAAAGTGTTCCTGGCTAGTCTTACCTCTATTTGTGGAGGAATATAGTCATCTAAAGCATCTTCATAATCTTCGATATTTTCATTCACTGTTTGTTGTATTGTGTTCGCAATACTGGCCATGCCCTCTCCCGCAGCCCGGGCCACGCCCCTCACTGTGTCAGCAGCCTTGTCCATGGTATCCGCCATTTTCTTGGCTCCAATTAATCTGCGGGTGGGTGGATCACTTCACTGGCACTTCAAAGATCAAGAGCAAACACAAACACTTGGCTCATCACAGGCCTGAAGACGGATTCCACACACTGGACAAGAAGCCAAATCAAGTTTGGTAGGTTTGTTGTCCTCCGGGGAAGTGAAACGCCGTCTTCTTCCAGAAATGACGCTACTCTCCTCTGCCAATTTTTACTCTTCTGTTCCCACTTTGGAGTTGGAGTACGTAGCTGGCAGCAAGCTGGACTCACTCACGCACTCATCCACTGTTGTTGGTGAGGCTTACTCTAAAGTCGTTTCGAAAAGGGGGCGAGTTCTCCACCAACCACACCAACACCACCAAGACCAAGCGCAATTCAACCACGACCAGTGGAGTCTGCCTCTTCGTATGGGTGGAAGAGAAAGAGAGAGAGAGAGAGAGAGTGAGTATGAGCTTTGGAAGTTCTCTGGAGTTAGTAGGGCACTGGTCCGAGAAATCAAGCCGACTTGTAGGACAAATCCACGCGTTGGAAACAAGAGTTTCTCAAATGCACACGCATGAACTTTTCTACCGACACATATCAGACTTGTTTTCCCTTGGATGCTGGTGATGCTTCTGAGCTTGGGGCGTACCAATTTGCCTTATCGCCGAGATCTGGAAGTAGAAGAAGAACGAACACTCTTGATGTTAGTACATTTTGACGAGTTGAGGGGTTGGATTCGTTTTTCAGTCATGCACGAGGGTGTGGATATGTTTCGGCTTGTTGGCTGTTGATTCCAGACGCATCCTAGTAGTGTCTCTGTGCGTCTCTCTCTAAGTTAATGTTCCCTGTCATTAGTTCTGGGCTTCAACGGGTGATTGAAGTTTGCCACTCCGTTTCTCTTCGAGCTTGACGGAATTCAATACTGCAGCAAGGTATAAAGATCGAAAACAAAGACGCAATTTGCTTGCGCTATGAGCTTAGTGGGCCGTCCAGAACACTGACATTTGAACTCTGCGTCACAATTAGAGAAAGCTGTCAATGCACTTTATTTGTCGTGCGGTTTTATGATATATGTCTCTACTCAAGCCTGCTTAGAATCAACGTCGCGTTTTATGACCGGCGGTATTGATCGGACACCGCTAATCTCGTTCTTTCATCGACCTTTTTTTCTTTACCTCTCTCTAATCTTTGGTCACGACGAAAAAATGTGCACGTATCACAGCACTGATTGAATCGACCTGGCAATGAATTGTTTCACTTTGCAGAACAAGCCAGCCACTCTGTTGCTTTACTCGCTTCTTCAATTCAACACAAAGAGCTCTCGAGGAGTCTCTCGCCAAACTGGAGAATAAAGACAATTTCGGCTTTCAGCCAAACGCAAGGCGAATAGCTACAAGGAGCAACCACACAGACCAGGGTTATCCTGTTCTTCCTCCTCCTCCTCTTCCTCTCCTGGTCCTCTTTTTTCCCTTCTCTCCCTCGCTTGCTTCAAGTTCCACGTTCCAACACTGGAACAATCTCAATACGTGCAATACGGGTGGGTTTGTAGATATGGAGGGGAAAACGCCGGTCCTGGAACAGTCCAAGAACAGTGGAAGGATTCCGCTCTTTAAAACCTCCGTGGATCGACGGCGTGAGCGCAATATACTAGCTACTACACTGTATGTAGTGTACATTCTAGAGCGTACATCAACGTACCGTAGACCCTAGACGACGCAGAAGAAAGAGAACGAAAAGAGATCTTTCTTCTCCCTCTCCTCTTAGACTCGGATCCATTTCGAGTGTCCTTTTTCCTTGCTCGACCCAGCCCGTATTGGGCCTAGAAGGCCAACGCCCAAAGGAACGCTTTCGTGAAGTCGTGGCGAAAAACCGGAGAAAGCCCCTATGACTCTGCCGATCTAGTCCGCTTTGGTCTTTTGGTCTGTTGGGGAAGAGTCCACAGAAGAAAGACCGATAGTGGTCCCCGAACGTTCCCGAGCTCTTTGGTCCACTTTCTCCGTGATCTAAGTCGTTTTCCCTTCCAGAAGGCCCTGTTCAGTGTTCTTCAGTTCCAGTCAAAGCACCAGCCAGCATCCTATTCTACTAAGGCAAAGGGCTCTCTAGAAACTTAGAGGAAGGGAACATCGAGTAGTCTACAGAGGGAGGAAAAGAAAGAAACTGAGAGGGAGGAAGAGAGGGGAAAGAGAGGGTGTGGTTGCTGCCGACTAAGGAATCTTCGGTATATAAATTGGACCTCGTCGTTCCTTTCGTTTCGAACTTGTGTTGTCACTAGCCTGGCCTTACCGGGCGCATTGCAAATTTGCTTTCCTCCTGCGTTTCGGCCCCCAAAAAGGACGCTAAACTGGAATGGAAAAAAATCAAAACGCGAGGACCGAAAATATCATGGGCATAGTTTTAACCTCTGTTTTAGTTTGTTGGAACAGGGTCGATCTCAATTCGATTAAGCCATCGATCTTGGTGAAGTTTTGGTCACGACTGTTTTCCACGTTGAGTGCTGAAAACCAGGAACCATCTACTCTCTAGAGACAGAGTTTGCGAGAGGCAAACCACTGAGGCTGTTATGTTTCTTTATCGTCTCCCGGCCTCTTTTCCTCGATCAAAGAAAATGGATGGAGGAACTGGGAAAATTCCCACCTATCTCAACTGAAGTGCAAACTGTTTGCTCGCAATTTCTCAACGACCATAAATTCCTGTCAAAACTTAAGTAACTCGAAAAGCGGCCTTCAAACCACAATTCCAAAGATTCAGGGACTGAATAGACCTTTTACAACTGTTACTGCCTCTTGGTTCCTTGTTTCTTGAGATGAAAAAAACGAGTATAGAGTTCGAGTGTATCTAATATAATTGCCTTTTCCCAATTCGCCAAGAACATCAGCGCAGGAAATGGCCAAGATAGTTTTTGCATCATGCTGGTGGTAGCTTTTTTTCTTCGTCCACATCTAGTTTGTTCCACAAGCATTTCTTTTGTTGGACTCGACTTCTCATGGTTTAGTCTCTTTCTAGAAGGCGAACAACCCAAAAAAGGAGTTCTTTGGATTTCATGTTGGATGTTCCATTTTCGTAGACTTCGGAGGATTTCTGTCAACGTCTAAATATGGAAACCTTGTCAATAAGTGAAACCAGACTTTGAATAGAGACACATAAACTTTTCCCATTGTGAGAAACGAAGACTTAGATTGTTCCATTTGATATGGTTGAGGGCTAAATGCATTCACTTCGGTTTGTTTCTCCAACCAGGTGGAAACGTGAATGTCTCAAGACTAGAGTGTGGAACACGATGCTACGCAATTTAAAAGTCATTGCACTTTTCGCTCGCTGGTTCCCTCGTTTTCCACTGAGGCTCGAGTTCCAGCGTTCCTCTTGGTTGTTACTGCCCTTTCAAGATAATTCAGAGGGATCAGTGCACAAGGAGAGGCATCGTGGTGGTTCCTTGGGAGCCAAAAATGGATCCAACTTTTTGGAAACTGGGTCGCGAGAATGCTTGGCACTACGACGGTCGCCGAAGGAAGCTATACTGTATGGCATTTTTTCCGAGATATCGTTTTAAGTGCCGACGTCTTATGGTTCCAAACCGAGGACAGTCGTTCACAATATCAGAAGGGTGGTGTAAAAACCAATCTCCTTAATGGAGAACTTGAGCTTGAGGAACGATCTCCGAAATTCAGCGGGGTTGAAGGAGACGAGAAAACAATATGACGAAGATGACGGTAAAAAAGCTCAGCAAGCTCAGCAGAGGTTTTTAGTCTAGAGGGACGATTGCCAAGCAAGCAAATAGGTATTGAATGATTGAGTCAACCAAGCAAGTTTTATTTCTTAATTGCCATGTTTGCTTTTCCCTTAGAGTCTGAGTAGTTTTCTCATAATTGCTTTCGTTTACCAAATACCAAGACCATTAATCAAATTAACTAAATCAACATTAAAGTTGATATTTGACTAAAGCTATATGAAGGTTCAAACACAATATATCAAGAAATGAGAGAATATTACCTTTATTGATGACTGCACAAGCTGCCTTTTATCCCCTAAAGACACA
The DNA here is from genome assembly GCA_010645155.1 of Tigriopus japonicus. Taxonomy (NCBI): domain Eukaryota; kingdom Metazoa; phylum Arthropoda; class Copepoda; order Harpacticoida; family Harpacticidae; genus Tigriopus; species Tigriopus japonicus. Next base: position 3,680,247 of record CM021318.1, read on the forward strand.
TTTGTCGCATTGCTTTAATACTCCCTCTAGATTCAATGTCTCTTTAAGATCAACGGCCAAGAGTGGTTGAGAGAACTCATTCTCAATTTTAACATGGGAGCACTATAAAGTCTCACTGAGTAGGCTTTATATTGGCTGAAATATCTTTTTCTAGTCCTAATTTGATAGACGACCTCGTGTCTCGGTTGGAACTTTAGAGAATTGTTGGGCGGACACGAGTTTTTACCCTCAACATCCTTGAGTAAGTTTTTTAAGTTCAGTGCCCACTCACCAATTCTCTCCCCATTATCATAAATGCAAGCGGCCTTAGAAGAAGTCTTGATGAGGTGGGTCATGAAAAAAAGGTTGGAACATGACATACGACATCCTTACTTCATGGAGAGGCCTCATTTCCCGTGATGATGATGGGAATAACTAAAAGAGAGAAAAAGCCATTGACCCTAACTTTTTTCTTCAACCTCCAACATTGTATTAGACGAGCCCCCATTGAAGCTGGATTTTTGAGCTAAACCCTTAAAGGCCATGAGAGCACCAAATAAATGGTTTGTGGTTGCCTTTCCATTGTTCTCTGTCGTGCAACAACCAACGTGATGCCTCCACGCACCTCGCCAATAGAGGGCTCTACCTAGAGAACCGCCAATGCGATAAACCCCCTGGAATTAATCCAAATGGATCCCTCAGTGTTCCCCTCCATGAGCCTTGTTTTTTCTTCATTAAAGAAAGACGCCTCTTCCTGCACTTTAGATGAGGAACACTAGGTCGCCTGGAATTGGATTTGTTGCAACTTCCTGGATAAATGGAACGTTGGAAGACGAGGCAACCAGAGCATTGTACAGGATGTACTAGGCTCTCTTTGGTTGCCTCGGTCTCGAGATGAATGCCAACCCGAAAAAGAGAGGTCGAGACTTGAGGTCGTCTTTGCTCCTTCCTGTCTTGTTCCACTTTGCTCAACCTCCATTCTCCAAAGTCGATTTCTCGTTCGTTCCGTGTTGGATCTGAGAAAGAGCAGAGATGCAATGCGAAAGCTTGCTTTCTCTTGGGTCGCTTTGGGCTTTTGCTGTTGGGAAACTTCTGACGGCATACTTGAAAAGAGCCGGCTTTTGTCTCCGTTCAGAAGAGAGAAAGTTCACGAGTAATTTTTCAATTTACTTCGCTTCGAAAACAAGAGGTCCTTTGCAGGGTTTTCATGGGTTGTTTTAGTGTCAAAAATTAAGTTAGGTTTGAGGAGTGGAGAACACGGTTTTGAGAGGGTAACAATGGGATGGATTACAATGATCGATCGATTCTGACAAATGTTTGAAGAAGGATCCCGTTTTTCATGGAAGAATGGTTAACAGGGATTTTTGCGAATTTCAAATTCCCTCTTCTCGTTTGACTGAGTTTGCTTTTGAAGATTTCATCGTGCTGTCTCTCACAAAATTTTCCCATTTTTCTTTGCTCTTTTTTTGAAGGTGTAGAATGATGAGATTGCTCCGAGCAAAGCGTGCAAGATGTGGTAATTTGGGCTTGAACATTCTGAAACTACATTTATACAGAAAGGATAAAAAGACTTCCACTTTAAGCTTTCGCTCATCTTTCAAAAATGGTGCAAGTGAGAGGAGAACAATGTTGGTTTCGAAGAAATATTTTGAATGTTATTAAAGGTCATTCATTGGTTCAAGTGATGGACAGAAAGTTTCGCCTGAAAGCGCGCTTAACAACCGTGTCAACGGTGGATATAAGAAAATTCATTCTAGAAGTAACTTGATTGAAGAAAACTTTGCCTTCAGCAGAAGCAACTATAGTAAATACCTTTTCTTGATAAAAGAATAATCGTCGACTTTTCTCCGACATCCATTCTTAAAGGCAGTGGTGCCACATTTACTCGAAATTTGCGTCCCTTTAAGTTAAGTAAGTCTGTTTAAGGTAGGCCAAGCTACACATGGGAGTCTTTATTGCTGTATTTTTGTTCAGGATAAAAAGGGTACTTCATGTACAAGAGAAATCAATGCCATTATGCTCGAGCGTTCAAGCATTCATTGCCTCAAAAACTTCTGTCAATGAAGGTCATTCATCAAAAAGTGGCAGCGGCTATTTAGGAGCAGATATCGACTACGAAAAATCCCCATCCCATCATTGACCGTCTTTTCTTCAACAAACTTAAGGGGACCATTAACAATTGACTCAAGTCTATTTCATTGCAATTTAAAAATTAAGTTATTTACTGACATAAAAAAAGGTCGAATGGGCAGTTCTTTCATGTAAGCAAACTAACGTGAAGAAAAGAGGGAATTTGGCACAAATAAATCAGTTAAAATAAGTTCTTTGGTGCTCTTTGTATTAGAGCCTTTTTCAGTAACCGAAACATGAGAAGAGTGATCAACATCATTAAAATATTAGATAAACACTTTTTAACATACCTTTTATTTGGAGGGACAGTTTATTTTTGTCCAATAATTCCAACGAATAAGCGGTCTCAACATCAACATACCAAACAATTGATTATATTTTTATTCACAATACCAAGAATGTGGACACTGTAATCTGACAAAATGAGAGTGTAGACTATTTATCATTACATCGTGATTCCAGATTCAATAATGGTTGTCATTCCAAGTATACTGAAGGTAGTTTGCTATTGTCTTTTTTTCTTTTGGATTATCATATGTTTTGCCTATCCGGCTCCATCTTATACTAAACCTATTAATTGAACTAGAGTAATTACACAGAATAGGTCATATCTGAGAAATGGAATAAAACAAAGATACAGATCTGTTTAGAGAGAGAGATTTCAAGTTGACATGTCTTGAGAGCTTAACGTTAGAATGAACGATTGACTTATGTGTAAAAAATGATTTCCGGGATCTGTCCATCCTCCACCGATGTTCCATTGTTGTTCCCAGCCGAATATGAGAATTGGAACGTGACTCTCAGGCCCAAAGGGCAATCCACGCACACTTTTCGCATCCCTTTCGTGCCATAATGTGAGTCGATTCCCTACAGGATGGCAAATAAAATCGAATCAATGGTTTTGATTAGGGATTGAGATCTCAAGCTCACTCACCTTCAACATAGCGTTGGCAGTGTAGTTAGTGTTGGGCAGAATCTCGATGGGCTCTTTAAACATGACACGAAACGTGGAATTGGTTCCATCTGACAAAAAGGACGAATCATTTGAGCCCAACAATCGACCCGAACCCGTGTGGAAGATCTGGATGGTGGTTTGATATTCGGTGGGATTGTGAATACTGCCATAAAGTCCGAAGCCCACAACGAAGATCCGTCGATCCACAATGAACCTGGAGAGAAAGGCAAATAACACTAATGAAATTGTTCCTTACCCCAAAATATGCGTCTACAGTAAATATAGCCTCTTCCCCTTTACATCGATATATTTGTCCATTTTGACCTTGTAACGAGATTCAATGAAGTAATGGCAAAAATGAATAGAAATAACAAAAAAAAAGTTCAGATTTTTTTCCGTTTTTCACTAATTTCAATTTTAATACATCTTCATAATTGAAATTTTTAGCTTAGTTGGTTTGTCAAGAATAAAATTTCTGATTTTGTTTTTAAGGTCCATATGAAAACTTAAGGTTCAAAATGGTTGATAAAACGAAAAAGTCGAAAAGAAAAATGACAAAATAACAAACGAATCGGAAACATTTACGTTTAAGCAAATACAAGAAAATTGGCACTGAAACCTCAGCAAAAGAGCTCCTGTCTAGAATGAATCAATTTTTACCCTAATAGCTCGAAATTTGCCCCGCTTTGAATCAGAAATAAATTTGCTTACCTAATCTTGTCCGATGATCCCGAGTATCCCCAACGACATTCAATCTGCTGAAATCGACAAACTGTTTGCTCTTTGCCCGACATTGAACATCTGGGAATATCTAAGAACTTGACTGGTGGTTTCGGATTCACCGTGAAGTACAGAAACAGCGTCACGGATTCACTGAAATCGACATCAAAACATATTAAACTCTTTCTCTTCGTCAATACCGTAATCGTTTTCACTTACTGATCGGTGAGTATTCCACTTTGACCCGGACCTTGAGCAAATTCCTCTACTGTCATCAGAGGAAATCGGATTTTTTGTAGCAACGGACCTAAAACTGTCCGCTGATTCGACGGATTCACCGACAAACCTTGGCGTGTGCATTCGGCCTCACTCCACCTAAAAAAACAGTTAATTTTTGCTATAGTGGATTCAAAAAAAAAAAAATATTTAATTATTCTCTTACTTGAGGACAGCCGTGAATAATCGAGCTTCTTTCACCCGAAGAGAATCTCGATCCAAGACCGACGAAAGCGTTTCAACGTCGATATCAATGAATCCTTCCGCATTTAAAGCCTCAGGCGTGCATTTATCAATGGTTTCCAGACACATTGTGGCCAATTGTGGTTCATCAAAGAGCCGAGCTTGAGTCAACAGCATGAAGGCATTATCTGCCGACAAATTGTGCTTGAGGAAATCCACGCAATGTTTCTCCAAAGCAGGCACAGCGTATTTCTTGGCCGTATACAATGTCGTCATGACTGTTTCGGGCCCGATTTGAACCTCATCTGAATAAATGAACCGCAAAAGAGCCAAAAAGGAAGCGGGTTCAACATCTGGTAGAGTGATTTCCTGATCTTTGGTGGCCAAATTCGAGTTGAACATGGCATCAAATACCGCCGATCCTACGGAGAGCACGAACCGATGAGCTGGGATTCGCTGTTGAGCCGCATCTTTACCCACGATGAAATGAACATCGGCCAGGACTTCATTGTTGAACATGAAGCTTAAACGGTCTTTTACGGTCATTTTGGTGGCTTGCCAGTTATGAGCGATCGAAGTTAATTGTAATTTCACCACCGAAGAGGGCGTTTTAGCGTCTTCACCACTGGGACTATCGGTAGAAATGGCCACAGTCGAACTTGATGTGTACTTGCTGTTGGAGGCTTGACTTTGATTGACGGCTTGATTGGCGTAGACCGGATTTGGGCGATTCAAAGACACGTTTAGAATCATGTCCGACACTTCAGCCGTAGGATCATCGAGGTCCAGGGGTGATCGGTTCATTGGGAGGCGTGGCTGGGTGGGCCCATTGGCGTTGGCACGCCAACGCCTTGGAGGCACCCCTCGAACTTGTTGAGAAGGCAAAGGAATAGGCCGAGATCGAGATGAAGGATTGAGATTCACGGGTGCGGCTTCATCGGTTTCATTGGAATCCTGAGTGGAACAAGAGTGTTTGGACATGATTTAATTGCTAATTGCTAGATATTATCTACAGTCAAATAACAGGCATATTATTTCAGGTTCCTGAAACAGAGGAACATATTTAATATATGTTCGGGAAGGAATAAAGTTCGTTTCATGTGTCTTTAACTGGTCCATTCATGGTGTGACAACCGTTTATATCTTCATCAAAAGAGCATTTAAAAACAGGAAAATTGTTCCAAACACTCCTAATAATTGTCAAAAGACTAGAACCTTCTTGTTGTTTTTTGAATTGCCTGATGTACTAATAATCCTTGGCTCTAAGAAAACATGATCTACCCAAGTGTTGTCTATTTTCAGCACTCTCAAATAGACCTCACAATAAGACAAGGTTGCTTGATAAATTTGCAATCCTTTAGATAATCCTGACGTGTAATTCTATTTTTCTATATTCTGGGATGAATTTGCCTGTTTTGCGGTTGAATTCTAATGATATGTTTCTGAAAATCCTAAACTTTCTAAATCCTTGGATAACTTCACCCAATCAAACTTCCTACACGAAGAGATGTAGAAGAGATAACTGCGCTCAATTCTAATAACATCCACTTCGATTCCCAATTCCCTCCTCGTAACATATTTACATTCCAATTCAAGGCCAAAGCCCGGTCTTCGTCCTCCTCCGTCCTTTGGTCTTCCAAACCGATTTCTTCCGGCTCATCCGGTTCCACGACTGGGAAATCCTCTCGTTCAAGATTTGACCCATTCACATGACTATTGTCCGATGGGACAGAGGCTTCCATCTCGGCCGAAATGGGCGGAGCCGATTGGGCTACGCCTCCAATACCAGTAGGGGCGTTTAAGCGTTGAGCTGATCGATCCAAGCGTGAAGCCGTGGTTTCCGCGAAAAGCGATGAAGCGCCCTCGGACAAAGAGAGCACAGACGACGATGGAGACGAGGAGGACATCCTAGCCTAGCTAATGAGCCGCATCCAACGAACAGAGCCCGTAGTTGTCGTGTCTCTTAAGGCCTGAGCTCCATCTGTTTCTGAATGTTTTCAAGACTGAGACGGACAATGTTTACTTCAGGTTGACTTTTCAAGTAATTTTCAAAGGGTCAAATAGTTTTTATAGAATCAAGAAATGACGGAAAAGTGGGTGGGACAAATGAAAACCTCGCGATTTCAATTCACATCAACCGATTTTTGTGGTTAGTTTTTGGATTTAATTGGTTCAATTCACTATAAACGCGATGATTGTTTTAAGATCACATTCATTTTTTTCTCAATCTTTGTTCTGGCAATTGTGGGCAGTCTTAGAGCAAGAGTTTGATACAGAGTTCATTAGATAACTTCATTTTTTATGAGAGATAAACGGATTATCCCAATAAGGTTGAAATGGAAGAGATGGCGAGAGGGGTGCTAATTTTCTTTTTGAAAAACGGTGACTTTGAAGATTATATGGCAATGACTGAGCCAATATGGCAGGCCTTGTTGACAAAGGGACGTCGTGAAGTGTTGCCAGATATTGAGTAAATCTATGGAAACATTGGCTCTTGAAGATTCACTAGTTTCCTTCTATCTAGGGCAGGGGTAGGTAACCAGTGGCCCAAGGTTGGTCATTGGTGGGCCCAGGAGCTATGGGGCAAGTCCAAAATAGTGAGACATCCCCAGTACTGTACTCGTGGGCCCAAAGCTATTTGATTGTTAATTTGTGGGCCCCTAACAAGGGTGCAGATTTCAGGCAAATAAGATTCTATGCCCAAAAATATGTTTATTTGCTATTTGCTACCTTTTAAAGTTCATTTGCCATTTTTGGGCAAACAAAAACGAAATTTGTTAACTTTTGGGCAAATTAATACAAAAATTGTCTTCTGTGGGAAAAATAGGAAAAACAAATTTTTGCCCAAGATGATTTGTTTAAGGGATATATTGACTATTCGATGGAATGAAAGTATTTTCTCTTAGATGTTCATACACTTGCATTCCACTTTATTGTTGGTGGAACAAAATGTTCATTTTGCTATATTTTGGTATATTTTCGGGTCTATTTGCTATTTTATTTACCATTTCTCGTTTTACAGTATGCGTCACAAATTTTGAGACACAAGTTTAATGAAAAAATCGTTTTTCAAATTTTGCGGTTTTTAAATTTCGCGCGTTTTTTAATAGTCTCCAGGCTCACGCCAGCACAGCTGTTTTGTTTACATTTTCAATAAACAAGCTCAGTGAAAAATGGACAACCCCAAAGTGAGCTTCCTCCAGTTGATGGCTTGCGGCCAGAGCCTCGAAGAGGCCAGAAAAGAGGTCAAAATTAGCCGTGCAACTGCATATCGTTATTTAAAATCACCTGGAAGCTCAAGAAAGCCGTGCAGACGAAATCAAACGGTTTTGACAAATTATTTGATGAAAAAACTGAAAAATTCGTTCCAAAACCATCCTGAACAAAGTTTTAGAGAAAGTGGAAGAAAACTTGGAATCTCTGAGGCCAATGTTCGAAGATTTGCAAAAAAAATGATTTTAAATTAGTTGCAAAGCATCAGCTGCCACTGGAAACTGAAGCTGTAGTTGAAAGAAGAAAGAAAAGGCAAAATCGGCCATCCACCAGCTGAAAAAAGGCCGCCATGGATTTCCTCTCATCTTCTCAGATGAAAAATGGTTTGTTGTGGATCGCCTCTCTAACAGCAGGCAAGACAGGCTTGTTCTGCAAGGGACTTTTAAAAATCCATCTGGAAGAAGTGCTGATAAGGTCACAAAAGTAAAATTCAGCTTTAAGACCAAAAATCCACAGAAAATTATGGTCCTTGGGGTCATCAGAGAAGATGGTGGGAAGTGCCCCCCAATCTTTGTTCCTGAAGGAGAAACTCTCAAATCTGAAGGATACATTAAGCTGATGAAGAAAATAAAGACTTGGGCTGATTCTCGTTATGGTGCTGGTCAGTACATATTCACTCAAGATAGAGCAAGGCCACACACTGCCAAAGTAACCCTCGAGTGGCTTAAACCAACATGCCTGGTTTTTGTGGTCCAGAATTATGGCCACCCAATTCCCCTCAAATCAACCCTTTGGACAAGGCTGTATGGGCATATTTACAAGAAAGGGTGAACTCAACCAGCCACAACAACACTGCTAGCCTGAAGGCCTCTATCAGGAAGCACTGGAGGGGAATGCCAGAGACCTCTGTCAAGAAATGGTGCTTTATGTTCAGAAGAGATCTGAAAAAATTAAGGGCCAGTAATGGATCCTTTGTGGCTTAAATTGTTCATTTTTGTATTCCTGACAAGTTTTGTTTTAAAAAATTTCCAAAATTTGGCTTTAAATTTATGAAAAATTGTTTTTATGTTGTTAATACAAAAGTCTCAAAATTCGTGACGCATACTGTATATGCCATTTTATTGGCCATTTTGGATGCATTTATTTGCCATTTTATTAGCCATTTTGGATGCGTTTATTTACCATTTTTTGGACCAAAAAGGCATGTTTTATTTGCCAGAAATCTGCACCCCTAGCCCCTAACCTGTCAATGTCTGTTTGGTGGGCCCCTGACAACATGTAATTAAGTTTGGTGGGCCTTGACTCAAAAGTGGTTGCCAACCCCTGATCTAGGGTAACCTGTTTGAAAAAAATAGAAAAGTAGAAAATAGAAACCCAAAGTTCATCTTTAAACTGAATTTCAAGTAAAGAACCAATTTGCTCGTTTCCTTTTAGGGGGAAAAATCTTTTTCTCTCTTTTTAGATGCCCTTTTCACATGGTTCTATTCTAGTGATGTGACTTGGGCGCTTGGGCAAGCTTTTTTTTCTTGACATCGTACACCGGGGTCGCCAATTTACCTTCAGTGAAATGGTATTCCCTTCTGCCTACCTACCTATCTTCATAAACCGGTTTTTCATTAAGAAGCACTGAAACGCGCCCCTGACTTTTGCAACTTTGGATTAGGGTTGCAAATTTACCTCAAATTGTGTTTGCTTGAGTTGGTTAGCAAAGCACAAAATCTCACTTAGGCGACCCTACCTTGCAACCTCCCGTGAAAAAACTTGCCCAAGCCCAAATTTCACATCACCATTCTATTCTCTATTGCCCAACAACACCACAGAGTTGCCACTAGTGATGTGTTTTGAACCAGGAGTGCTGCCAGTTTTGACTCGGAAGTTTATTGCCCTTAAAAAGGGCAGGTTGTTTTGAACTTTTTGAAAAGACCGAAACAGGGACCAATTTGGCAACACTCGTACTAGTTCGATTTCGAGTTTCATCCATAGTTACAGAAATGGATTTCGAGTTGGCAGTGCTGCCATAATGGTGGTCAGATTTTTGACCCTAAAAACCAAAATGGCAAAACTCTGCTGAAAATCCAACTCAAAACACATCAGTAGTTGCCACATGATACAAAACGCCCCTTCTTTAGAATGTTTCAATATTCTTTAAGCAGGGGTATAAACGAAGTCTGGATTACGAGGTGCCAAAATCCTCAGTCCTTCCTGACTTCTCGTCATCATTCCACCCGGCGTTTTAGTCTTCGATTTTGGAGAGGAGATCACAGTATCGGGGATTAATGTCTTGGATGAACTTGGTGCAAGCGGGCTCCGGCTTCTCAAGAAGCTCTGAGGGGGCCCTGGGTCAAAAACGTTGAAGAACCCCTGCTCTAAAGTATAGAGTGAAATCATGAGATGCGACCTCTTGCGGGCGTAGGCGTTCAGACCCATGAAGCAAAATTTCACAACGATGGAGGATTTTAAACAAAGGTTTAAAATCGACCACGAGATGATGTGAAAGAAGGGGGCAATTACCATGTTCCAATCTCACTTGGCTTTTCTCTGTCCTTGCTCTCGCCTTTTCCGCCATCTATTGACGGATTTTGAAGCTTACGTTCCTTCGTGTTTCTTCATAACAAGTATAACCAATTTTTGACTATCAGGAGTTGTCCAATTGTGCCGACGACTGTTTTCAAAAATGAGGACCACGATCAGATTAAACACTTTGTGAGGTTTAATTAGTGGGTCTACACTTGAAATAATTGAAGAAATTGGTGTTCAAAGTATCCATTTTGTCAATTCTTGTATTTTCCTTAATGTGTCAATGCTTAGCTTTGCTCTACGGAAATATTTTTGGACTTTTAATATCTATTTTCTATGTCAAAATATCATAATCATAATGAATCATAATGAAGATAATTTGTTAAGGTGTGCATTTTAAATTTGTTAAAATAACTGTGCTAACTAAGGATTTTAGTAGTTTTAAAAGATTAAATACAATTATTTAAGCTTATCTAAAATGAATACCTTAACAAAATATCTTTATAAGGGTACTCTGACTTTGAAAAATGATATTGAAAGTCCCCAAATACCCAAAGACATCATGGCATTTTTTGACCCAAAATTCAATGGGGAGCAACTTAACGTTTACTGTAATTAATATATTAGTTCAGGTCCAGGGAAAAAGTCATATACCTAAAAACCTATTGATAATAATACATTTTTTAAAAGCTATTCAAACCATAATTAGAGACCATTTAGTTACGTGTTGAATTCAAATTGAATAAAAATACACTCATCAAAAGCTGAGTTATTTGGCTTTGAATGGTCAATTTTTGACCCCCATGAAGACGAAAAACGCCACAGTTATATCAAAAAACAAATACCCAAAAATTCTATTTTGCTTTTCAATGTCGGGAATGAAAAAGATTAGTTGAAGTTTTTAAGTTTATTTCAAAATAGCTTAAAGTAATATATAATATCACTTAAAATGCACTTAAAACAAGATTTTTGGAAAACATTTATCTTAACTATTTCGAGTCCACTTTGTTACGTGTTCATTCAAAATTTCAAAGAAATTTGTCTAACGGATTCGTATTCAAATTTCCGATTACTTTCAAGACCATGTTCAAAATGGACAAAAATCAACACTTGAAACATCAACCAAATTTTTCAAAATTTCTAAGAATTCCCATCTTTGAGTGTCTTTGACATGACAAAAAAAAATTATGGCAAAATGTACTTAAAGTGCCTTTAAAGCGAAATTTTATATTGTTTCGAACTTTTTTGAAATAAAAAAAAACTTAAAATGACTGTTTCTTTCGTGACATTGAAAAGCTATATGATATCTTTGGGAAATTGCTTTTTGATTGAAGTGTAGCGTTTTTCGGCTTTTTGGGATCAAAAATGATCCAGTCAAACCCAAATAACTCAGCTGTTGAAGAATCTATTTTTATTCCATTTAAATTCAATGGGTAACTAATTGGTCTCCAAATATGGGTAACATAGTTAATAAAAAATGTTATAATTCATAGGTTTTTTGGTATATAACCTTTTCCCTGGACCTGAACTCGGATATCACAATAAAAGTGAAGTTGTACCCCATAGAATTTTAGGTCCAAAAATGCCAAGATGTCTTTGGGTATTTCCATACAAACCTATAAAGCCCTTTAAAACACCGTGATGTTGGTCACTTCCTTCTTTAATGCAATGAGCTTTTGGAGGGATGCTAAGGCCATAGTGAGATATTTAATATCGCCAAATTTTATCCCTTAGAGTATTTGATATATTGCATTAGATGCAATATTCGCAATTTGTTTAAAAAAAAAATCAAAAATTTGCAAAATTCGTTTCTTGAAAGGAATAATTTCAGTCGTTTCTGCCATTGTTTTCTGCCAGGTTGTAGAAAGTGGATTTTTTTTTCATATGCCATCACTGCCTATGAGGATCTACAGCAGGGGCCGGCAACCTATTTTGAGTCAAGGCCTATCAAATTTATCTTGGGCCCTCTAAACAGATACTCGAAGGTTTGTGGGCTAACAATTCATTGATCATAGAGCTCTGGGCCCCCGAGTATGTACTATAATTGGCTTTTGAAACAACTATTTTGGACTTCCCTATAAGCTCCTGGGCCCGCCCAAAAGCACCCTTGGTGCTTGGGCCCACAGGTTGCCGAACCCTGGTCTACAGGGAAATGACATCACGAACAACCCATGATTGTTCCATGATGTTGCCCTCCAATTTTTGTCAGGAATATGTACAAGCTGATCGTGTTACAGCTTTTGAAGCAGGATTAGAATTTTTTTTAAATACTATTTCTGATTAGATCAACTCACTATGCAAGTAAATCTACCATCACCAACTCGTTGGGAACCAAATATAAAAATGTTAATTGCTTGCACCACATTGATAATTACTTTTGTTCACCAGGAATCCCATTCCTTGTGAACGAAAAGAGATCCTTAAAAGCTTGGAAATTGAGTAAGCACGCAATTTCATTTAAGTAAGGAGATTGTGGCTAGAGAAGCTTTGAAGTAATAGATGATATGAAATGCAAAGAACAACCTTCGAAAACGGAGAAAGTTGTCCAGCCGAGAAATTTTGACCAAAATCTGTTGACAGGGATCGGGAGTAAAACTAATAAGAAAGGAAATGAATATGAAATTTTTTGGAAGACTACAATAAGTGTTGTCAAAATTAAAAAAACAACATTCTGGTAATCGAGATGTTGTGAGTTAGACAGCATACTTGTTTTATCTTAACAGATCAAATTGGCTTAAAATCAGTGGATTGAAATATATACTCCAAATTGGGCTAAATACCCTTACCAACATGTTTTTTCCACATCAAATCCGGAGACACTATCCTCACCGTGACGTCACCAAGAGTTCTTCTGTCTTAGCATTGCTCTTGTTCGGAACATGCATAAACGTCAAAAGACTTAAATAAATGCATTAAAACGAGCGTAACTATGGTAAGTACTTGCTCCGTGCTCTCCTGCGCAAGTCCACGGGGCAAGGACATCATGTACCATGCATTCCCAAATAACCCATCAATGGTGCCAATCTGGATAAAAGCTTGCTGTGGAGGTCAAGACTTGCCAATGGAGCCTGGCCGTAGCCCTCGGGTATGTTCTCGCCATTTCGCCCCTGATGCTTTTCAAAGAGATCTTCGGAATGAACTTCTTGGATTGGCTCCTCGACGTCGATTAAAACCGGATGCCATTCCTACTTTATTCTTGACCTTTGAAGATTCAGGTGAAAAAGCGCCAAGAAAAAAAAGAAAACCTTACCAACGGAACAATAACCAGAAGAAATCGCAGTCAGCTTCTAAATCCACTCTTGATTATACAATTTGGGTGAAAGAGAAAGTTTTGCCTGATGTGAAAGAGGAAAACGAAGTGGTTGATGGTAAACTCCAGGAACCAGAGACAACTATACCTATCATCAAAAGAGATCCGTTAAGCCTGGAACCTAGTGATGAAGAAGATTTATTAATGGAATCTAATTTTGAGGATCACCCTTGTGACTTCATTAAAGAAGAAATATAATTGGTGTATGCCATATTCTTGTTAAGTTGTAGTAATGAGTGATTAAGGGAATATAAATGTGAGAATTGAATGGACATCTACGCTTTTCTTATCAGCCATTTCTTGTTTATTCAACATCTTCGGCATATATTATTTAATTGGAATACTAGTCCTTCATGTTAGTTATATATTATCACTCATTTTGCAAAGATTGGCTGAAAATCACTTAATACGCATTAATTATCGAGTCATTTAGCACCAAAAAAAAAACAATATTTATGATGCAAATGTTAAAGGAGCTCAAAAACGCAGAAGAGGGAATAAAATTTTATACAGAAAACCCTTTATACCTTTACCTTAAATGCAGTCTTGAGAAACGTTTCAACTAAAAAGTCGTGTATCTCTTTTAGAAAGTGGCTTTACACCTAGATTTATTGCTTAAAAATCAATGATCCCAAAACATCCTTTTCCATACGGTCAGCGTAGCGCGATGAAAATACCATAAGATTTGCAAGATTTATTTTAAAAGCTAATTGAGCCGATTTAAATCATCATTTGAACTGAACACAAGTCTAATCTTTGGGTTTTTTTTTCAAAAAAACACATATTGATGTCTGCCAGCATCATATCGCTTTGAACCTATATGATAAAGAATAGTTTGCTCATATTTCTGGTCACCTTTATGTTTGTCAATAGATAAACAAATCTGTCTCGGTTCAAAATGGGTCTTTAAAATTACTTTTAATTAAAAATAAAATATACCACATGTGAAATGGGTCTTTAAAATTACTTTCCGATGGTTTGGCTAAGCCTTTGGCCCGGTTGGGTGGGACTGATCCTTCTGGTCCCGCCCCTAGAGGCGGGATTGAGTTTGTCCATTCCACCGTGGGAAGTGACTGAGCTCTTGGGTAAGCCTAAAATGACTCCGATCCAATGGGTGGATGGATCTCTCTCTCTCTATTTCTCTTTGTTTTTAGGCACGAATCGCGAGTTGAGTTTGGTGCGTCATGGGCGTTTCCATTGGGCGGCCATTGGATTTACCGTTCAATTGGCTGAAAATAAAGACAAGCTCTACTTTGATTGGCAAGCTACCGATCAGGTAAAACTATGCAGTGCTCAGATCATAATAAATCACGAGGATTGAACGGGCGGTACTGATGAGCTTGATGGGAGCCGATCGGAAAACAATAATTAATACAAGGCGGCGAGATACTAATATTGAGAAGTTTTGGATTTTTTAAGACATTGTTTAAAGGCTTCTTTCACTATTTTCTTTGGAAATTTTCAATACAACTTTGGGGATTTATGATTTACAAGAATTCCAGAATCCCTCTTCATAGCCACTGTTCATCATATTTGCGTATCTTTATAACCTTTACTATTGACAAAATTCAAATCTATGTTCCTAGGCGAGGAAAAACCATTATCAAAAAATGTCAACTCGTGAATGTTAAAAAAATATGTGAAAATAGGGCCCGAAAATAAATTTTTCGGTTAAAATATAAAATATTTTATAAATATTTCCCACTTTTTCCGGATTTTTTTAATATTTTGGCTGTTTCAAGGAAAAAATAAATATTTTCTCGAATATTCTACGCGTGTTCAAAAAAAGTATTTCGGGCAAAATTGAGGAAAAGAAATGAATAAGAATAAAATAAAAATTAAAAAAAAGGCTCAACAGAGCCTTCCCAAAATAAACCCAAAATACAAAATAGCATTTGTACTAAGATTAGACATTCACACTCAAAAGTACTGTCATATACGAAAAAACTGCGCCATCTATTGAGGCAATAGCAATCTATCAATATCAAATAGATTAAGTAATTTTAGTCGTGAACTATATTTCTGACAACAAAACCCCATAGATAATTTTCTGCTCTCGATAAAGATATGGAAGAAAATAGTTGAATGTGTTGAAGTTATTCACTTGTCAACTTGGTTTGTTCTTGTGGCTTTTAATTCACACCTTCCACATTAACATTTTATCCACTGACTTTGCTAATTGGTTCTTGCTCGTTGCTTGTTTTACCTTTTCAACAATATTCTATCTTTATGCTTGAAGTTCCTCCTGGGTAGTTGTTCCCTTCGACCGTTAGACTAATGTGAAAAATCAGGATGCCCATGAAAAATACCTTTTCCATCTTCCAAAAGTAGAAAAAATATTCCTTAGATTTGACCGATATTTTTAGCTTGAATAACATTCTTTGTATCGGTTACCAAATCCACAATCATTTTTGCGACCAAGAAGGTGGATGTAGAAGTTTCTACAAGCAGTACAATTTAACATGAAAGGCTTGCATGCGTGAACACGACTAATACACCAATGGATATTCCAATTCTAGATTGAGTACGCCATCAAGATCACTACAAGTGACTCGGTAGCTTTAGCCCAACCTCACTTGAACATATCCCATCGTGGTTTGGTGCCCACTCGACCCTCAATTTGGCGAATCAGTCTACCTTGTAGCCAACAAAAAGCCGGTTTGGTTACGCTCCACATCGAAATCGGATTGAGCGGTTCAAGTTTAGAAAATGGAGCTCAGAATATCGTCTTAACCCGTACAAAACAGTGTCAATCAGCATCTGATGGATCCACGGGTGAAGTGTTTTCGGAGATGATTGAGCCGGATCGAACCCCACCTCATATTGTGTTTGCGAGTGTGGTCTTGGCCGCTCTTGTATTGGCTTTGGTTTTGGCCTTGATGATAGCCGTGCTGCACATTCGAGCGGGTCGCTATATTAAGGCTCGTCAAGGAAAATCATTGGCATTGAACGATATGAGAGGAGCTTTGAGCCAATATCAACCCGTAGGTCAAGGCGATCAAGTCGTGGCACATCAACATCCGCATCATTTACTCCAAGGCCAAATGCTAAGTAAGAGAACATACCTCTTCATGTATTTCTGGTGGGATTGATAGGTATTTTAGAAACTTGGTTATGAAATAGGATCAGTTTCAAGTTCTAGATTTTGCTTTGTAGTTAATTAATTTTTGATTCGAAAATTCGATGGAAAAATATTTTTGAGAGTTAGGAGAAATCGGTTTGTGTGAAAAAGCAAATCCTCATTAAGTGGTGAGACTAAAGACTCTTGAAAAATCATCTTTAGCGTGTCCTTCTTCATAAAAGGAGTTCAAAATACGTTTGTTTTTATTTCCTTAATTAGATCCGAATTCTCAAATGATGTCGGCTCACTTGGATCGACCCCCGTCACAAATGTCCTATCCCAATGGATCTCATGGAGTACAACCTCCAGTATTAGTGGGTGGACTCGTTGGATCCATGGATCTCATGTCAGATGCAGAATCTCGAGTCACCGAATGGGTCAATTCTCAACAACGAAAGGGTTTGCCCCATCACAACATGCCTCCATTTGAGGAGATTTACGACCCCAAAGAACCCGAGGAAGTCATGGCTATGCTCGAGATAGACCGACTCCGATTACGATTGGATCAATTGCTCCAAGAAGGCACTTTTGGACGAGTGTATCAGGTATTTTCCTCGTAAATAGGTAAATATTATTGTATGGGCAATGGAATATGAGTGTTTTCCCAGGGAACTTTGTTAACGGCGGATGCTGAACCGGAGATTGATGTGGTGGTTAAGACGGTAATAGCCGGTTCTTCAGCCTCTCAGTGCGAACTTTTGATCA
The DNA here is from genome assembly GCA_010645155.1 of Tigriopus japonicus. NCBI lineage: Eukaryota > Metazoa > Arthropoda > Copepoda > Harpacticoida > Harpacticidae > Tigriopus > Tigriopus japonicus. The sequence goes on from CM021318.1 coordinate 3,697,356, forward strand.
AAGAGGGCGTGGCATTGCAAGGGATTGCAAATAATCACGTTCACACCCTCATTGCGACCACATTTGACGGTACCTCGCCAATGTTGGTCTACCCATATCTTTGTCATGGGAATCTTAAGAAATTCCTCAATAGCAACAACCAAACTGGATTGTCCACTCATCAAGTTGTGAGTTTGGGTCTTCAGATGCTTCGAGCCATTCAACATCTCCACAAACGCAAGATCATTCACAAAGACATTGCAACACGAAATTGCGTGTAAGTACCTGTAGTTTTTTTTTCAAGGCTTGATTCAATAGATTTATTTATGGATTTAATGTACTTTTTAGATTGGGTGAGAATCTCAATCTTCGATTGGGCGATAGCGCTTTGAGTCGGGATTTGTTCCCATCCGATTATCATTGTCTTGGTGATAATGAGAATCGACCGCTCAAATGGATGCCAATTGAAGCCATTGTTCAAAAGAAGTATTCCAGAGCTTCGGATTGCGTAAGTTGATAATGGTTCAGTTGATCAAACGAATATTTTCAAGTATTCCTTGGCTTTTACAGTGGTCTTTTGGCGTGTTTTTGTGGGAGTTGATGACCCGAGCACAACAACCGTTCTCCGATATTGATCCATTTGAAATGGAGTCCTATTTGATCGAAGGATATCGTCTCCATCAACCCATGAATTGCCCCGATCAACTTTACTCAGCTTTAACTTCGTGTTGGTCGGCCATTCCTGAGAAAAGAGCCTCAGTTCAGAGTCTGTATTCTCATTTACAGAGCCTTCAAACACAACTACAACAATTTGTTTAAGTCTTTGTGCATTTTCACTCTCTTTTTCTCAATGTCACAGCGAAAGAATGTATGATGGAATTAGAATGAATACAATTTGCGTAATCTTATCACACGGATTGTTCGGAAGACACGGGCATTATCCCGTCCATCTCATCTTCAACGAGCGGAGTTTGCAGAGTTAAGAGTTCATCTTCGGCTTTCTTCCGTGCCAAAGCCCGATCATGAAGTTTGAGCACCAAGAAACCCCTCAATGTGGATAGCATGGCGAAGAAGCTCAAGGTGATCATCAAACCCATCACCCCATGCCATCCCACTTGTTGACTTATGAGTCCAATAATGGGTCCTTCAACAATAGCACCGATACTTCCAATTCCATTGACAAGACTCGTCACACCCGCTCCCGTATTTGATCCATACTTTTCGCCAATCATCATGGTCACGGATCCGGTCAGAAGGGAATCGGGTCCACAATTGGCCGCACCCACCATTAAAAGTAAGCTACTACAGTAGATGGTCCCCCAAGAAGCGATGAACGCGATCAGAATGAAACACACCGTGCCCAACATCAACATGAGAAAGATTCCCCAGAGAGGTTGATGATTGGTGCAATGATCCACGAGCAGACCCAAAATAGGCCCACCCAAGATTCCACCCACATCGAACATGGTTGAGAATATTCCTCCAGCAGTTTGGGAATACTTGAGATGATCAATGAGATACAATGGCAACCACATGTGCATACAATATCGGACGAATTTGAGGCAAAACACAGCCATGGTCACATCGGCCACACCCGGAATACTCAGTAAAAACGCATAGGATTGACGTTTCTTGTCCTTGGCAAGATGTGTAGGAGACACGTAAGTCTTTCCCGGGATCTCCATGAGCATATCTTTGGGTCCCAAAAGAAATAACAGGTTAAAAGTTGCCATGACCAGACCAGCGATTCCCGCGGGAACATACACCCAAGGCCAACCGGCTTTTTCTTGAATATAAATGGCCAATCCCGTTCCAAGGAGAGCTCCGGCATATTGAGATGTACTTATGATCCCGAAAACTGAGCTCAACCTCGAATCCACGAACCAAGAGCTTAACATCTTGGTACAAGCTGGCCATAAAGGAGCTTGACCAGCTCCACTGATGAATAGACACACACAGATGACATAGAAACTATTGCCAATCCCGATCATCATCATGGCTAAACTAGCCATGCTTAGACATAGAGCGATCAAATAACGGGGTGGGATCCGGTCCCAAACATTGGAACATAAGATCTGGACCCCGGAATAAGGTAGAAGTAAAGCCAAGTCCAACCAGCCCAATTGGGTTTTGGTCAAAGAGAGGTCCATTTCGAGTTTGGGTTTGATGATTCCCAAGGGTTTCCTGAGACAGTAGGTCACACAATAGGTGACCCAAACCAAGCCAAAGATGAGGCATTGGTGGTTTTGGACGAGATTCATGTTGAAGGTTGGAGATCAGCTCTCTTGATAAAAGAACTCCATGGTGGCTTCCGAGACGATATCCGGTAGTCGATCCCCGGAAGTTGGGATCAAGAAAGGATCCTTGAGGAACCCGGCCACTTGTTGATGGCTGGGCTTCTCATCTGGCAAAGTTCTGCAAAGACAAAGACCCCCAAAAAGAAGTTGGCGCTCGTTCTGTTATCGCATTTGTGGTTCAGAGATAAGCCACCATAATTTTATGGGGAACTTACGAAGTCAACTTTTCACGAGGGACATCCAGGAAGTTCAAAAGGACCTGAGGCACTGGGTTCATTCGCACAAAATATTGGATATAGTTCTCCAATCCACTTCGTCTTTGTTCCAAGACCTTATGGCTGGTGTTTCGTAACTTTTTCGGAGGGAATTCCGGTGTACGATAACTATGCCGAAGCTGAAAAAGGAGGTCCAAAATCAGGATCATCCCTCGTTAAAATGAGAAGAGCCACAATAAAGACACTTGCTATTGGTTTACAGGGTTGTTACATATTTGATTACAAGGTATATATTCCAAAG
>CM021318.1:3701606-3745143 GCA_010645155.1 Tigriopus japonicus
CAAAAGGTCCTACAGGATGCTTCATTTTTCTCTTTGTATTCGCAAACGAGAAAAACGCCTTTGGATTAGTCTTAACCTCCTGGATCACTCTACTTTCCTTCTCTAACTGATCGGAATCAATGGAGGCAAAAGGATTTCTCCCGACAGCTTCAATCCGACCCCCAGCAGGATTCGAACCTACGCCGTCTGGGGAAGCACTTACACTCGGCACTTTTAAGAACGCGCTAGTACGCGTGGCCACTCTATTCATTTCTAAATAATCAAATAATTCGATTAAAAATTAAATGGTTGGAAAAACCCACTACACTAGTCCGCAATCAGTCTACAAAGTAACTTAACAGTCTCAGTTTGTCTCGGTATACCGGTCTAAATATAATATAATATAACGACCCTAAAGTCTTGATACCATCGTTTATGGCCGATTAGATAATAACAAAGACAATGGATCAAAATTGATGACCTCTTACCTCTTGATGCAAGGACAAGAATTGCGAGTATCGCTTGTCTAACCGCGAATATTTGCCATAAATCGACACCTCGATCTGATAGACATAGTACGGTTTATGTTGTACGAGTGTTCCTCGCGACGTCTCCACTTTACTGGATTCCACCAAGCTATATCGAGGAATAAACACCCGCAAGAACATGATGATGATTGGGCTGAACAGGCTCACACCAACTCGTTTTGGGCCTTCTCGGGTCAGGAGTCAATGGATAACTAGAACTAGACATCATGCTCAGTTATTCTAATCTAACTCGAAAACTAATCTGAAAATGGCTGTAACCGGTAATCACCGATGTCAAAGATAAGTGACGTCACATTTGACCAAATTTAAACCTAACCTAACCATACTTAAACCTAACCTAACCTAACTAAACCTAACCTAACCTAACTTAAACCTAACCTAACCTAATTTAAACCTACTTTAACTTCATTCAAACCTAACTTAACCTAAATTTAACCTGAGAGGTGTGACGTCACTCATCTTTGACATCGGTGATTAACGATTAGAGAAAATGGCAGGCTCACAAAGCCAATGCAAGAAAGAGGGAGATCTACCTGGAGAGGTGTGGTTGGTGGTGGTGGTGGTGGGGCTTTCGCTTCTTCTCCCCTGGTCTGTCAATTGCTTTCCAAAATTCAGGCCTAGGAACTAAGATGGCTAGGCCTGAGGACAACAAAGGGCCTGTTTCGCCAGCTATTTCGGCTGGCAGACAGGAGAAGAAGGGCAGGAACGATCAAGGTTCACAATGGACCTGTTCCAAGTGAATTTAGTCATGAGAGTTCTTGGAGTAGTTGAAGGTAAACGGGATGAATCCAAGGTCGTTGAACAGATAAGAAGCTCTATCAAGCTGAGAGGTGAAATGAATAAATGAACCTGATGCTAGAGATGCAATCCAATGTTGGTCTTCGAGAACGGTTTCACACGCAACCTATCCCCTTTTCTTGCATTTTTAAGATGCGAAAAGGGTTTCGTTATTTGCTTGACATGTGCATGATTGATAAACCAGAGACAACCGTGTTATGTGCTCAGATTTTTTCCATCCTTTGACGAACTAGATCAAACTGATGCTGACTCGATATTTTAAAAAAAACCAATAATGTTTCCCCCTACAAAAATTCAATCAAAATTTCGCGAATTCTTGTAAAACATTCGAAAATAACTCGCGAAGAAAGGGATTCGAACCCACGCCTGAAAACTTCAAGCTACTCACATTTTCAAATGTTGTCCGAGTCTAAAAAATGTAAGTAGTTCTAAGAACATGATGAATAAATAGATAGAAATCAATGTCGGGCTAATGATTATCTTGTATTTCTGAAAATTGAGGAGTTTGATCAAAGAACAAAATAAGGGGACGGGGGTGCAAGGTTGATCTAGGAAAGGTCAGCACTAATTAGGTATGAACATTGTAAAAAAACACCTGAAAGAAATATCATTGAACAAAGTGGATACCCGTGGGAAGCGGGATCCGAGTTCCTTTGGAGCGCAGCACCAAAAAACGGGCAGAGAAATGGCAGAAGTTATTTTCTCCCACAGACGACAAGACAACGACTCAGAGAACTAGGACGAGTTACCCAGAGAGAATGACAATTTCGGTCGAGCTTTGCCCTTGCCGAGGATTTTCATTTGCTCCTCTTTGGCTCGCTTTTCTTCCTTCTTTTTGAGCTTTTGTTTCTCTTGTTCGATTTTCATCTGCTCCTCAATCATTTTGAGTCGCTCTTCGGCCTGAAAGCAAAAAAAGAAAAACCCCACAACCTTGATGAGAATTCGATTCATTCACCAAATGCAAATCCACCCTCACCATCTTTCTCTGCTGCTCCTCGATTTTCTTCTGATTGTCAGCCATGATTCTCTCCGCTTCCTCTCTTCGTCGTCGATCCTCGTCCTGCAAAATGGATCACAATGAATCTCGGCAAAATTCAGCCTCGGTCACAACCCGACTTCGACTTGGGGGTTAGAACGTGCATACGCAGCACTAGAAGCAAGCCAGTGACCTCTTATCGCGATCGACTAGCCCAGGAACATCAGCATCATCAGCTTCATCATCACCAGCAATCAAATACTCCCTGCCTCTTCTGGCGTTTTCCACCTTCTTTGAAATCCACAGCAACGATTGAAATATCCTCCGAGGATGATGGATGGGCCGAACGATCATCAACAGCAGATTAACTTGCTTGTTTCCGCATTTGTGTGTCAGATCCCGTGGACATTTGGCCTTGGCGAAGGATCCGGACAGATTGGAGTAGTGGAATTGTTCGTTGATGGGCACTGCTAAATTCACGTCTTCATTTACGGAGACAGAAAAATCATAATAATCGGGGACGACAGGGGTTGGTTGCTCTGTTTGCTTTTACTTGGATGAAGGAAGAATCATCAACATCATCTGGAGTGTTACTCATCTTCCGAAAATTTGATTAGATAGTTAGTCGGTGGGATGCTTGGAAGGGGTGTAAATTAAGAGTCAATGGGACCGGTATTATTTGATATAAAAAAGATATCCAGGCATCTATCATTCACCCTGGATAATCAAATCATGATGGTACGTATCTTGGATTTCCAAGGCAAGTAGTAGTATCTTTGTTTGATCCGCCAAATCCTTGGGTATGTGAGTGGAACAAGGCCGCTCATCGCCCCATAATTCATGACCCGGGTCTTCTTACCTCTCGTCTTTGAGCCTCTTCGAGTTGCTCTTGTTTGCGTTTCTCGATCTCTTGCAACATCTGGGCCTCCATGACCTTTTTGGCCTCTTCGACACGTCTCAAGACTTCGGCTTCGATCTCCTCGCGTCGGCGTTCCAATTCTTCTTCAACACGTTGGGCAACCAGCTCTTCAATGCGTTTGGTGGCCGCTTCTTCCACGGCTCTTTGCTCAGCTTCTTTCTGACGTCTGCAAGTGAAACACAACCACAACCTCAATTCTGACCATGAATTTAGAATCGAAACATGGATTTATAGTTGGTGATCTCTTGGCGAAAGTCAAAGTAACTTAACATTAAACTTGACAAATATTCTTTTTAATGGTAAATATGGCATGAAGAAAGCGTCATGTACTTTCAATAGATTTTTATGTTCGACCTTAACTCCAGAATCTTAATCCAAAAAACTTTGCAGAAATTCCTTCCCAGAATACTTCAGTCATAAAATTTCATATCTAAGGGTGCACGTTTCTAAAAAGTTAATCTTTGAAGAATTTAAGTGACAAATTAGCACCGAATATTGCAAAAAAACTACTACTCAAATCCAAAGTGAACAAAGAAACGGAAAAATAGATCGAATTTATTCTAGTCACGTTCTTTTCCGGATTTAATTTTATCCAATCTCGCTATTTAGGTCAAACCGATCGGAAATCCACACTAACATTTTTTCCTTTTGACTAAAAAGGCTCACAAATAGCAATGACCATAAAAAGTCGCCAATTAAACACATCAACCGCTTCTAAACCTTAGCAGAAAGCCTTTAATCACGGGTGGATTGTCTGAAGGGTTAATGTTCTCTGGTCTCGAAGAACTCCTGGCTTTATAATCCTTTTGACCCCCGTTTCCCCGTTTACGAAGGAATCAAGTTCCAACTCATTCATGAACGGCCAGCCCGTAGAAATCAAAGCAAGCCCTACATTTCACCTCCAAACTCACCTTTGCCGTTCGATATCGGCCATGCGTTCCACCTCGGTGAATTTCTTGATCTTATTCAGCACCAAACCCGCTTGATGCTGACCCGGAGGCGAGGCAGGCGGGGGCGCCACCAGATTGGTCACGGCCATGGGCATGACCGCCTCAATATCCGATCCGGACGAGCCTTCGCCCAAAGCTTGAACCGACGAACTCGACGAGCTCGACGACGAGGATCGATCTCGCCGTCGTCGACGTCGCTCAGTCCGGTCGCGATCGCGTCGATGGCGTTTGTGCGAGGAGCGCGAGCGCCCGTGCCGACGATGGTGGTCCCTGGAGCGACGGTCCCGTTGGCGGGAGCGGCTTCGAGAGCGCGGTGAACGGCTGCGCGAACGCCGTTTCGACGATGAGGAGGATTTGCCGTTCTCTTTACCCGATTTGCGGGAGGAGCGATGCGAACGCGGCGTGCGGCGGTGATCATGACGGGCAGGCGGACTCACTGAGCGATCACGGGAGGAGCGACTCATGATGGGGCGTGAGGGGGGCGGGGCATCCGATCTAGGGCGCTTAGCGTGAGCTTATATGTACGTGTTAGAGACCCTCTAGTACGTGTGTGTACTGTGTAGAATGTGGATAGTGTGTGATGGTTTGAACTCAGGATTGCCAGTATTGGAAGGGAAATAGGGGCTATTTTGGGTCAGAGTTTTTAGATAAGCACAGTACTTTTGTGAGTAGTCGGCAAATGTTTGAATTTTGGTGTATCATGCGAGGGCAAGGAATAAAACTGGACGTTGCTTGAATGGGTAAAGTATTGGTTCATCTTTAACGGGTCGAAATCTTTGGGTTCATTCTTTTGCCCTCAAAAATGTGCTAACATATATTTTATGATAAAATTTGACTTTCATACGAAATCATGAAGGGCTGAAAAATGGCTGGAAAAGGCTTTTGCTGCTAAATCATATCGGTGGAAAATGTGCGACATTGCAAATGAGACGGTCGAAACGTCATTTTTTAGATAGGTGGAAACTCATTTGGCCCATAGTTTACTCTAATTTGGCCTTACTGATCACTGTTCAGGGTGTCAATTTCTGCGGATGAGTCTGCTTATTTGGCATCGTTATGGAGGTTAAATGAGAAGCATTTTTTCCCCACTTCAAACTACTGATGGGGCCGATACCAGCAATGTCTCATACAGTATGAGACCAGACCAATACAATGAAAGTCTCGCTGGTCTTGATTCCGACTTGAGACCAAGTGAGACATGAGAAGTGTTGCCAAACTTGCTCATATTGGGTTTTGCCTATATCTGTGGTGTTCGATGGGTTTAAATTTGAAGGCAGGATGTATCTAGATTTATTTTTCCGTTGTTTTAAACTTAAACAATTCAAATTTTAAAGCAAGGAACAGCTCGTTTATTCCACAACTTGGCACAACATGTTGGCTTCAGAGTTTTGAAGAAAAATTCCTGTAGGACCGCTGAAAGTGTGACGTGAAATTTTATTCGTTAACACCAAAACTTATGTTACATCCACAAATTGCTGGAGAATAATTCATTTAACAATTGCTTATGTTATTACGTTGCAATGCAAAATTTTATATAACTCATTAGTGCAACGTTGTTATTTGAAATTTCCATTTGCTAAAGCCCATCAACATTGTTTGTTTGTTTGTTTGTGGTGGAGTCAGAACGCAGCTTCACAGCTGTGATCTGATAGAGGCTGTCCGCCATATGGGGATATGGGGACAAGCCAACAAGCATTAATTTTTACCTCACCCTCGGGAATGACCCCAGGTTCGCCCATTTAAGCCGTCAAGGGCCGTGACTATTGCATTTAACTTAATACCACAGGCCACTAGGACTCGGAAAGCCCGGGATCGAACCGGGGCTTGCCTAGTTTTTGCATTGAAAGACAGTTCAACGCTAAATTTTGACTCCGAAGAGTTGAGTTTGGAGTGTGGCAGCAGAGACGGCTTGGCCACACTTCCAGTGAGGGAGACTCCCAACCCTACGAGGGAGCCTTGCGGCGCAACTCTGAAGTTGAAACCGAAAAACGGGTATTGCGAGCATGCTCAACCAAGCCCACTGAGCTCAAATCGACTCAGTCCATCTCGGTTTCGAATTTGAAAGTAATCATCAATAGATGGCGGTGTTGACCATCAAAGACGCTTCTGGTTGGAATTTGCTTCTCTACCGGGATAAATGTCAACTAACATGAGAATCGGAGTTTCCTAATGAATAATGAATCATTGACGTTGCCGTATTGGTGCCATGAGAGACAGGTTCAAAGTTGCATTTTCAAATAGAATCTTAGATATCGGAGAACTTCACTTGGCATTGAATTTATAAATGGTGCGTCAACATCACAATTTTTTGGGTGGTTAATTTGTCCAAGTTTCTAAACTGTTTTTTAAACGGCAACCCTGTCCATGGAGCAACCGAGGAATAAAGGGATAGCCTTCAGTGTGGCCACTTGATAGGAATGTTGATCAAATTTCCGGGATTGAACACCGTGGATGGAAACAAAAAGCCCAGCCATTAATTAAAGACTTCAAATGATATATTGCTTTAAAACACACAGGACAATGTTCTTTTGCTTTTGAAAAGATACAGCTAGTTCAATATGATGATATGATATGTGTATTTTTTCAAAACGCTTTAGGCTGGTCTACACATGAAACATTTTGGCTGGATTATTTGTCAAATATTCCAAAAATGTTTGGTGTTGGCCAAATGTTTCCTTTCTGTTGCTTCTACACATGAACGTGCATTTTGTCAAATATTTTTCCCCTTGGCCAAAGTGTTGCCTATTTTTTCAAATTGTTTCAAACTGGCATTGCCAAATACTGTTTGAAAACCAGTCACCTTTAATAGAGTCCCGTAATTTAGAAACTGAATTGTAAACTGCCACATATTGTCTCTTTTTAACGACATTTTTTTCAATCTTGCTTTCTGCCTAAGACTTTTTTCTTTCCTTCAGTGTCATTTAACTTGGATGGAAAGTCTTACGCATAACGCCACGCTATGGACATTGTCAATATCCACTGTCATTTTCAGTCCTTTTCTTGTCCCTCCCAACCATTTTAAGACCTCTACTCTCCACTGGCATTGGGTTTTGTTGAGTTGGGTTTTGGTGAACATTGGCAGTCAAAACTGCTACTTGGCAACGTTGCTACCTTGTAAACTCCTCCGAACCTGTCAGTTGACGCATTTGAGACGTGACTAGTCTATAACACTTACACCTGATTATCGATGACTTTTGATACCCCTGATTTTGATTTCCGTGGGTCCTTGCAATCTGTCACAAATGACGTTTAATTTTGGCGATCTTGATGTCAAAAGTCAGAGGATTATTGTTTTGTCCTTCAATCCATTAATTTGCAACTTTTTATTTAACAATAATCGTTTCGTGATTGGACACCCTGCATGCATCGATGTGTATTTCGATTGTCGACGAGAAAAAGTTAGCCTAAGGACAAATAATTTTTCAACATGTTCAAAGTCAGAAGAATTTGACAAACAGAAAATAATATTTGCCATCAAGCTAATTTTGTCTTGGATTTGAGCAAATATTTGCCGTTTTGTTTCACGTGTAGACCAGCCTTTTTTTTACTTTATACTTCAGTCACAATGCATGCAAGATCACAGCATCTCAAGTTGATAGATATCCCCAGATGCGACATACTACCAGGTCTTAAAAGACTACTTTTTGCTGAAGACACAGAATGTGGGGAAACTTGTTGAATTTCCACTTTTCCAGTGTTCAGCTTAGTAGCTGAGTTTATATACCCTGTGGCAACTTGAGTTGTGACAGAAATTTTTCGCTACCACACACCATTGACTTCAATTGCAAACTCGAAAGTACATAAGTTAGGACAAGAAATCCTGTGGCAAAAGTTATGAGAGAGTTTTGCGACGGGGTTTACAAGCTTAGCTTTCTTTGAACGATTTCTTGTGGCAACTTACGTACTTTTGTGTTTGCAAATGAAACCAACGGCGTGTGGTAACGTAAAATTTCTGTAACAACTCAAGTTGTCACAGGGTATATAAACTCAGCTAGTATGTCCAAATTTACTTGCTCCACAAATCAAAATCTTTGTTTGTATTGGGATAAATTACATGTTGCAGACATATAAACAAATTCCAAATTTGAGTTCTGATATTTCTTAGGGGTTTTAATTGCTTATTTATGCAATAAATACAATTGCTCTTAGCATGCAATTATTTGACATGTAAATGATAATAGTCCTTCTGCCAAACCCCTCATTTGGAAATAAGATATTGTCTTGAAATATCTTATCAAATCATTTTGAAGGTGGAAATAAGTTTGGTGGCTGTAAAAGCAGATGTAAAAGCAAATGGCTCTGAGTAATTAGTTTGGACATACTTGTTTTTCAGCAGTAACTGAATGCAGTACAACAACAAACTGTGACTTTTCCTTCAAAACAAAGCACCCATTTAGCTCAGTTTGTCATATCTGTGTATGTCTGTGCTAGAGTTCTGATTCACTGAGTTTGAAAAAAACGACCAAGTCCATCTCGGTACCGAATTTCAAATATCCGTCAATAGATGGACCTTCAAGGTTGGGAATCTAGGCGCTTTGCGCCTATATCTATGGTGGCAGTCAGCCGGGACAGGAACCTCTCACCCACTGCTCTCACCACAGGACGCGAACTTCAGCTGACGCGAAGCCCAATGAGGCCTTTTAAACGGTGCGGCTCTGCAGTGAATTTGAATGAAATTACCAAAAGACGATAGAATAAGGTGTTTGGTAGCAAACATCACTACAGAACAAAGTTACAGCATGAGATAGCGCTCCTTTTCCTGCCATTAATTTCTATACTGATGTTTTCTGTTCTCCGGAATTAGTCAAAACTGAGCTGCTTCAGATCAATGTCTCGCACAAAACTGAGAATGGATCTCAATTAAACGCATGTATTACTTGAATATGATAATACCAACTTCAGAAAACAGGTTCAATTATACACGGATGAAGTTTCATGAAAATTGAGCGTGTTTTTGGAAAACTGTGGCCCTATTATTAACAATGAAACTTACACCCAAAGCATCCACACTCTTCCCCATAAAAACATCATTTCTAGTCATTATTTTACTGTCTGAAGTCCATTAGATGCCAAATATCAACATTTTGACAGGCCAAACCGAGAGGAAGCACAATATTGAACAAATTCTTTGTCAATTTACAGGTGAGTTGTTGATGATTCCCTCTGAATGATTATTAATGTACAATGAAGTAAAGAACAGATCACCTTCATGGAGCACTATATTCTTCACTTTGATGGTGTTATTAGGTACTTATAATCTGAAACCATTGGTATTACAGGATAAGTAGAACAGGGTTGATAATGAGTGATGAACATGATTTACCCAAGAGTGGGTTGCATTTAATCCTAACCTACCTTGCAACCTCCCATAAAAAAACTTGCGAAAGCCCAGATTCCACATCACTAAGATTTTGTTGTCAATCACCCGATCGTGTGACATTAATTGGCCCTTGTTAAAACTCCACACTAATTGAAATTCACTTTTTTCATATCGGGTAAATACCTTACATACATTTCCAGCAGACTTGAGGACTTTCAATAACCAAACTGCCCTATCAAATGAGCGAAATAGTTTAGATGTGTTTCGTAGAAGAAAAGGTTCCTTCAATCATGAACTTCGGCTTCCCGCATGATGAATGACGTCACAGACAGTCCGTGCCGGGTCAGGCAATCAGAGATTTGAATGCCAATCTCTGCCTTTTAGTATTTCTAGTCTCATGGATTGGAAATACCGTCTCGTCCCATCACTACTTCAAACTCAAAATTGTACGCAGAGCACTGTAATTGCAATCAGTGAATCAGAACAATACCTTAAATATTGAGGAAAAGAAGACGAACAATCTGGTATCTCGAAAAATGAGTCTATTTTGCCGCGGTTTTTTTTTTTCAATTTGGAGATCATCTTTTAGTAGAAAGTGCACCTATTGAAATGTAAATTATTTATGTGGCTTAATTGCCACTCCACAAATGGCAGGTGACTTCTGGGAACAGATCTGTGCATTAACAGAGTCGCCATCAGTTGAGGAATTGGCCCATTACTTTTTGTATAAAAGGAGTCCATTTAAATAGAAGGTTCTTAGCGAAACGTTTTTTTCTGTGGACTTTGAATATCTTGAGCCATCTTTTGTATTGCATTTACATTTTCTCTAAACGATATTTTTGTACTGTAATGTTCAAATAACCGCATTTGGTTCACACAGGCAAGCTTACAAAAGAGATTGCTTGTATCAAACGTTCAATATGCCAAAAATTAAGAGACAAGTTGTCTGGTTCACACGGAGTTTAAGCACATTTAAGCAATCATTAAATTATTTGCCATATAAAGCTATTAACCTTCCAAACTGAGGTGAGATGAAAAGATGATAAAGAGATAAAAATTAAAAAAAAAACTATGTTTTTGTCGAAAACTACCTTTGCCATGGGGTTGAGGTCTGACTTTTTGTTATTGTTTTTTTTTTCTTACGTCAAAAGCTTCTGGTACTTTTTTGATCAAAAATAGCTATTGCAAGTCCATTTTCATCACGTCATTTTACCATATCAAAATCATTTTGTTTTGCGTGAAAAAACATTAATAAAGATTCAATAAGAAATGATATTGCGCTAGTGCTAAAACACCAAAACAGGACGTTTGACATCAACGCTAACATAATCAAACTTCAAGCACGATATTTGCTTTACAGACAAGGAAGCGCACTCTATGACTTTTGAAAGTTCGAAATTTCCTTATGAAACAATCAGTTATATGAATTTTTTCAAGTAATCCCTCGTAGACTGGGCGAGCTTAAATTATATTGTCTTTGGTATGTTCCTTTGAGAGGGCATATGGCTTTTCACTACAACATTTGATTGAGTTGAAAAAACTTCTGAATATCAAAATTCTTATCCCTGTTTCTTTATCAACGACATTCAAGGGTTCTTGAATTTTGCAACAAAATATCCCGACCAGCTTGCCTTTAATGCAATTATGATGATGTTATTTGAAGGGTGTGGTTGGATTTGTTACCAAGTACTTCATTAGTGCAATCCAGTATTATATGGTCCTTTCGCAAAAAGGGTTTCTCTCAAAGGGCTTTCTTTTTTTATGATCGTTGAAGGGAGGAAAATGTTTCTCACCAATCCTATGGCAGGAATTGCTAGTGATGTCATGACTTTTTGGTGGGAAAAAGTTCGGAAGACAGGTGTTTCTGATGTAATGATGTGTTTCGAACCAGGAGTGCTGCCAGTTTTTCGCTGTTAAAAAGGGCAAGTTGCATTGAACTTTTTGAAAAGACCTAAACAAGGACCAATTTGGCAACACTTGAACTAGTTCGATTTCAAGTTTCATGGATAGTTATAAAAACGGATTTCGAATTGGCAGTGCTGCCAGATTTTATGGCAGATAGGGGCTATTGACTGTTGAAAAGTTTAGTTGTGGTCAGATTTTTGACCCTAAAAACCGAAATGGCAAAACTCTGCCAAAAATCCAACTCTAAACACATCATTATTCTGATGAGCGTGCAAGGTAGCTAAAATGAAGATTCAGGCCTGGTAATTTCAACAATTCCCTTGTTTTCTGCGCAACTTGAAGTAGGAATATCAATTCTTGACATTTTCTTTTGCAAAAAATATGCTTTGTTGCTTTTATCTAAAATTTCTTTACATAAATTGAGTGGGTTCTTCTGAACTTCTGAATCAGGAATGCCAGACTTTGAATAACAAGATAGCCAGAGGAAATTGGTTTCTGGGGCAACTAAACCTAAAAACCAAAAATTAGTTTAATTGAAGGCTTCCAATTTCTCCTTTTGTTTTTGATATGCTTAGCAATACTCCTCAACATACATTAACCATGCTATTGCTCTTAAATGCACTATTTTTCGAAAATCTGACCCTTAAAAACTGAGACTTTTTTTGGCAAGCTTAGGCTGCTAATGGCAGCTGGTCTGTAATACAGAGACATGTAAAGTACTGGCACGATTTTTGAGCTTTGTAGGCTAGTCAGGCTGCGCCACAATCGTTGGAAAAACTTCCATGATCAAAGCTCTTCCAGTCTCTCCTAATCTTTGAAGGCAAAATTACTCATAATGAACAGAAATTATGGAGTCTTGCAGTTCAAAACGTGGAGTGCATGCTAGTACTAAGAGACCCGGTCTATGTAAAAACTTCTTTAGCTTTTTATGTAAGTTTTGTAAGTGTTTGGTGTTTCTTTTATATTTCATTCTGTTGCTATTTATCTTTAAAAGTTGTCTTCTTGTTCTTTTAATGCACCAAAATTGCTTTGGTTTGTAACAATGGTGTTCAAAAATTCATAAGTCTGAGAGCTTCCCCATCTCCTTTTTGAAGGCCTGAAATTGATCACTAGAGACCGGGAAAAAATGTTGGAAAAACGTCCAAAAAATGTCATTAAAATGTCAGGAAAAAGGGCAAAAATTTTTGAAATATAGGGCAAAAAGTGCAAAAAATTTAAAAATATTGGGCAAAAGGGCAAAAAAAATTGAAATATAGGGCAAAAGGGGCAAAAAATGTTGAAATTAAGAGCAAAAAGAGCAAAAAATGTTAAAAATTGGGGCAAAAAAGTCAACGAAATGTGTGAGAAATGGGACTAGATGTGTGGAGGACTTGAGAATTCTACGTAAGACAGTGTGACCAGACATCTGAAGGAAATAATGCCGTCAAAACTCTAGCTTAAAAAAACGGGAGGTTGTGCTTTACATGGCGGGGTGTTTTTATAAGCTAGACGTCAAAACAGTTTATGTTATAAGTCAGATAGCACATTCAGACCCTTTAAAAGGCAATAGATATGAAAGTCTGAGTAAATAATGGCAACAGTGCCAACTTAAAACATACTTTACTCTACACATATCTATTTAGCCCACGTAAAATAATCACAGAAACAAGGGTCACAAAGTTTCTGATGTGAACTTTTTCACAATAACAAAAAGAACTTTAAGGGCACTTTTTTCCCCTTTCCAAAGATTTTGATTAATTGGCATCATAAAATGTGAAATTGAACAATGACAATTTTAGCGGGAAATTTTGGCGGGAAATTTCAAACCTTCATTTGATTAATTGGTCCCTCAGAACCGGTTTTGGGATGACATTTTTGAGCAAAAAGTGCAAAATATGTTAAGAAATTGTTGAAATTTTCCAAAAAATGTCAAATAAAATTAAAATGTTATTTTCACGTAAAATTGGCAAAAAATGTAAAAAATATTTTTTGATGTAAAAAAATTTTTTCCCTAGCCCTATTGATCACTCTGATTTGGTTGACCATGGATATCTTGACCCTGGATGTCGTACGGAAAATCGAGGTGACCGCTTGGTTGGCTAGAGGAGGGAATGAAGCAAAGAAGCAAGTTTTTCATTTCTTGGTGTTGTTAACTCATACTTAATGATCCTGTTCAACTATGAACATAATATTCTCCTATTTTCTTGCTGCATGAAATATCTAACCGTTTTACCTGTTAACGGGAAGGTTATTGTAGTCATAGTTGCGTGTTTCTTCCTGAATGGTTGATTTTAACCGTGCGAGTTTTTTGCTGCCAATCTATTATTTCACATGATACAGACAAGTTTGCAATAATTTATTTTCTATTCTTCTCATCTATTTTACAACGTGGTTGATAACATTGATTTATATATGTGTTTATTTTGGTATATTTTAACAAGAAGTATTTCAATATATAACATTATATCCTTTCAGGACATAGTTTCCTCTAATTTTTGTTGCATTTGTGGTTTAATTCATCAGTGTTACTGTTTTCAAACAGAGGATGGACAGTCTTTGTATTTATCCTTATTCCTTATATTAATCCTCATTTTTTTAATCTTGGTGAAAGGAATACAGGACTACGCAATTTTCCTTGGAACAAATCAGAAGCACATCCAACTCACAAATGTATAAACGTTTTGAGAAACTATGGTAGTTTTAGTCACAAAAACTAACATCAAAATGGAATTTTTCAAAACCAAAGCTTAGCTGACAGTGATGTAGATATTAATGTTCTGAAAAAGTTGATGAAACTAAACTTTCTGTAAAAAGACTGTTTCAAAAAGAACTGGATTTGATAGATTGTCCAAAATTTTTGCATCATAAGTAAAATGGGGAACAGCCTCCAAACCAAACACTTGATGGAGGGCTTAAGATTGAACACACTGTTGACTTCTATTTGCCAATCTTGACTTGTTGATCTTGATGGAGCAATGCTATGTTAGGCATAATTGTATCAACATTGCTAAGCCGTCATTTGGTTCACATGAAAGGGCAATATAAATTTCTAGACAAATTCTGTTTAACAACATTGGTCACCACATGGGACCTAAACTGTTGACAAATACAACCAGCAAGTAAAATGTATAAACATTGTAAAATAAAGAAAAAAGTTACAAATAAAGAAATGCTCAATGCAAATGGCAAGTGAATTGAAAGCACAAAATTTTGATCACCATGTCAATTCCATATTTTTACACCTTTTAGGACTGTATAGTCTAGTGATGGACCGAAAGCGCTTTCGGCCGAAATTTCGGTTTCGGCTTCGGTTATGCCTACCGAAACCGAAAGCAGACAAGCACTATGTAAAATGGAGTTTGACAACAAAATCGAAAAAAATTTGGTCCAAAAACCTCTGAAATTTAAGTTTTAAGATTTTTCAAAATTTGCGACTACCCAACATCGAGCACTAATTTTTAAGGCGGATTTTGCATTTGAACAATTTTGTTAACAGTGAACACTGGTTTCGGTTTCGGTTAAGCCCTCTTTCGGCCGAAACTTTTGGTTTCGGTTATGAGCCCTTTCGGTCCATCCTAGTATTGCAGAGTTAAGTTAAAACAAACGAAATGAAAAAGTTAACATAAAGACCTTAGAAGGCCAGTTCTTAGTGCCCTAAATATTTTTGGATTATGTGTTTAAAAAATGTGGAGATAGGTTTCATTCTGCGAAACAAAATTGGTCATTAACTATTCTAGCCTTGCTGTTATGCATCCAAAAGAAGCAACCAAAATGAGGTGTATTGCAACATATTGGTTATTCATACTTCAAATAAATCTAGATTTGCCTACCTTTGTAAGCACTTCAGTAGATCCCAGTGAATGGAAACTCCTGAACATATCTTTCAACATTTGTGTTTGTTGGTCATTGATGGCTGAAGTTCCCCACCACTCATGGAGCCCCTTTCGTCTCACCCTGGTGCCCACCACTTTGCTTCACACCCCTTCAAAAAAGTCTAAAGACCACATTTGACTTGTTTTTATGGATTTTTGTTTCCTGATGCTTTAAATTCAACCACAACCAGGGACAAACTGAAGTGCTTCCTTTATCGACAACTGCTGGCGTTGTCAAGGGTCACAAGCATTTAGAGGGCAAGTCAAATTTCTAATTTTTTGTCATAGTAATTTGAGAAAAGATTAATGAGATGGACCCAAAACATACTATTCATTTAGAAATCATTATTCAATGTTCAATTATTGCACAACTTTGTCCATTCTTCTTTTTGAAAAACTAGTCTTGATTGGGCTCAAGTCAAAATAAGTCTAACCCTGAACATCACTTGAGAAGCCAAATGAGTCTACAGTAAATGGGCTCAGAATTTTAGCCAACCAAGGGGTCGGAGAGGTTGGGCGATTCTGTTCCGATAGTCGTCCACCTGAGACGTCCATGGGTTGACGGCCCCTCATCTCATTTTATACATAGAGGTCTATAGAGTGGAGATCCTAGAGCAGGCCGGTCGTGAAATTTCATTGTGGGCAGCAAGGGCCACTTATTATCAGCGACTAGTTGAAACTGGAGTGCTCTAGTCGAAGCTTGCCCAAATAAGTCCAATGCCATGACGTTTGTGCTATGATCTTCCACTTGCAAGGGCAAGTTTTTACGATATTTGTCGGAACTATTTGCTTTTTCATGCAACTTTTGGGCAACTTTGGCGAGTATCAGCTGCAAACAAGGCAAACAAAATGACGACACGGCCTCTCTTTACTCCTCAAAGATCTCATATGTAGAGGGTGACTTTTTAAAACTGAACTTGATATTTTAAAACCTGTAATTACTTCAAATTGAGACAAAAATCTTGATGTCCCTAAAATTGAAGAATATTTGTTGATACGATAATTAACAACTTCCTGTTAACTGCTGCCAATTTCAAATCACTGGGGATGTACGAGAGGCATTCAAACTTAGCAAAGTGAAGGCCCGTTTTTAGGAATTTCTCTACCTCAACACACCAAGAAATGCAATAAATGCCACTTGAGGTTGTTTTTTTCGACTGTCTATTTGAAAATTCTACACCTTACATTCAGCATTCAATTTAAGTTGGCATGGTTGATTAACTGATGTGCAATAAATCAGAGCATTTTATTATCTTATATTGCACCAGTGCAAAACAAGATATGCACCAAGTGTACCATCTTCTACTTTTGTGTAGCAGCAACAATTATGCAATTTTTTGCATTTAATCACAATCATGCATCAGTTTTGAACAAACTGAAGTGCCTAAATCATTTAGGGAGGAACTCTTAATGGAACTAGAAGTGGTTTTAGCTAAATCAATTTTTAGTCATTTTAAGACATTAAGTTTGAAAAAATAATTTATGTACAATTATAAAAAATAATACATGCACAAATTAATTTTACCAACAAATCTGCAATGCTAGAGATTAAAAAAAATTCTGTATCTACCAAAGCCAAACCTAGTGAAAAATAAGCAACATGAGGAAGTGCCTTGTCAACCCAAGAAAGTCACTCAAATTCGAGGTAATTTATGGTCAAATTGAGAATAGAAGATTTGCAGTCGAGATATTCCAAAAACCTTAAAAAAAATTCCAAAAAAAAGCAAAAAGAACTTCATCAGTATGAAAGCGTGGAAGGCTCAAACTCTTTAAAAAGTTGTTTGTCCTTGATTCAGTTGAGAAAATCAAGAAACATGATGTCAAAATTGTACTTTTTTTTAATGTTTTTCCTGTTAAACTGAGATTTAAGGAAGTTCTTAAGCTTTATAATGTAGATATAAAAGCATGCACTCGTAATGCCAATTTGTGCGTATTAATAACTATTTTGAAAAGCTAAATTTTTTAGTCATTGTCAGGATTTGTTGGATTAAATGAAGCTTATAAGGTTGCATTAAGGTGAGGTAAACTCCTCTAGCAGGTTCTAGCATTTTTCATTGTTTCTTGAGCCAACTTTCTTGGGTCTCAATGCAAGAAAAATTTCGATACAAGCAACATTTTGCAGCTGACAGAAAAGTTGCTTAAAATGAGATTCGACTGTTTATTAATCACAAACTCTCTTTATAGGGAATCCCATTCCTTGCAGTGGTATTAAAGAATCCGCCCCCTCTTCCCCCCCCCCCCTCAAAAAAAAAGAAAAGATAAAAATGACGAAGCACCAAGATATCTATGCAAGTAGTTTATTCAAAAGGTTATGCCTTGACTTTTTTATTTTCAATTTGGATGGTTTTTGACTGATGAGTTAATTTTCTTATTAAGATTTGGCTTTTTTTGGGCTCATTGTTGATTTTTTTGTTCTGGTCCTAATTGGAAAGACTTTTTAACAAAAAACAAGCAAGAAATCTATGAACAACATGATACCCTTTTATATATAAGCGAGGCTAACAAAAAATACATCTCTTGCATGGTTTTAAAAAGGTATCGTTTTTGGTTCAATTATTTCAAGGTGTTTCCTTTCAGAGAGCTAGAGGTTATTAACCTTTATGAGCGACACTCTTTACCTCTTAAGGTGCTTTATGACCACCTACCGTATAAACCTGCCATTACCGGACTAGTCTACCGGGTGAGTCACTCCCTCAGAGCCTCTCAAAAGACTAGTCGACCTTCCGCCATTACAGCCCATAACTTCTTGGCATTCCTCCATGTTCTCCCTTTCCCATTGTCGTCGTTCTCCTTCGTTCGTTGCATTCGTTGCTTAGGATCATTCGCGCTAGGGAAATATACAAATCTTTGAAATAAGCTCGAGTCGTTATTTTCAATGACTCTGGGATTTTTTTGAAGGTTTAATACCACATAGGTTGTAATTTCAGCTGATCAATCAAATTTTTATGTCTTGAATTTCATATTAGTAGAATTTAAAAATATGGGTTGAACAAAACGGTACTGTCCCAAAAAAATCATGTTTCAGTTACACTTTTTAAAAAAACAACAGTTGTGAAAGATTGTGAATAGGAGAGTTCAGATAAGAATGTTTGGGCACCAAAATTAGCAAGTGATAGATCACTAAAATTCCTGAAATCTGTTCTGTGTTTGAATTTTGACAATTTAACTTTAGGTCCTTGATTGTACAAACACGTCTTGCCAAAAGCAAGACCTTCAAGTTTTAGTTGATGATTTGGTTTTTCATTTTCAACGCATCCCAGAACTGAAATTACAGTGCCCTATTCTTTCCCAACCTGTTCTGAATGTGACCCTTTTCAGCATATTTTTCCACTTTTTGAATTCATTCAAATTATGACAAATTTTCAATGAAAAGGACGTTGTCTTAAAACAAGTCAGTATGTATTATTCAAATATTTATGTTATTGTTAATTTTCCCTTGGAAAGATGTTTCAATCAAAGTTTTCATCTCAAAAAAAGGAAATGAAGTAACGCAATTAGATGTTCAATGTTTTTGAATGATATTTTGCATCAGCAAAGGTAGGAAAAATGCTGGTCTTTGAAAGATAAACCAAAATTATCCTCCAACACATATTCTTCAGACATTCAAGTGCTCTGAACAACTCTAGTTGCTGCATATTTATACATGCGCCAAGTTTGGAATTGGCACGGAATGGCCAAGTGGACAGTGGTGTCTTAGTGCGCACAAAGAACGGGTGATGGTGCTCTAAACGACCACCATCGCTCAGAACAGGTTATCACGAAATCCTCAACATCACTAGGGACAAACAAAAAAGGCCAAAAGTTTTACAATGATAAGGATTTTATTTAACTAAATATTGGATCGTGGATATTGTGTTTTCTAGAACTCTTGAAGGAATGGGGATATGTTAAAAATACGACTTGGAAGAATATTTTTGGCTAAAGTTGTAGTTTTTTTGCGCTGAAGTTTAAATATTTTTTTCTGGCCTCAAAACATCACTTATTGGCATAAAGTTTTCGAATTTGGTGAAATATGTGTCACAATTTTGGGCGAACTTTAAAATTGCAAGTTTGTGTTTTTCAACCTTTGGCTTCCTTTAGAACATAGGTTGTTTGCTTTATACAAAGTTTCCAAAGATAAAAGAACCAAAAAATGTTTTTAAGATCCTGTGAAAATGTGTGAAATGTATATTGCAAAAAAATTGAAAAGGTGCTAAATTTGAGTAAAATAGCCAAAAGCTTGAATTTTTGGTGCAAGTTCTACTTTGCAAGTTTATCCGAGCCCTATTTGAAAATGCGTTACATAATGTCAAAAACTCATTTGAGATATTTTAATGTGGTCCAATATGCAGAAGATACGATGAAGAGTTAGTAATATGACGAATAAATTCAAATAAACCAAAACCCAATAACTCGCTCCCAAAAACACCAGAAACCCCCGGGTGGGATTACCGTGTTTGTAATGTACTTTTTTACTTTTTTTTTATTTTTTACCTTTTTGTATTTGTATTGCAGTTTCTGCCCCACCCTAATGATCATTGCTGAGTTCCCTTTACGAGCAACACTCAGCCCAAAAGAACTGCGCTAGCGACCAGGCCTTAACGTCCTTGCGCAAGCCACGCAACCTCCTGTGCCCGAGGCAAAAAGCCGGAGTTCTCTCTCGCCCTGTCCGTCAATCTCTGTAGCTCAGCGTGACGAAGTCCAACATTTTTCTTGATTCTTGATTACCATTTTCTTGAAAGGAATGTTATCTCCAAGCATGAAATATTTTGGCTTATTCAAATTTCCTTGTCTAAAGATCCCCTGATTGTGACTGCTGTCACCCTGTCTGTTCTGTCCGATCCGGGCGCCCTCATCAGCTAACATTGTCGGGCAGGCACTGGAAATGATCCTTGCCAGGGCACGGTCTTCTCTGACCCTCCCTTCGCTGGGGCACTTGTACTCAGGACTCGCGAGTAGAGATGTCTTGAGACACGAGCCTTTGGAGTCGTGAATCTTTACTCATTTTCATTGATTGACAGCTGGTGTTTTTTGTTTGTAGAATTCATGAACATATCATGCACCCCTTAAAAGTAGTTCATATTCTCAAAGACTAGTCCTTTACTATGAAATCAAATCTGATAAAATAAAAGTGCACGCTTCTTTTATGACTTGTGATGAAAAGTATTTTTGTATGAGGTTTGTTAACAATGAATATTTTCTATGCTTTCACGGCTCATTTTCCTTGGCAACTGATTTAAAGGTTAAACATTGATGCCGAAATGCTTTTCATTATCAATAAGTAACGCGAAAGAATAAAAACGCCATAGAAAATTGATAAAAATTGGGAGATTATTGGAGCGTAGTTGATAAAGGTGCGTCCGAGTTGCCCCATTCCAAGTTGTCCATAGAATTTGTACCTGAAATAATAATCTCACCCAACCTAAAACTAGCCAAATGGACGTAGACTACTCGTAAAATACGTCATAAAATCGTCAACTGCAAAACTCTAACGAGACCAGTCCTTAAAATAAAATATCATTAAAAACCCAAGCTAGAAAGTAATCGAGAACATGACACAATCTCATAATGCTTTCGGCCAGGCCAATTATTGCCAGATAGTTTGGCCAGTTGCTTCAGAACGCTTCAGAAGCCCACCTACTCCGAAGACTAGACAGTTTCATAACTATTTTGCATCACACGAACGCACAAGCAACATTGATCATTCCATAGCCGAAGGCATTCTGGTCTTCTCCCATAGCCTGATCTCGAAAAATCAATCCTCAGATGTGATTTCTTTCCCTCCAAAACGCATTTTTCAAATATTCACGATAAACCAGAACCCGCTCATCAAACTTTCATGAACGAATCGATTCGTTCGACTCCCTTCCCGAGAACTCTACTCACTTATTGAGTGAGTGAGTGAGTGAGTGAGTAGTGGAAGTCTGGCTGCTGAAGACAAAAGTCAGCTCAAGTTGATCTCATCTCGTCTCTACACAAGAAGAAGAAGAAGAAGAAGAAGAGATTGGTGAACGAACTGAACGGTGTCTCCATTTTAGCTCTCGTTGGCCACGCCTCACGCCCCGTGTCTCCGCCTCACACACTCACCCGGCTCTCGAGACTGGGTTGGGATTCGTCCGATTGGATTACGCCCATAGAGGCACCGCCCTTTGGAATTCGAGCTCGCTGAAATCGACGAGCCAGCTTGATTTTTTTCCTGGCTTTGGATTTTCGTCTACCTCCCAATCCGGATTGAAGGGGTGATGACGCGCGGTTTTGGATCGGCGTGATCGGTTCCACTCCTCCCGGGAGGCACGCCCAGCATCATGGCTTCGCAATCCCCCCACGCCCCCCAGGCGGGCGCGCCTCAAGAAGGACCCGCCCCCTCTGTCTCTTCCTCGCAACAACACCATCAAAGGCTGTTGGATGCCGAGGTGAGTGAGGCCACCTCGCGGAATGAGGCCGGTTTGATGTTGCCGCCCTCTTCGTCGGTGTCGGTGTTGCCGGTGGGCGGGCTCGATGCCGTCCAGAAACCGCGGAAGAACACGTCCTTCAAGATCACCAACATTTTGCCCTCTCGTCCGCCCAGCAATGATCCCGAAGAAGAATCCGGCGAGGAGACGGAATCCACGTCGGAAAATGTCGAGTTGAATCCGGAAGCCGGTTTGCCCCCTCGGATGCCCGGTCCGCCCTCGTCGAATCCGGCGGGCTCGAGTAAGGCCCTGTTGACGGCGGGTTCGTCGTCGTCGGTGAATTCGTCGTCGCGGCTGGCCGCGGTCGGACGAAAGGCCAGTTTGGATGGGAATCCGCATCAATTGATTCGTCGGATTTCGCAATTGTCGCACGGTCACGCCCCCCACGACAAGCATCCGTTGGTGTTCTGGGCCTCTTGTCAGACCTCTTACGTCCCTTCCACGGCTTTTTTCCTCACCCGCAACCGTGCCTACGTCATCACGGCTTTGGGCTCGTCGGACGCGGCTCACGGCCCCAAGGACCGATTTAAAGTGGTGAAGATCACGAATCCGGAACCCAGCCAACGAGGCCGATGGACCGGATTGGACTTTGCCGATCGTCAGAATCCCATGGCTTCCAGTAGTGGCCGCTTGGCCACGTCCCGTTCCGAAGCCCACATCGACCCCAATGCGTTGGCCGGACGAGATGGGATGTCCACCAAGATGCCTTCCACTTCTGCCCACCACCACCATCACCCCCCCGCCCCGCAACCGCAACAACAATCGCTTCCCGCTTCCGCTCGACACACGATGGGCCCCAATGGGGCCTATGGTCCGCCGCAAAAGTTGGTGCTGCCTCCCGCGGGCTCGCAAGCTCCGGCGGCCGCGTCAAATAAGCTGCCTACGCCCAAACCCCAAGCTCCTACTCCCGTTTTTCCGACGCCAGGCCCGTCGAGGCCCGGTCAGCCTCCCGCTTCCCAGCCTCAACTTTTGCCTAACAGCCAGGCCGCGGCCATGAACCCCAATCCCGGCATGCCGACCATGCCTTTGCCGGGTCAATCGCAAATGCAGCCACCGCAGCAACCCCCACCCCCTCACCCACAACATATCTCCGGTCAATCTTATGTCGGCCAAGTGGGCCCGCCCCAGGCTCAAAGCCAGCCTCAGGCTCAACAGAAGCAGCCGTCGCCCTACGCATTACCCACCTCTCAATATATGATGGTGGCTTCGACGGGGGCTAACATGACGCAAGGAGGACCCTCGGGCATTGCGACCACCGTCTCTTCCATGACCTTGGGCCAGGATCGAGACATGGCCAATCACCCTGGCATTGATGGGAGCGAATCGAACGTCACCATGTCGTCGCATCAAGGTGGTCAGGCTCATTATGCCAACATGCTTCCCACCCAGCATCAACAATTATTGGCAGCTCAGCAGCAACAACAACAACAAGGCCAGTCTGGTATGTTCTCCCAACCGCCTGATCACCACCATCTCTACTACAATCCCAATCACCCCGGGGCGCCTCCGGCTCAGCACCATTACTTGCCATATACTCCCCAAAGTGCGAGCAACGGCCAACCTTCAAGGTCGTCAGCGGGTCAACAGGGGGTACCTTCATCGGGCTCGGGCCAACCATCTGTGATGGCTAATGTGCAACAGCAGCAGCAGCAACAACAACTTCCCCATCAGTCGCGAAGTGTAGACCACGAGTATGGAAACTTTGTTCCTAACCACCATCCTGGGTTCTCTCACCCGCCTCGGTCTCATTTGTTGGAACAATTTAATGGAGACCTGCTGGATAATGACCAGTTGGTGGAGAGATTGGAAGAGATCTCTTCAACTCAACCTTCCGGAACCCCCGAAGAGGGAGCTGAGGATGGAGAAAGGTAAGCCCTCACGACTTGCATAAACACCTTTCCCCGCTCTTTGTGGAATTAATAGATTATGTTAAAGCTGGTCCTTTGTCCCCACACATCTAAAAGTAGTGAGGACAATGTAGAGCTGAAGGTAAAGCCAAAAAGAGTCCCTGGGAAACCAAGTAATGCAGTAAAAACAAAATGAAAGAGAGAGAGCCTGAGAAGCAACTGAAGCTCGACTTTGGACACGAACGTGCTTGTTATTCAAAGGCCTTATTTCCCACTTAATTTGACTCGCCTTACGTGTCACTATTCTAGAACACACGTTATGGATCAGCTTTTCAATGAACGTTTTGCTCTCAGAGAAAATCCAACACATCCATGATTTATATCTAGTTGTGGTTTGCGTCCAAATACTAAATGAAACATGTGTCTTTATTTCGAATTCTGATTTCAACGTAGTTTGACTTCGATTATTTCGACAGAGTAGTCCCGTTTCAAAAATAAGAAACTTGTTTAAGTATAATTCTGCTCGAATCAAATTTTCCCGTATGTCGAAGCACATCCGGGAAGAGGCCTTGTTTGTTGAGATCCAAAAGTTATGAATATACGTACTTCTATTGCTTGGACAGATATTGTCAACACTCAAAATAGGTTGTCGGTCAGTATTAATCAATACTGCTCTCTTTCGTCTCATGTGAAGGAGTCTGTCAGGAAGACCTTAAACCATTATAAAAGACCTGAAGGTGTTGCTTCACATGTTTTATGAACGACCACCTTAACTTGATTCTTCACATCGATCTTGGTTTGATCTTGCATGCGACGATTGCGACAAAATCAAGATTGCATGATGGTCCCTTCTGACCACCAATGTTGCAATAAAATGCATTGAGGCAATCCATCGATGAAGTCAGTCGAAAACTTGATCGTTTTAATACTATTCACGTTCGACCAAAATCAAGTCCAAAGGTAGACGGAAAGTCGATTTCTCGCAAATTGTTGTTGTTGTTGCCCTGGACATGGCTCCAAAAGTCTTTTTCAAACGCGACACGTGGTCATATCATTTGGGAAGCTTGTGTTTGCATGAGCATTCAAGGCTATTTCCAAGTCTTTTCTATGTTAAAAGTGACATGTGTCGACCCAGAAGGAAAAGTTATTCTCCTTATTCAGGGAAGTTCGTTTGAAGCTGAACCCATGTCGTTGTTTGTGCTTGACTAGTCATGAAAGGCCTAGTGGGAAATATCCAGCCTCGTATCATCTCAAACTCTCCATGGGAAAGTTCATTGAAGAACAGACGATGAAGCTCGCTCTCTTTTTGGGGTTTACACTCATGGGAGTGATTCCGTAAGAAAGAAGTTGATTCATGAGTTCATGGCTAGATTTTCCCTGAATCATCAGAGTCGAGGATTCTTCATTCTTGCAATTTCGTCTGGGCCTTCTCTTCTTCCTCTTTCATTTGTAGAACATTGGTTAATCAATTAGTTGAGCCTTTATTTTAAAGAATTCTCGTTGAAATGAACAGCGCAAGCTTTGGTAAGGAGAGCCTCCTTTTTGATAACGATTATGGTCATTGATTAGTTCGAATTTCATGTTGTCGTCATTTCCAAGGAACACTAATCCTAAATGAGCTTGTTTGTTCATTGTTGTCGTTAGATTTGATCCGCGTAATCTTTTGTTTGTTCGAGGCGTTTAAAACTAATCCAAAGAGACATGTATTGGGTATCATCGGCATGTTTATCTGAACCCTCTGGAACGTGTTTTATCCTGATTTCATGCGTAGTAATGATTGGCACTTAATTCCAAAGCTGAGAAAAGGGCATTTACGCATTTGGTTTGGCGAAAAACCGAGGACTCATCACGTATGAGCCTGTCCCTTTTTTGAACATTATTCCAAGCTTGTTACTAGGTTTTAAAGAGCTGAAAATAGAGTATTCCAATGCTGCATCCATCGGAACAACAAAAGTTCAAGCCTCGTCGAACCAAGTAACGAGTGTTTGTAGTCAAAAGTACAACATTCGATCCTGTTTTAAGGAACTGTACAGTGTACGATCTAAACCTTTGTGTGGAATCAGACATGACTGTGGAACTTGGATACCTAGTGTGTGGACTCAGTTGTCTTGCATATGATGTATGAACACCTAAATTAGAACCTGCTCGAGCAACCTGAACCATTATGGTACTTGGGTTGAAAATGGTTCGCAGGTTTTTAGCGATTGCTAGACTAGGTGTCGCTTGTGCCCGTGTCCTCGCAGTACACGAGGGCAAACTGATTCAAGCTCGGTTTGAGGTGTTGTTCAGGACAAACAGTGAATCTCGGAAAGGAGACAATGAGGTCTCAGCCAAGAATGGGCCTGAAAAGCACTAAACCTGGACGGACCAGCTTTAGGGCGTACGCAAACGTACGAGCTTTGCGAAATGAACGTGACGGTTCTGTTCGACAAAACGCGAAGGAGAACAGGCGAGTTCACTTTTTGTCCGTCGTTGAGAATACCTTGTTCAGTCGAGACAGCTTTGCGGAGTTGTCGAGTCAAAAGTTCTCGGGATCGCGCAAAGTATTTAAGATTTGTGTGGGAGAAGAAAAGTGCACAGTCGGCACATCGTTGGCCAATTAATTGGTTTGCCTCTTTGTGTCTTATGCTAGTTAATTCCGTGTGAGAGTTGAATTGCAATGGCCAATACGGCAACGATGATGATGTCCCGAGAGGAACCTTTAATCAAACAACTGGCTAGGTCGAGGGCGTTAAATCCACGTGGTGCGTCCCTATCTCCAACTTCAAGTAACCGAGGTAGTCGATCGGCCAGTCAGCCTGCTCCCAGACATCGGATGCCGTTTTCCCCGTTATCAACCTACAGTCACAATTTGTGTCAAACGCAGTTGCTTCCCTATTCGATGGTGTTTCCGTCGACAAGTTCGTCTCAAAATTTGAATACCTTGCCTTTGGACTATCCGCGGACCACCCCGGCTGTATCTATTTCACAGCCCGATTTGACCAAACTAATTGGTTCTCACTCGATCTATAGCCCGCCTACTGTCACTAGGTGTCATTCACCTTTGCCGCCTTCTTCGTCCCAATGTGGATCTCCTTTCCACGGAGCTTTGTCGCCATTGAACTTGTCCAGAGCCTCAACCCCTTCAATTACTTCCACTTATCAATCTCAGGCACCTCCACCCGATTTGATCAATTCTATTTATACCACGCCCTCGGATGTGTATCATGATCGGGAAAGGCGGGACAAATCCCCGTCTTGCTACCTCAGTCCGGAAAGAACTGACAGCCAGGTGAAGTTCTCCATTTCCCCTTCGAATTCTGAAAGTGGATTAAGCGAATCCCGGCAGAGAAGTGTGAGTCCAGTGAGAGTGGGTCACCCTTCATCTCATGCCCCATATCCACCTTTCGACTCGTATCAGGGTCATGAGAACTTCGGCCCATCCGTAACTTGTCAGTCAAACGGAGACCGATGCTCTGTCGTCACCAGCATGAATATGCTTTCGAGACTAAACCAAGACAACGCTGTAGTCACTTCTCAACAACTTCTACCGGCACATCTTTACCCGACCACGACTACTTCGACTACGACCCAGATAACCTTTTTCCCCTGTCCGTTATGCCCCCCTGAGCAATTGCATCAACAGCATCAGTTGCAACAGAATGTGCCTCAACAGGCCCACTGGACTCAAACCCCGACATCTCAAACCTTTAGGTCAGGGCAATACACTTCACAAATTGCCAATGAATACGGATTCACGCCCTATTCACAGGGTCAATGGCCCACGTTGGCAACTGAACACGTTCAAAGTCCGCCTCTGGGGAACATTTTTCAATATGGAGGGGAAGCAACAAAGACAACTCAGAATAGGTAAGAAAACTGGATCAGAAAAGGGACAGAAGGTAATTTCGGTTGTCAGCGTTGAGCGTGCTTGATGTGAAGAGATTTTTTCCCACTCTCATCTAGAGCTTTAATTACTACTCACTGTAAAGTGAGGATGCGAAGATCACCACATAGGCTCTGTTTTTGTGAGGCCTGCGGTCTGGTCAAAATCAACAGGAAAATGTTTGTTAGATAAATTTCAGACTAAAGGTCAGGTGCCAATCCAAAAACATCAATCTCTGAGAGCGTCTTGAGTTTACTGTTCTTTGATTCGAAAACCGAGAACTTTAAAAGTTGTTGGCCGCAAGTCAAATCATTAATTCTGAAATAGAGAGAAATTCTCCACTTAAAAGAATAATGTTAGGAATCTAAGGATGAGTTATGAACTTCGTTATCATATTTCAACTTTTTTGTGAAGTTCCCCGAGAACTCGTGCACGTTTTCGTCGTGTTTGACAAAAGATAACTTAGCAAAAACTAGTTTTTTTTTCTGTAGCGGATTGCTCACGCTAATGTCGATATTGGAGTTGTTCTAGATTGCTGAACGACAAATAGATATATTTTCAGTTTTAAACTTGCCTGCTATGCTGCGATTGAATTTTCCTACGAGTCGGTTCCTTTCTCAGAATACAAACACAAAAAAGAGATTCAAAGAAGGGCGGATTTTATAAAGTTGATTGATTTAGGATTTGGTGTAAATGTCTTTAGTCGAAACAAAGTCGCTTAGTGCTCGAATACTTTAATGTTGCTTAATTTTAGATAGTGATGGACCGAAAGGGCTCATAACCGAAACCGAAAGTTTCGGCCGAAAGAGGGCTTAACCGAAACTGAAACCGAAAGAAGCAGATTACAAAATTGTTCGAATGCAAAATCTGCCTTAAAAATTAGAATGCTCATGTGTTCGATGTTGGGTAGTCGCAAATTTTGAAAAATCGGAAAACTTAAATTTCAGAGGGTTTTGGACCAATTTTTTTTTGATTTTGTTGTCAAACTCCATTTTACATAATGCTTGTCTGCTTTCGGTTTCGGTAGGCACAACCGAAACCGAAATTTCGGCCGTAATTTCGGCTGAAAGCGCTTTCGGTCCATCACTAATTTTAGAGTTTAGCAATTTTTCAAAAGCATTTCTGAGCAAAGGACTGTCAAAAACTGACCTCTTGAGCGACTTGGTATCGTCATAAATGTTAAATACATGTATGGGCTCGGCGTTTAATTGAGCTGGAAAAGTCATTTTTGAGTTCCAAAGACAAAAGTGACTTCTCCGGCTCAATTAAACGCCGTGTGAGATTTCATTCCACGCAGCTTGAAAAATATGCAACAGACATTGAAAAATACAGTCTCGCCACTATTGTCAACCTTCAAAAAATACATGTACACTCAAAAATGTATAGTGGAACACTTCATAATGTGATACAATAAGAAAACATTTGCCGCTTTACAACTTAACATTCAGTTTTTGGCGTCCGTAATTTTAGATCAAGGTCGTAAAAAAGAGGTGTTATCTCTCGATTATAACGTAATGTGGTTGCTGACGTGCAGTATTTTTTAAGTTTTTTATGTAACTTTAATGGCATTGCCCGATGTTGTCGGTGAAAGAGCTTCTGTGAAATTGTACGTTGAAACGTATGTTGTGTGTACTTAATCTTATTTTAAGCCTTCTCCAAGTCATGCAACCTTGGTTAAGTTCCAAGCTTTAAGTTTGCATGCTTAAAGGTTTAGTTTTTAGTTTCAGTTATTTTGTGGAATCTGATATGAAGTTTTTTTACGTTTTTGAAATTAACTTCCTTTAATGGTGAACTCAATGATAATCTTGTTCATATTTCCAATTCGGAGGTCGAGAACAACTTTGGAGTCAAGGCCCACCAAATTTGACTGAGTTTCCTTTGGGGCCCACCAAACAGACTGCACAAGTCCCACAAATTAACGATCACAAAGCTTTGTGCCCTTAAGTTCAGTACTATGGATGCTTCTTGGGCCCGCTATTTGAACTTCTTTCCCGTTGCACCTGGGCCTATTAAAAATCATTTCGGGCCTTCGTCTGGGCCTGGGCCGCCCTTTGCCGACCGGTTGATTTAGTATTACAACAAATATAATGGTCCAGTCGAATTCGATTCTGACCTTTCCCTCTTGACGATTCCTGTTCCTTCCCAACGCAATATTTTATAAAACTCACGCAACCTTTGATTCACGATTCAAAACGTGGTGTGTACACACAAGAAAGAGACCCGGTCTATGTAGTAACTTCTTTCGCTTTTTATGCAAGTTTTATCAGTATTTGGTGTTTCCTTTTTGTTTCATTCTAGAACCATTTATTCTAACTTCAAATGCTGTGTACTTGTAATGCACCAAAATTGCATTGGTTTGTCACAACGGTGTTTAAAAATCCACTAGTCTGAAACCTTCCCCAACTCCTTTTTTAAGGTCTGAAATTGGTCGCTCTGATTTGGTTGACGGTCCCACTTGCCTTCTCCTTTTCCCTTTTTTCTCCTTCCTCATATGTAGAGGGTGACTAATTTTGAAACTGAAGTTGTTGTTTTAAACGTGTAATAACTTCAAAACGAGGCAAAAATCTTGATGTCCTTAAAATTTAAGACTGTTTCTTGAAACAATAAGTAACAATTTGCTGTTAACTGCTGCCAATTACAAATCACAGGGGATGTACCAGAGGCATTCAAACTTAGCAGAGTAAAGAGCGTATTTTCGGAATTTCTCTTTTTTACACCACAGGTCATGCCATAAATGCCGCTTGAGGTCGCTTTTTTCGATTGAATCGTGAACGTCGAAAACCCCGAAAGAAAATGATTGTTAAAATTGATGGTGGAATTAAAAGATATTCGATAGTAGAGTACTCATCATTTAATGTTTTGCAAATAATATAATGATTTGATCTAAAAATTCAGGTTATGGTGCTCTCCACGAAAGAGAGGCACAGCATAACAGTTAACATCATACAAATAAAGTTGGGTACTGTCTGTCAGTACCAACATTATTTTTATTTCTAGGTGCTCTTATTTTAAAAATAAATGAATTCATAATATATTTAACAATTGATCTTTAACAAACAGTTCATAAAAATTTATGATTTCTTGTCAACTATTCTGAGATCAAGTGTACTTTGATCCAATTTAGTCTGTACGTACAATTCTTGGAAAAGTTCTAGAATTTAAGACGAAGAAGTGGATAGAACATGCTCAAGCCCTGTTTTCTACAATATATAAAAAACCTATTCAAAACTCTACTTTAGCTGTCCTTTCTTCAATGGAGCATTTTTTTCGGCTAAAATTAAATGTAAAAAACAATTACTGCATTCAAGTTCAGTGGCATGTTTTGAAGCTTTTCCTCAATTGACTTGATAGACATGCGTAGCTTTGAATAGTTTCACTCCGGATCCATTCATGAATAGTATGGAAAGTCACTCTGCTCTCGTTATATTTGGTACCTAATCATGTCTCTTCCTGATGGAAGTTAACACGCCCACGATCGATACGCGAAAGGTGCTTTATTTCTACAACGCACACAAGTGGCAACGCTGATCACTTTTCCATCAAGTTCCGAATGAAGGGTCGAAAACACACTGTTGCTGGTGTATTTTTAGACATGGAATGCGCCGCCTTTTTCTTTCTCTCTTCAGCCTTGACAGACTCTGAGACGCCATAAAGTCTGGGAAAGCTTTTGTCCTGGAATTCGAGTCACGGCCTCATGACAATCCACTTTTTTCTGACCACACAATTTTTGGGCTTGATCTTACCCGAACATGGATCCAGTTATAGATTAGTTACCAACAAATCCAATCATGATAGTATATCCCTAGCCTCTTGACTGTCGTCAGAGCTAAAAAGAGATTAGTGTATCAGACCACATAACGGCTTTGTGGAAAAGCTCGCTGCTTTTTCCAAAAGAAATTGACCTGACAAGAGCAAATAAGAGAAGGAAAGAAAATACTTCTAATTTGCACAGTGTATTTATTTTGAGTAATTGCACGGCTGTCAAGAAAATTTTCTAGAAATCGCTACCATCTACTCTTGTAAAGAGGCCTTGCCAAATTTTGGTGCAGTTTTTGTGTTTTGCGAACTCTTGTTTTTGAGCGATTGTCGTTGCCCGATTTCTAGAGAAATCTCATTTATCAGTCAGCGAGCTTTTGAGTTCGGCTTTCTTGGCATTTTGCAACAATCTCTCCGACTTGGTTCTGCACTTTCAATCTTCACGCTCCACTTGGATATTTTTAATAGGATGCTGAGATGTCGACGAGGTCAACCCTAGCCTAAATTTTCTACGACTTTCACTCATTTATGCTCTCTTAAATTTCAGGTATGTACCAAAAATCGTCATTCATTTATCGGCTGACTTGACGTTGGGAATAATTCCAACCCTTGGGCAAGTACAGAGTTATTTTGTGTCCTCATTTTTTGTCTAGTTGCATCCATCGGGTGGGCATGTCCACCTTTGCTGGGGCGTGTCACTTGTGCAAAGTGGCTCATTATGACCGATTGACCGTGACCGCTCCATCGACACCCACGGGCAATCGCAGTCCGTCCAAAGACCAATGGCCAAATGTGCCAAGAAGCTCGATTCTGAACGTTCCTCAAAATAGTAGTTCCATGGTAGCTGCCTTTGGACCTTCAGTTGCTTCGGCAGCTGCTGGATCGGGTGCTGCCCTCTTTGCTTCCATTTGCAGGTAGAGATAAGCGCGTTTGGTTCCATCCTTCTTGAATGAACCCCGAGTTGTCTTGTCCTTACTAATGGATTCCAAGTGCTTTTAATAACATTCCGGTTTTTATTAACAACATGTTCAAGTGACACTTGATTTTCGTTGCCAAGGAGATGTCTAGAAACAAGACTTTGAACATCTGTTGAAGATTGAGTCCGTTTTGGACCAATGTCAAGACACTAGACAAAGTGTCTCTTTCGTGTGTTCCATTTTGGGGTGCTGTGCTAAATACTGTACTGTAACGCACACACATATGCTGAAAGTCTACATATCTTGGTGCAGATCTTGCACTCGCAGTTGTTGCAAATTTCTAAGGCCCAGAAAGTTGGGCCTCATTTTCTTTGTCCGTCTTAAATCTCATTGCCAGAGAGTCGACAGAAGAAAAATGAGCGGATTTAGGCGTACACTGAATTCGTTATCTACATGCAGTGCAGAAAGACGATAAGTCTCATAGGGAAGGAACTGAAGTTTGATCCCATTGAACATGAAAGTAGTCCCTGGTGATGAATTTGAATGTCCAGTGGCCAGGAAATAGAATCGGAATGAATTGGTCTCGTGGGGGATTTTTTGAGAACTCTAAAATGCCAGGCAGGTGAATCAGGATGTTGGAATGTTTATTTGTTTTTGTTTTTCTTGGGCCTTTTGACCACTGCTTTCAAAGGTTGTTTCCGGGCGTGTGATTTGAAATCATGGATATTTAAAGAGCAGATAATTCTACGTAGTTTGTACGGCTTCATGTCGTAATCGAAATTGTAGAAACCAAATTGATATGAGAAGAAGCCACAGAAACTTTGGATTACGGCAGACAAAACCATCCTAATTGTCGAGGCTTCAAAAATATCTTTCCGATATGGAAAGAAGGATGAGGGTCTT
This sequence comes from Tigriopus japonicus, assembly GCA_010645155.1. NCBI lineage: Eukaryota > Metazoa > Arthropoda > Copepoda > Harpacticoida > Harpacticidae > Tigriopus > Tigriopus japonicus. The sequence goes on from CM021318.1 coordinate 3,734,572, forward strand.
TTTAGCGCATTTTCGAATAAATCGTCTTTTTCTCAAGTAAAAACAATCCTATATGAAGAGCTTTCCATTTATTAAACAGATGTTTTTGACGTTTCCTCTTTGTATTTGGGGTGTGGAAAACTTGCTACTCCAGAACAAATGTATGTAATCATCCTCAGCAGCCTCGAAGAAAGAACTAGGTCAAGATGGCGTCGCTCTTTCCTCCATCCTAAAAGGCCTAGAGGCCTATCTGCCTACTTATCTCATGGCCACTGTTGCTACATACGCAACTTTTCAGTCAACAGGACTTTCTTTTTTTTCAAACTAGTGAGGTTCCAAAAGAGGCAAGAGAGATCAGATCGATCGTCCCATGTTCCTATGTGGATCGCGGTTTTAGAAAGAATCACACGAGGGCTTTCCTTTCAACGCAGATCCAGTTTAACCCGGTATTTGTTGTTGGGGAAAGTGCCCCGTACTATCGATCATGCAGTCAGACTGTGGACGTACTTTGAGCATGACCTGCGGTTTAGCTCGGCTTTTCGTAATCTCTGGCCACATTGAGCTTTTTTTTCACCGCCCTGTATTTCCGTGCATGCTTTAGGGGAGTGTTAGTCCAATGAAGTGACATCGATTCATCTTGTTGCCAGGGGTTGAGATTAAAATATTTGCCTAGTCTAACATGATTTTCCTCCCTTTTGGGCCAAAAACTTGTCTTGCTGGAAGAAATAACTTGTTTCCTGGGATTCCACAGTACTCTTTATCAAATTATCTGCTTAAAGGAAGAGACGTACAAGCGTAATTTGGACGTACGTAACCTCAACAGAGACTCCATGGTAGACAATCTAAGATCAGATTACCATATCTATGTGTACGATTGCTCTTGGGTTTCCCGGAGAAACGGATGCCTTATCCACGTACAAAAATAGACTTCGATTAAGGTTGAAAGGCCAGGCCCTTGTACCCTGACAATGACAGCGATCCATCTCCTTTGTGTGGGGAAGGAAAAAATAATCCCCCAAAGATCCTGGAACTCGGTTTGGCGTGTTTGCCCTAGTCAAGTAATGGATCTGAATGTGTCAATAGTGTACACGACGAAGCTGTTTGCTCATTTGAAGGAGACCTCGTTAAACGACCAAGAGACATGAAATACACCAGAGATAGCTCCAGTCTGCACACATGGCATACGTGGATGTAGATTCAGTGCTAAAACTGCAACTGGCTTGCCTTGGACATGTGAATGTGTGCCGAAATTTCGACTCCCGTCTTGCGTACCTTGAACACTTGAAAGGGCAGGGTGGTAAAGCGAGTGAGTGACCCGATTGAGTCGAATCACGCCATGCCCTCTCAATTCTAGGGAATGCTTCCAACTGAGGGTAGTAACTGACTCTTGGGTGTGTTTGGAGGATTGGTACCATCTCAGGTGACTTTTTTTCGGATACCGGCCGGGTTTTCGACGGGCGCAACACATGATTGCTCTCAGACAGGCGGAATCTTTTCCCGAATTTGGTTCAACCAAACTTGCTTAGGTGTGCCAATGCAATCATGGTTGAGATTCTGCATCCAAATTAAATATTTTTTACCTATTTCTTTTTTGTTATTAATGTCGACTCGAGTGTAATGGATCATCGTGATGGATGAGATCATCGTGTCATGAATAAAAACATACAAACTGTACCTTGGCGACCCTGATACCAAGCAATGAGAACATAGGTAAACGATTGCTTCCATGAGTTCAGTCGAGCGTTGAGTGTCGTTGTTAGTGTTGAGTGTGTGCGCCCTTTTTAACGATTTCCGTACTTCGCTTCACGGCCATCGTTCAAAGTGATGCGTCTGATTGTCTGGAAAATATATTGTTGTTGTTGTAGTAGTAAGGAGGAGATAACACTCCGCGCAAATTTAGCACTTGACTCACCTCAAGAGTGAAAACGAACAAGCCGTGTTTTCTGAAGAGTGTTTGTTGGCAACGCCTGATGTAATGAGGCTGTCCTGATAAGGATATTAAGTGATTTGTTATTTTAGTGGGTGTCCGTCCTTTGGTTCGGACAAGTGCGGGTGTTTTTCCAACACTTGGATCGAGTGCAAAGAGAGGAGCCCCCTATCAAATGGATCTCTTCATGTTCGCTGTCTTGCCATGGTTGCTGCTCGTCGGCTATTTGCTCTTTATGCTGATTGATGTTTGAGATATCTGGGACTCGAGCCAAAGTTTGCGAGTACATGATCATGTTCCAGGCCTCCAAGAGAGAGGCCCGTTTTCCCCAGACGAGGAAGTGAAAACCTTGATCTTGAAAGACCTCCTAGCTTGGCTGAGTCAGACAGAGAGAAGCCCCATTTTATCCTTGTCGGGCATGGAACGACCGTCGAGCATTGAACTTGGCAGAGGTCGAATGACGCTACTTTCTCATCAGCCTCGCTGACTCACTCTTCTCTGAGAACGGGAGGCACAACTTGGAGAAAAACAGAGGCCTCAGCTGGAGTCTGTGGCCTACCCTCCGAAGCGAAATAACACCCACCACCCCTTTCCCAGAAGTAGGGACAGTTCCACTAACGTTGCCACGGGCTTCTCAAACCGAGGACAGGCCCGAGACTCATTGTCCTAGTTTGCCTGGCAACTCTCGGGAACTCGTGAGTTCCCACCAAAAAAGAAGGCCCGTGTTCCCCGACAGCTTTTTAGATGAAGGGCCTTTGAAAGGCTTTCTTCTCCTTTTGAGAACACAGAGCGCAGCACTATTTCTGCGAGTACCATCGAGAACTCTCTTGTGTGCAAGTTCGAGCCACGGAACAGTAGCTTCCAAAGCCTGAACAAAACAGGAACACGGAACACGTTTCTCCCATGAATGGTCCTTTTGTTTATCCTGGTGACACCAAATACCTGAAGATAACAACAACGCATTCCATAAACAAAGACAATCCATGTTCAAGAACTCTTTTCAAGAGATACGTAGTTTAGGACCATAATGCTTGAACCAAATCTGGAGCACGTTGCTCGATTGAACGCGGACCCATCGAGTCACCAACCCAGCTTCTTGAACCAGCTCTCAAGTCATCTCCCAGTGGTTTCGACAGGTCCCGACTATGAGCTAGCCTACTCGTCGTCCTCGTCAAGCCATTCCCCACCTCTCAGTGCCAAAGTGACGTATAGTCAATTGGGCCAAGGTTCGATTTTCTCGGTGCCCAAAACCTTCTGCGGCTTTGAGAGCTCCAAGGATTCGCTTATTGTGTCAATTTACGAATTTCTAAAGGCCTTCATGAGGTGAGTCTCCTTAAAACCCTTGAAGTTTGATTGGTCTTTGTATTTTCAAAACTGAAAACAAAGTTCTTTTAGAAGTGGAAAGAGGATTTGCGGAGGGTTTAAAAAAAGTCGCCTGTTTTCACTCTGAAGCTTTTTTGTGGGGCAAGTATGGCTTCGAGTCTATGGTTCAATAGTTTTTGAAGACTTTCAAAGTCTTCTTTTGATAAAAAATGACTTCGTTTCTCATCTTGCTCCACTGGCGTTTAATATTTGAAGGTCATTCTCAATCTTGGTTTAGAAAAATTATATTAAAATGGCAAGACAATTTGGCCTTGATTTCACCATACCTGTGTATTTGAACATGATTTTGAACAAGTGCGTGAACAGCGAAGTCGTCGCCAATAATTAAGCTTTGGAAGGTCTTTGTACTTAAATTGAATAGGACATGCTTCCGAGTCATCTCCCCAGGGTTCTGACAGTTCAAAAGCTTTCAATTCAGATGCCTTCATTGGGTGAGCTTTGTCATTCTTTGTCAGGAAATGACAAGGATGTTCGGTCCAGGACCGTTCCAACGTAGAATAGTTCCACCTTTTTCGATGACGCTCGAAATGAGCAAAAATTTGGGCCTGAAGCATTCCGTGAGCCCCCACAATAGACTAAGAAAGCTGACGACATTGCCCTCAATGGAGCATTTACAAGAAAAACAATGAAGGAAAATATTCACAAGCATCTCAGACAACTATATGAAGTACACCAACACACCTTGAATGGTATAAATATCAAGGAATCGCTTGGGGTTATTCGCAACCAGTTTCTGAGCTTTGTACTTCTATGGAGATTAACGTCTTAGTTTTCTTTGCAAATCACACTCGAACACAGAAAGCAAATTGGGACATATTTTTTTTAATTTCAACCCTTTCTCATTGTCATTGCCTCTTTCGGCACTAGCTTTTTACGTTAGTACTCTCTTGGAGCTTCCTTTCTTCTCAAATGTACTTTCCAGCCAAATATATCTAGATGAGAAGCCATTTGCTTACTCTGAGCGTTGCTGATGCTTCTTGTGTTTTCGGAGAATGTGAAGCTTTTCGCATCCCGTCATGAATGAAATCCGATTAAAGCTTGACACCTGCAATTTCGGCTTGTTCAATCTTTGATGACAGGTTTTTTTGGAACTTGGAACACGCTTAAAATCGGTCGCAAAAAGGCAAGCTCTAAAATGTGCAAGTAGGGATACTCGATAGATATCTCTCCTTATCTTTGCCATCACCAAACAGCCAAATGAATGTGGCGATTTTTTCATAGTCAACTACGCAAAAAACGTTGTCGGAACAAAACGACCTTCAGACTTGATGGAGACCTCTTAATCTTTTTGCACGATTTGAGTAATGAATTGACTTTCTTGTGCGAAGGGATCAATGCGTTTTGCCCATTGCCATCTTAAAGAATTTAAGTAAATATTCCACCTTGATAGTGTTATGGCTACGGAACGAAGAAGGTCAGAAGGGTTTCTGAATTTCTTCGTTTTTCGTAACTGCAACCTGAGAAAACTTATTTCCGAAACGTCAAGCGAATTCCATTCTCTTCGAAAGAGACACTCTCGTAGAAAGAGAATCTAATCTGCCAATGCCGCTTTTTGGCAATTGTCATCTATCTTAAGGTTCGATACCGGTTATTTGCTTCTGAGGATGCACTTGGCCTCCCAACGACGTATCTAAATTTGTACCATCTATATACCTACCTGTATTTTCGGATTGAACTTGGACATTCGTGTTGGACGAACAGGTTCTGACCATTCCTCTCCATCGAGGGTTCACATCTCGTACTCCATTTGGAATGTGTCGCCCAGATAATTGGGCAGACTTGAGGTGTGGGCCGCATTTTATTGTAAGTTTAAGCGATTTGACATTTGTCTGGTCCATCCTGGATGTACGTAGAAAGCTACTGTAGAATATGTAAGTTGGGCGCTGTGCCAAGATTTTCTTCTTGCCAGTTTCCACGCCTTAGTGTCCTGACTTGAAATGATCTCGAATTCCATGTTGATCCTTAGTCTATGCGTGGCTTTCATGCGAGCTAGATCATGAGCCTTCACCATCATTTTTACCTCCTGTGATATTGAACACTTGTCTTCTATTCGATCAGTACTATCAACCACCCAAGAACCGCCCACCAGTCAGCATCACAAGTACCAAAGTTCTTCCAGAACGCGTTATTTACCAAACAGTGTTACCATGGGTAAACTTTCTCTGGGATCCCAATTAAGTCGGAAGGAGCTCGTTCTAGCTCTGAATTTATGTCTTCTCAAGCCGAAAAGGTAAACAAGAGCATATTCAGAAGCGTATGGTATACAAAAAGTGCTCTTCATTAATAAACAATCGGATGACTTAAACTGTTGGCACGTTGCTCTTCAACTTTTGCCGCTAATCATTGATTCGACTAAATGGTTTGATTAAAGTAAAAAACACACACGAAATCGAGAACATTCCTTAACCTCTTTGGGAAGTCAAATAGCATACGTTGAAATCAATGGTCCTGAAGGCCAAAGGGGAAACGATGGTGGTAGCAGTAGTTGTTATTCTTCATCATCATCATCATCATCCACTTCTTCGTCTTCTTCCTCCTCAAACGCAGAATTGTTGCGCACATCTTGTCTGTAGGGAGCTACAAGGGTTGGTTTTCGGGTTAGTAGACGAAGAGAATTCCTTCCAACCAACCTGTTTATAGGGACCGATATCGGCGGAAGACTTTCTGCCTTCTCCTCTGAACCAACGGAGGAACGAACCATCATCATCCGAACCGGGTCCGAACCGTCGCCAGAGCCTCTTCCAGAGTGCCACGTTCATCTCTGTACATACGTTCGTTCTTCCCTACGTATCTATCTGTCTCTCCCTCCCTCTTCTGTACGCGAAACGCCATGTACTCTCAATTCTGCCCGTTCCGACCGTAGTGAAGAGAAGGAGAGAAGGCTTGCTTGCTTACTTACTTGCTCGACGGCGTTGTGAAGCCCGTCCAATCCCAGTTGTGGAGCTTCAGTTTCGCGTTGACCCTTGAAAGAGATCAAAGTGTTCAAAGAGTAAAGTATGAAAAGGATGCGGTCGGTTATAGTGGAGTCCAAGTTGAGAGAGTTGTTGGAGTCCCCGCAGCATGAGGACATGGTGCCCAAGGCCCTACGAGTGTCTCCCGAGTTTGAGGATTTGAACAACTTTGATGTCTTGAGGATTTGGTCCAAGAATGATTTGAAGTGCGACCGTGATTGCTGTGAGAGTTCCTTGGGGGATTTCTATCCTCAGTATGGATACCCATATGGAGGAGGGAACCCTTTCTACATGCCCATGTTCAGTTACCAAACGTCTCGTGGTTCCTCGCAGTATTCCAGCCAATCTAGTCAATCCTCTTTGTACGTAATCCCATCCAAGACCATACCATATTTAGAGCTACTCGTAATCCTCGCCGCCCTCTAAACCCGTATTGCAAACTAATGAATTAAGTAAACTGCCTCCAACCAGTCCCAAATAGGGACCACATGACCTCCAAAAACAACCAACGCATTAAACGTATCAACGGAAATCAATTACTTTCAAGACAGAAAGGAAAGCCACCGCAAAAGTACGCACGTTCCTCCCCTTGAGATCTGGTTTCCCAATTCAAAGATCCAGATAGAACTGGAACACATGTGGAACGCAATGGAACATTGAATGTTAGTCTTAATATTGGTCCTCTTTTTCTTCATTTCAGTGCCTCTGGGAACAGCCAAGGAGCCATTGACAACAGGATTGAGCAGGCCATGGTAAGTACAAATTTATGAATAATCAGGTTCTAGAATATCAATCGCAAAGCTTCTTGATGGACATGAGAGACAGAAATCTCCTCGGTCATCCAAAGAGGGTGAGTGGGTCAAAGTCCACGTGGCCAAAGGGGTCGCTCAACTCATATATGAGTGTGATAAATGACACATCTCTTTTCTGCTTCTGGGCAAACATATGACTTCAGATTTAGCCACAACACATTAGTGAGTGCATTGACATTGCAGTACGTCTCTCATCTAACCTTAGATTATGATTTTGCCTGACACAAGAAGCTTGAACGCGAAGAGCGTCAGATTAGAAAGCTTGGAAGTTTCGAGAAACTTGCAGTAAGGGTCAAATAACAGGAATTCTGTTTTATGGCACCATCATCAGCCTTGGAACCTCGTGGCATCAAATTTTGCTGAGGTAATAGCGCTTTCTGTAATCATCTGATTGGCCTGATTTCTATATCCTTCAATTGATTTGCTTACGTAGTAGCAAATAGTAAAAATGCTGATCTTTTTATGACTTTGTATTATGGAGCAGGTTCCAAGAAAACACTTGAAATTCATGGTCGGTTGATAATTAGACTGTCCATATTGTGGTGAGAAACTCTTAAAATAAATGCCGCGCAAAAGCTGCCATTGTCTATCGAAATATTACGTAATTAAAAAACATTGGTTGAGTCCGGACAAAAAGTGCTTCTGATATTTCGTTGAAAGCGAGATTCATCTGAAATGCTAAAAGACGGAAAAGCCACCCAAAATCTAAAAGCAAGTCTGCCTCAATTTCCAAGTTTTGTCAATCGTCGAGTGTTTCGATTATCGATTTGAGATTTGCGCCGAAAATGCATTGCTGTCTGGCAATTTCTCAGTTTCATCAAGCACCATCTGTATTTGAACTTGATCCTTTTTGTAAGGTTGGCAATTTACACACACAATCATATTTTTTAATGTAGGACATTTTCGGAGACGCAGTTTAGATTGCAGTTGTGCTGGAAAGGTTGGGATTTCCATCTTTTCTATTGGAAGGGGAAACCCCGAAAGGTTAATGTCAGTGTCGCTTCTCTTCATTAGGACGTATTGCAGTTCCTCGTTACTTAGATGAAAAATAGATCGTAAATCGGTCAAGTTAATGAGATCTCCATGGAAGGAACCTTGATTGTTATTCTTTTTATCGCAAGACATGGATGGTTGACCTAAGGATATTTTTCCTCCTAGAGCCACTATAGTATGAGAGCCCGCGCGTGAAAGCACTTAGCACTGAAAAAAAAATATCAAAAAATTGTGAAAACACAAAACTTCGATGAAAATGGAAGTGTAAAAGAAACACTTAATCGTCAGAAACGTACAAACCTTGTTGAAAATGAGTTTTTCTTCTTGTCTTTATAGACCAGTTTAAAAAAATGTCATTTTTGCTACCTACATACACGGCTTTCACACAATTTTAGACTCAAAATATGAAGGGAAATCAATTGTAAGAACGATGCTGCAATTTTTGCGACCGTTTAAGATGAGGATACCCAAAAAGTCAAGAAACTTTGCTATTGTTTTGCCTCCATCTAGCGACGGATTTTGAGGCTTCGATTGAGTTTCTCTATATTATCTGTGGAAACACCCGCCACCTAGTGTTACCAAGCAATCTCATTCACGTGCTCTTATATTTATAGTGGCTGTAGTTACTCCTAGTATACTTATTTAACGAGCTATCCTTATCACAACTTGGCTTTGTGATTCCCAAAACCTTTGCAGCTATTTTTAACCGCATAATAATGGCTTGTCCATTTTCAGGATTTGGTCAAATCACATTTGATGAACGCGGTGCGTAGCGAAGTGGAAGAGCTCAAGGAGAAGATCATTGGTTTAGAGACCAAGATCGACCATCTCCAGTCAGAAAACGAGATCCTCAAGGCTCACGCCCCATCGGATGTCATCCAACAGCTTCCACAATTGGCACCCACGCCTCCACAAATGATACTGGCACCTCCACCAGCCGCAAATAACGCTAACATGAACAACATAATGGCTGGTCCTCCTCAACCTATTGCTATTCAACCACCCCAACAACAGCAACAACAACAACAACCGCAGCAGCAACAACCCGTAGTTTCTAATGGCATGATTAACGGTCATGCCCATCCACAACAGATGAACAACGGGCCTCCGACTGCACAACAGAATTGATTCGCCAAATGAGATCTAGATACCAAGAGTTGATCCCTTCAAGGTGGTCAAACGACAAGTACGACTATATCGCTATTCTATATTACTACATTACGACTATCTTACTGCTACTATTATTACTATTACGACAACACTACACCAACCCCCATACATTCATGTCAGTTCGTCTTAATTGTCAAAGAAAGCAAGAGCGAAAAAACTGCGACTCCGAAATGAAAGAGGGGGAGATTGATATCCCTTTCAATGCGAGACCAATATCGGTGAGGACAAGGGCCCTTCCCACCAACCACACCCAATCTTACATATACAAAATTGATCAAAATTGAAACTTCATTTGTCAATGTCACGAACGAAAAATCGGCGGGACTTTTCCATTTGGAAGAAGTCCCAATTTTTGTACATACCCTTTCACGCGAATGTTTGACTGGCCCTTTGCTTTTGATGAGTTTATCCTGTCCGAGTAATTACAGGGTGCGGAAACGAATTGTGTCTTCTGTTGGATTGAAATTGTGCAATACATTCATTCATTCTCCCACAACAACTGGAAATATCATACCCGGGTTCAATCGATTTGGGCCGTTCACTTCTTTGACGAATATGAGACCACATTCGGAAAACAACCATTTTATCAGACAATGAATATGATTGCAACATTTTATATATTGATAGTAGTAATAACCATTGCATTCTCTATATAGCTTAACTTCATGGCCAGGCTGTGTCACATTCGAGAGAATGACCGCAAATTAAAACAAACCCCCCAATTGATCGATTGTGATCCCACTGATTCAGTTCCCTGGATTGAGCTTAACATGGATTTTGTTCATCGATGACGCTGTCTGTTTCTGCTGCAAGCCAATCCCCAATCTACAACAATGTCTATTTTTCGCGGGAAAAATTTATAGTGAAAATAAACGAAGAAAAAACTCCACCAAGTCTTTCATTATTTTTCATTAAATTGCATTTTAGCTTTGGATTCAACAGGCAAATGCAAGCGGTTCAAAGGAAACGGACAAACAACTAAATTGAAGATGTGTTTCTGTTTTATTTCAATACCACCATTCCTCATCTCGGTCATTGAATCCCTGTTTGCGATGGTTCAGTTCTAGGCATGGACTTCATACATTCCTGCTGTTAGAAAGACAAACAAATTTGTTGGATTGCTTCCTTAACCAGTTATTTCCATAATGCCAAGATAGTCAATAAAGAATAACCAGGATATACTCAACTTACCAAGGCCCTCATCAGACCTTTAAGTCGTGCTTGCATTTTAGGGTTTCGTACAATTTAAAAAAAACTTTTAGCATCATTCCGAACAACGTGCTTCATTCCAAGCCAGGATCTATATAGAGATACAGTCTGTTGCAATATCTTAAGGACGGCGGTTTTTTGCCTTTTT